>VXAU01001770.1:214120-444740 GCA_013399695.1 Formicarius rufipectus | reverse complement strand
TTGTGTCTTGACTACTACTGTTTGTGATACTTTAATTAGGTGAGGATGTCTAACTCAATTACAGTGGGTTTAACACTCATCTATTCAGAATGCCAGAAGAAATTCTGTGACCCAGATGTTTGGCTTGAATGGTTTTGTGAGAGCAGGTGTCAATAAAGTATCTGGAAAAGTTGTCTTTTTTTTCCTTTAAGAAACTCCAGAAAAGTAGTACCAAATAAATAAGTCTTCCCTGAGATGATCTGTCCATTGTTGACAAATTACTCTTTTTACTTGACTCTTGCTTACCAGTTGCGATACTGAAGTTTGTCAAAGCAAAAGCGAAACTGATTTATTTCAGTTTGAACAACCAACCATACCAACAAGAAGCATCAAGAATTTCATTAATGAAACAAGTCATTACTGAAAACTAGTGTCAGATTTATTTAAAATTGTTTCTGAGTCTGTCTTTTCTGAATAACCCTGGTCTGGTAAGATAGAGCTGTCAGTGAGGATTCCTGCCAGGCAATTTTTCCTTCAGAAATGGTGCAGAACTGTTTTGGTGAAGTGGTATAAACCTCGAGGGCAGAAATTATTTCTCTTTCTTTAACCTTTTGAAAGAATTAAGTAAGGGGAGTGAAAGGTGAGAGTACAGAACCTTCTCTGATGTCAGCCTCTCAGATATGATAAAATATTCTGAGCCCTAGTATTCCTTCTGTGCATGGTGCACTTACTCTGGATCCCAGTACAGCACACTGTAATATGAAGTGGTTGAGGCCTATGTAGGTTGAATCTTGAACAGGAACGCGATTTTTAAAAGGTGTAAAGAAGCTAATTCGGGATTTAGAGTTGAGACCTATACATTTAAATTGGGGAATCTTGAGGGGGTTTTTTAAATCTGTGTAAGTAGATGACTTTATATACCAAAGCTGTATGTTTTTAAGCACTAGTTGTTGTTGATAATCACTGATCTTTGCTCGCTTTAGGACGAAGAATAATTTGGAAGTTTCCTAGCAGAACAGACTTTTAATAGGTATGGTTGTGCCTTCTTGAGAAGGGCAAGATACTTGTAATGTATCTCATTACAAGTTCTGTTTGGGATTAAAGTGATACTGATCCGTGCTACTGATGATTCAATAAAATTTGGAGCTGCTATTTCTAATTTTGCAAGATCTTTAAGAAAAAAAAAATGTAGAAGAAATCTATTGCTGTTACCCATGGTACATAATGAGCATGCCAAGGGAATGCAGAGTTGTAAAATGAAATGCTTGAGAATTTTCAAACATGAGAGTTGAGATTATGGAGATGCAATCCATGTGGCTAGAGAGTATGAATTTTGATGATTTTGATAAAAAGATCCAGGAATGAAATCAGATGGCCTGGGTTCTGCTCTCAAACCTTCAACACTAGGAAATATCCATTTTCTTTTTTTCCAGACTCTTACCTCATTTGCTGCTCCTCCTGTGTCAGAGAGGACTGCGTGTTCTGATCGTGCACAGGGGGTGCTATGTAATTGAAGATGGCATCTTAATAAGCGTTAAAATTCTATAAATACTAATATTGAAAGGTAAAGCAATGTTCTGACAGGTTTGTTAGGAGTTACCTGTTGACATGTGTGGTATTATTTGCTGTGGAGGCACCTAATGTAAGGGTTTTTGTGGTCTCAGGTATCCCACAGGAATAGTGTCATACTTCAGGCATGTAAGTGCAAAGTACTTGCAGCTCTTTCTGAAATTAAAATACCAGTTGCTTGTCATTTCTTAATTAGTAATTTTTTTTTTGAGTTGGGAAGGGCGGGTTGGGTGACTTGCAGGTAAATGGTGTTGTTCACAAGGTCTTTTACTATATTGTGCTCTGTTGCGGCGGGCGTTGGCCGAGTGGTGTAAGTTGCCACCTCTGGAGCCGGCTCCTCTGAGGATGCCAGTTCGAATGCCGAGGAACTCGCTGTCACCGTCCGAGCGTGCTCGGCCGTGGCAAAATGAACCTCAGGAGTAAAGGGGGTGGGACCAGTTCCGCACACACTGTGCCTCACCTAAAAAATCCATTGCGCAGACTTATCCCAAAATCTTCGTTCGTGAAGTCTAGCCAACAACAACAACATATTGTGCTCTGTGATTCCCGAAGAAGTTGTGTGTTTAACATAAGGCCATTATTACACAGCTGTTTTAATGCACTAATGCCCCTGAGTGTCTTGACAGAATCTTACTTCATCTCCTGCTTCTTTCAGCCTCCAGAAAACTTTTTAATGGATGTGTAATGACTGCTCAAGCAGTCTTGTGATGATCTCTAGTACAGTACTTTCATGCTTTCTGTATTTGTACTGAACGGGGCAGAGCTTAAAATAGCTTATATTGTCCTAGCTGTATTCAACTTGAAACATCCTCTAGAAGAGCCCCCATATGCACCTTAAAATGTACGTGCTTTGTTACTATGGTGATGGAGAAGAATCGTGCACTTTAACAACCCCGCACTAGGTAATGGAGAATTTGCAGAAATCAGTTAAGCATCTGCCGGGGCACTGAAAACTGAGTCTGTGACCATACCTCCACCTCAGCCTCTTGGCTGCTGGCAGGCTGAGAGAATCTTTTTATCTTTTTATTCTTTCTGTTTCCATGTTGTCTGCCTGGTGAAGATGACTTTTTGGTAATAGTTTCAGAAGTTGAAGTAGAGTTGCCTTGTTGCCTGTTTTTTAAGTGTCTTTTGTCATACACTTAATAGAGTGTTTTGCAGAGTGTGAAGGAGGTGCTTAGGCAAGCACGTTGTATGTTTGTCACTGATAAAAGCTCGATTTTTTTCTTTGAATTCCCTAGGCTGATGGTGCATAAATTCACTAGCTTTCATTTCTCAGTTACAGCCACCCTCAAATTCTGCAAAAGAAGAATATGTCCCTATAGATTCCCCTGAAGCAAGGTCAAGAATATGAGGTCTTCATATTGAATTGTGGATGAAGAACAGGTCTATTCAAATAAGCTATTTTGGAACAAGACATGAATTTAGAATGTTATAGTTTAGAGTAGTGTAATTTCCTGTGGGGTCCTTTTATTCTCCTTATTCTGGAGTAAGTTGTGGTTAACGAGGGGAAAACGGAGTTAGCTAATTAGAGAAGCCTTTTCTGGTTCTTCCCTCTCTTTCCTTCTCTGCTACACCTTTTTTTAAAACTGTAGGGTTTGCATTAATTACGTAGTTATTTGTTGATTTTGTTTCATTGTGGGTTGGTTTTTTTCCATCTGTGTAGTTTTTTTGTTACTGCTGAAAATGGCATATCTTTTCCATGTTTTGAAGTGTGTTGGCTTTTAATGACCCATCCTTTTACATTTTGTTTCTGTTTTAGCATTTTCAGGAAGCATGTTCTCTGAGTATTTCTCTGTATTAGTGTTCTTATGCAACTTACCTTGAAAACTTCTCCAGAAACTAAGGCACTGGTTAGTGTTTCTTTGAGATGTTTTCACTGGTCCACTGAGCACCTTTACAGGTCGTAATACCAGGGTTTTACCCTTGAGCAGTGCGAACAAGAAGCTTGTTTTTTACTGCTCTGGAACAATAAAAATATAACCCAAATAAAAACATGTGTTTCCTTTGCTGTAGAAAGACAGAATGCTTCCCACAGGCTACAAGTTCATCCTCCTTTCAGCAGTGAAACAAGACATTACAGAAATGCCGAAAATCAATGTTGAGTCACTTCTTTGCTACAGAAATGCTGAAAATCAATATTGAGTTGCTTATTTGCTACAGAAAATTCAACTTTTTTGGTATTTGCAAACAAATCTTCCAGAAGTAGAACTACAGTCACAGGTATATCCTTTTCTGAACAAAATCAAAATGTATGGATTAAACTTGAGGAATAACTGGAAATAAGTTTTACCAACTCTGTTATTTCAGCTGGCTTTTTGAGTCCTGAGCAGCTACTGGCAAATAAAGGATTAGCTTTTCTACCTTTTGGCAAATCTGTGCTGCTTGAGTTTATCCCCACAACTGAAGCTCAATGGATGAAATAAAATCTTTTAGTTTTGAGGTCCTCATGCTCCTTTCATTAAGAGCATGCAAAAAAAATGACCAAATAGGGAACGATGATCAATATTTCTTCCATGTGCTTCAGAAAAAGATCAGTAAAGAAATTGCAAGAGATATCCTAATTAAATTCCACATGGCAAAGGAGGAAGGAAGAAGCGTAGCTTCTCGAGAGCGAGAGTGATTTTGGTCAGCTTTTCCAAGATTACTTCACAGTTTTAAAAGGCAATTTCAGTCAGATAGTTTCTACCATAGCATACTACAATTTCTACACTATATGCTTTCTACATTTTTTGATGTTTTTGCTGACTTACAGCTATGTATTTTACAGTGGAGAAAACAACACTCCCCAGTTACAGCACTAATATCTGTGATCTAGGGTCTGTTGGTGACAGGGGATTTTTTTTGTTTTCCAATGTTGTAACTTCTTGACTGAGACAAATATTCCCTTATTTTGTCTACATAATAAAATGGTATATTTGATTCCTGAGGAATTCAGCCTTAATGGTTGAATTGAAAGATGCTGTTCAAGTTTTTATCATTACCAAAAAAAAAACAACAAAAAAACCCACAAACAAACAAACAAAAAAAACCCACAAAAAATTTGGTTGTATTGTGTTTACAGCAGGATATAACTTCTGTTAACTTTATTACACTGGAAAATGGTCTTCTCCAAAGGACTGTTTTTGCTTTCCTCTGCAACGAGTTCTTACTGTGAGTCTGCAAATAATTTTGTTGGGATTTGTTTCTGTTTGTCTTTGGGATATTGTCCTTTGTCAATAATATTACTGCTCAAAAAGTAGGAAGATCTTTTGGTCTAACCATTTTTTAACACACTATTCCAATCTCAATACTTCTCAACACTTTAAATAGCTGGGCAGTGTTTGTATGCCTTTAACTTTCAGGAGTGCATGATCAGAAATGTCTCTAGTATTTCTTTGACAGCAGAGGTGGAGAGGATTATGCATTAGTTCTGTCGCTTTTTAAGGTTTGTTTTTTCCTAGTGATAAAACTTCATTAGTCTTCAGTTTCTCAAGCTCCATTATATACCATTTTCTTCACAAAGGAAAATGCATGCTTTATTCATTTCAGTATTAACCTTGCAACAGCAGTTGCCCAGTTTCGTGGTTGAGGCTACCAAATGAGGTTCCAAGATCCACAAGAGCTAAGTTGAATTCAATATTAATCATATTATTTGGGATTGTACAACATTATCTGTGGCTCAGAAGAGTATGAAAGTTGCTGCTCATTTGTAAAACTATGCAGAAGAGTACTCACAAGCAAATCTTCATAGTTCTGTGGGTGTTTTTAGGAGTCAAGTATGAATTTCTTTTTAAAAGCCCCTTGTCATAGGCAGTATGAAGATTTGTAATGATATAACTAATACGTACTGTGGGGGTTTTGATAGACTACATAATTTGAAATACTTAACTCTTCAGAATAGGTTTGGGAGTTTTGTTTGGGTTCATTTTGATTTTTTTTTTTTCCCCAGACCCTTCTGTTAACCTGTAAAGTATTTCAGAATAAGCTACAATTGTATAAGAACACAAGCCATTTAAAATAGAAATAAAAAAAGAATTCCATTGATACCTTGCATTTTATCAACATTGAGAAATCCAGTTTCACAAAATATAATAGTACTGATGCTGTCATTTTGACACAAAATATCTTTGTTTCTTTGTAGTTAATAGTCAGCTCTTAGAGCAACTAAAGCAGATTTACATTGAAATCAGTTAATGAGGGAGAGTGGGAGTATTTTAATAATCTGAAATCCAATGGCCTTAAATGATCACTTGTTTGCTTTTGAATGATAAAGCTGATCTGTAGTTTGAAATGGTTTGGGCGAGTTTTTGTGTCAAGGCAGATGATGGTTCAGAACTGTTTGAAAGCTACAGAGGGGTCAGCTACAGTTTCTCCTTTCTAGGAGATGGGAAATCTCCCTTTCAAAATGTTTGAGAAACTCAATACCTATTGAAGATACAATTAATATCTGCACACAGTGTTTCAAGAATGTCACGGATAGAATATTAGTATTACATTATCTTAAAATGTTAGTAGTGCCTAGATATATTAATGCTTTACACAAAAGCATAAGAGTTGCCATAAAAAATCTGGCAAAAATTCTTGCTTAATCCTTTCTCTGACTTCTCTACTTGCTATGGAACTTGATTAAATTCCATATGCATCTGTTTTCCTCATCAGAAGATTTAAACTGAAATATATAATTTGGTTTTGGATCTTTGGCAGGAAACTTTGTCATGTAGTTGCTTGGTAGGGCTTCATTTTACTTCAGCAGAAATCTAGTTTCAGGTGGTTCATCTGTTCTTAATTGAAGTGTTGTGTTTTCAGGCATTCAGAAACTAAAGTGAACTGAAATTGCTATTCCAGATTGTTAATTTTTAATCTTTTGGTATAATTTGCTGTTCATGCTTTCGTGTTAGAACTTGAAATTGCTATCTAAATGAAGTTGTTCAGTATCTGTGTACTGCGTGGGTATTTCTTTTCTTGAAACAGTGTGTCTCACAAGAACCATGCAAATCAGGTGATGAGGGAAAATGATAAGCGTAATATTGTTGGGGAGAATGTAGCAATTCAGTTTTGTTAGGAAATGCACTGAATTTATGGTCATGTTGGAGTCAACTGCATGCTTTCTGATGCTGGAGTTTTAGCAGATGGAGAAGGGGATTGGAAGGTGCTGGTGTTCTTGGGCTTTACCCTTGAACAAGGACCTCATGAGAACGTATGGCCTTTGTGACCTTCCTTCAGTGTCCATTCAATCAAGACGCATTCATTAATACTTGGAAAGTGGATGGGTTTGTTCGTTGTTTGCTTTGTTGGTTGTTTTTTTAAAATGCTGCTTTACACTAGATGCAACTGAGACACAAACAAAGGATTTATTGATTAGAAGTTAGGTAGATACTTCAAAATTTATCTGTGTGTTCCATTTATCTGTGGGTCTGTCACTTCTGTACACAACAGAATGTGTTTAATGAAAATAAATTGAATTCAAGGAAATTCTGTTTGTTTGGGCCAAGGTAATACAGACTGTAATTGTGAAATCAGATGGGTTTAAGAGAGCTGCTGAGTATTCTAAATTACCCTTTTCCCCCCCTCATTGCTGATAGTGTCATTGGACTAGAATTAAATTGCACCAGGGCTGGGTTTGTTGCATGCAACACTTTCTCACCTGTGAAATCTTGATGCTGTATCTTCAGTGAAACTTATCTTTTCAAGGTGGCATTAGAGACGTGAAGGTATCAAATGAAAATAAGGAAATGGTATGTGGAAGGGCAAAAGTAAAGCTGCTGTAAGGGCTACCTATGTGTATAAAATATATGAATTCCTTTTCCTTTATTTGAGCTGGACCTTCTGCCAGGAAAGGTCTGCTGTTCCATCTGGGGCTTGGAGAAGCAGTAGTGACTGCAGGAAGTGATACATACCATTCTTTTAATTATCAATGGCATTAACAGTTACCAAAGTTCCTTTTCTTTGCTTAAGTCTATCCTTGCTAAAAGTTAAAATGAAAGGCAGTAGAGACAAGAATATAATGCTGAAAAGATGAAGAAGGCTGACAAGGAAAGAAATCCAAGGTCTAGGTTTAGGTATGCATTTAAAAATCAATTAGGCACACAGCTGGCATTAAGTTTCTGAAATTATTTCAGATGCCTGTCTTGCTGTTTGAAAGCTCTTGTAGGAGAGTTTCAAGCTTTTTCATTGAAGTATATACTACATTGAACATTAGAGTCCTTTATTAAGACTGTTTCTCTTATTGAGTTATTGCCCTGTTGCCAAGCGTATTTGGTTCTGGGAAAAATACCTAGTAAACTCCACAGCCTAATTGATGTACTGTTTGGAAGTGTTGGAAGCTATATAGTTTGTCTAAGAATTTCTTCTAGTCCTACCAGTGGTATCCATGGCATTAGTAAACATTTTTAGGCAGTTTTTATCAGCTACGCTTGTTAGCTTTCTTGCTACTTTTAAGAATGCCCAAACACTATTCTGAAACTTTAAAGAAAATGCAAAGTGAAGTTTAAATGTCTCTGTGGGCTATGCAGCTGCCACTCTTTATATGAAGAATGACAGGCTTCACCAGAATGTCTGGCTCCTAAAGCAGGAGACCATGATGCTGAAACACATTAGAGCAATGTTATTTATATTCTGCCAAAATCAATTATCCTGCAAGACTTATAAATATGTGTTAACTTTTATGTGTATGATAAACTGTACAGACTTCCACAGAGATCTGTAGGTCTGCTTAGAGTGATATATTTAAATTTTTGCAGGACTGAAGCCCAAGTGCTTGCATAAAAAAATGTTTCTAGTTGCAGGCATATGCTGATTATTGAGTAGTGACAGAAGTGTTTCTTTGGGATTGATCTGTTTCAATTAGGATTGTTATTATGCTGAGCTAAAGAGTTTTATATTTAATAGTACTTGATAAGAGTTGTTTTAAGAAACCTGTTTGGATGCACCAGGATTCTTTTTCAGCAACAGCTTCTAAGCTCCCAAGGGCTCTTATCTGTCCAAGAACCCTGTTTTTAATTTCTGTGAATCCTTTACTTTTCTTCCCCATGAAGATTTATTACTCCTTAAAAGTATCTTCAGTTAGCTACTTCAAGCCCTAAAAGTGGCTTTGTTCTGTGCTATGCCTTTTTGTCACTGTGACAGAAAATGAGCTCCACTGTTTGAGAGGAAAGGCCTGTGCTTCGGATCTTGGCTACCAAATAGAGCAGCTTTTCTGTTCATCCCACAGCTGCTGTTAATGTTTCATTCTGCAACTGCTAGAAGATGGGCAAGTAACCATCCTCATATGAGACAAAAATATAACTCCATTAGTCAGCTGGCGTGGGTTGTTGAAGCAGAAATGCAGGCAGTATTTTCTCCTGGTGGAGAAAAATCCATCATGTCCTATTAAAGTTGCCATTAGCTGACTGTAGGGCAGTGTACGTTTCCTGTATCCATGATTGCTTGTTCTTCTTACTTTGATGGCTGTCTACTTTAAAACTTGTAATTCAGTCATAACTGTTAAAAGATCATGTTACATCTCTGGGGTTAAATCTGTTCGACATATAAACTGTCTGGGAAAAGCCCTTTAAGAAATAATGGTTCTTCATACTAACTGAACCTCGAATTACTGTTCTGTGAGTTAGAGAACCTTGTTCCTGAAGAGGTTCCATGAGCTTTCTGAGATTTCGTATTTTAACTTTTAGGCTATGCAGTATTTTAACTCATTCCTGCTAAACACAGATTTTGAAGTTTCTTTTGGGTTTTGTTTTTAGTTTGTTGGTTGGTTATAGGCTACTGGCGTCTTGGACATCCTCTTGCTAGTATTTTTTGTAAGGTTTAAGTGAGGGAGAGTTACAACCCTTCAACGTTTTCACGCTGATGTTTGAACCCTAAAGTTTTTTTGATGTTTAATCATCATAACATACATTTATGACATAAAGCAGAACTAAGAATATAGAAAGATGCCATCTTTTCATAGCTGCTTATCAGTTAAAATTGTTTTTCTTTGGTGTTCTGGAAGTGGCCGTCTTCTGTCATGTAGAACAGTGTTTAAGTAGAGGATTATTTTTGCTATCCAAGGGAAATGCAGATGTGATCAGGCTTCATCTTAGTTGAGTTCTTAGAGATTTTGTTAAAAATTCTTGGCCACCTCATTCCTTATTTATTTAACTGTTTATGCATTTTTTTTTACGTAGTGTGGACAGAGTGAAATACTCAGTTTCTTAAATTGAGGGGGATGAATATTTAACCTTAACATGAGGATTTAGTGGGATTTTTTTTACAGTAAGACTTCTGGTATTAGTGTATCAGATGTCATAGATCTTTGATTGCAGGATACAGATGCATTAATACCTATCAAATAAAGGCAGAACGTTATGCAGCTTATCCTCTATAAGCCTATCTCCACATTGTGTAGGATGTTGATGAAGAAATTATGCAATGGTAAACTGTGGTCTAGTTTTGCTCTTTATTGTCGTTATGTTTCCATATAGGTAGATCCTGGACATACCTCTAGCTAGCTGACAGTTGTTTCTGGCTCTTGTATTTCTTTAGGGCAGGTAATAGTGCCTTCTGGTGCTTTGGCTTTGCTCCCTACTCCCTCTGGTAGAGCTGCTGCTTCTTATTCTAAGTAAGCTGTCTATGTGGTATTAAAGAACTTGAGAAAACAGCAGCGAGCAGTAAAGGTAAAATACTAGAATTATATTACCATGTTGTTATAAAAATATAATGACTCTACTAGTTAATTCAGTTGAAAAGCAAAAATCATGCAGCTCCAGCTGAGGGAGCTATTTTCTGTTACTTCCTTGCCTGTTTGTGTTAGTCATGTTCCTTAAACCTTAGTATAAAAATGTTGACAAAATTTTGTATTGTTTCACGTAGGAACTTTCCTGCTGGGCTAAAAGCTGTTGTAAAAAGCAGTTATTATTCTGTTAGATTGAAAATAAAGTCTCTGTCAAAATCAGCTTTAACTTCACAGAAAAGGAACTAAGATCCTATTTTAGTGTATTTGATCACAGTCCTAGCTTTACCAGAGTTAAACACAACTTTGTGCACTGTTGGGCTCTTTTGAGAAATTCACCTGTTCACTGAGAGCAAGTAGTAGAGTATCTCCTGAGGTGCCATGTCTTGGGGTGGTTTTTCTATTGGATTTTTGCAATTTGGTTTTCAACAAAACTTGAATGCTTTCCCCTCAAGAAAGGAAAATCTGTCTCCACTACATTTCTGGTTGGCATATCTTTGCCTGACAGCTTCCAGACAGCTATGGAGCTTTCTTTTCAGCTTTCAACCTTTCTCTTTAGTTGCACTCTCCGACCGGTGGGCTTATTCTCTGTGTGCATTGCTCATCAAACAGGCACTGCTTTATCTTCAATACAGTAATTTTCTTCTTCTCAAAGCCTTGTTGCATGCTAAACAATGCATTTGAGTCTTTGGTTTTTTCTCTGGACTACTTCAAGTTGCGTGTAGGCAACTGGATTGTTCTGTGAGAGAAGCTGGAGCATGCTGTAAGTGCTTGTGCGAGTATGGACAGGGCTGCTCTTACCATTGAAGCAATTTTCTATATTTCCTACTTGTTACCAGCTACTACATCTTGCCTATATATTAATGTATCTGTGAACGTAGGCACGGGGATGCTAATACCTGTAGGCTTTACCCCTTACCTGCTTCTCTTCGGATTGGCTTGGTAGGGAGCTTGTTTTGCCTCTTAGGAATTGAGAGAGATTGCCATATGGTCTGGTATAGTTCATGTACACAACTGTGATCCAGTAGAGGAAAGGCAAACTCCCAACCCCCCCTACTGCTGTTTCAGAAAGGAACAGACAGGAGGAAGTAGGAGTGAGAACAGATTTCTGGATGGATTGGTAGGCAGTGGGGTGAATTCTTAGCACTTCCCACTAGAAGTTTATTCTAATAGGCATCAGGTTTTAACCGTGTATGTGCTGCTGAGGAAGCTGGAACATGAGTATGAAGAATAAATGCATAAATAAACTTATAAGGCTAATTTCAAATTGTGAAAGTATTTCATATCTGAAAGAAAGCTGTGGTGCTTTCAGCGTCTACTTGTCCAAAGTTAATTATGGATTGATATTTTTTTTAAGTCCTTTTTTTTTTTTAATCCATCTATAACTGAATGTGTGCACTACTGACAATATCTGGAAAACGCTACTGCAGCAGTATCCTAACTGAATGAGACTTTCCTAAGGTTCACACCTGGTGGAGGAAATACATGTATAAATAGATCTGCAGTGATTGAAATATTCCAAATGCAACAGAAGTTTCTGGATCCCTTAAAGCAAAGGGGTAATGTCTATTTTTATCCACAGTGTAGGGGACGAAAAAATGGATTTTATGTTACATAAATGGTTCTCATACTGGTCACTAGTTTCAGTCCAATTTAAACCTTTACTGCTTTACTGAGTTAAAGTAAACAAAAGTGCAATCTATTTAGAATTTAAAATTTTTTATAGACTAGAGAGCAATTTTTATAGCTTTCCTGCAGAGTAAAGATTATACATAAATGCCTTCTCAAAATGAACAGTTTAAGTAAGTCTTAAAAAAAACTTTGTAAATCTGCATTTCTAGTGATGAAGTGTAGTTATGGGCTGTCACTGAAAGCAGTAGTTTGCGTTCACCTATACATAGCCTTGGCCTTAGATCTAAGGGTCATGTGTCTGCAGGTGATTTGGGGCACTGACCTGTCAGAACAATCTTTTTGGAATGATGGATTTTCTGTTTCAGTTGCACAACCAGTTCACAGTTGCATACTAAAAAAAGAAAGCAGAATTTTGCTGCAAGACTGCAGAAGAAAGGGGTAGCCTTCCCATAATCCCACAAAAGCAAATAATTTTTCCTGCAGACCTACTGATACTGAATCACTGATAGAGCTCTACGTGTATGGCTGCTTAGACATCTCCTATGAATAAGACCTTGCAATTAATAAGGAACTCACAAAATGAGAGATCTATGTAGCACTTGTGTTATGCATTGTATATTGTACTCCTATCATATATGTGTTCAATGGAGCATTGCCCTTTAATTTATCTCCTGGGAATGCATCGTCTGTCTATATTAAAATGCTTACATGAGCGTAATCTGGAAGCTGTTTTTCTTCTGAATTGCAATATACTGGCCCCCTGTGTTTAAAACTTGAAATTCATGCATTTTGCGTTTGCCTTTCATTCTTAAAAAATACTGAACAGCTTTCTGTAAATAATGATCCTTATCAAAGATGAATAGCTGCAAAACTTGTAGAGTTTTCGTGTTTTATGGGGTTTTTTCCTACTTCCTCTTTTGTAGAGGAGAGATTTGTATTTCCTCTCTCTTACGCACTTGGCATAATAATGCAGGAGCACAAACTGGGGTGGGGGGAAGTGGTAACAAGCAACAGTGGTTCATGATGCCAGTAGTACTGGAGTTTGGAAAATGTGTTGTATCAGTGCATTGACTAGTCTTAATTTAAAGAGTCTCCTTTACAAACAGTTACTTAACAGTATAGTCATGTCTTTAGTTTTTGTTACACTTTAATATGAATAAGTGTTCTGTAGCAGAAAAGGTTCAGTTGCCAAGAAAATTTTTCTAAGTTGTTTTTAAAGGCTACTTTTCTATTTTAAAGCTTTTTTTGGTTGATATTTTCTTGAATGTTGGTGACTGTGCATCAGTGAAGATGAGGTGATGAATCACTTCAGGCAAATCACATTTATTTGGTATATATATTAAACTTCTTCCAAATAGAGGCTGCTATAACTCCTTTCCAGTGAAGACATCCAGACTGAGTACTCTTAACCCTTCCTGAGTTTTATTATAGTTTGCATTCAGGCTTCTAAATTCATACAGTAGGACTACAGTCTTTAGTATTAATTTTTTGTAAACTCTTGGTTTATGAGTATAAAAGTTTGGCCAGATACTCTGTATTATTCTTGTAATTGCAGCACAATAGTGCTTGTTTCTTCTATCTCTGTACAGAAAATACTAGGTTTTACATGGATTAATGATAGAAAAATTTAAAGGTACATGCAGGTTTTAAGTAATTCTAATTGATTCTCATCTTGTGATATATTTTCAGCTCTATTTCTTGGAAATTGCAGTTTCTCTCATCACATTGTGGAATAAACTTTTTGTAGTGTTCAGGATACCTATTTTCTGTGCTACCTTGCATCTTCTGAAATTGAATGCTTTTCCTTTGTGTATTCCCTAATTACATAAAGTAAATTCAGTTGGTTTTGTTAGCATGTATACTGTACTTTGCTATAAATACAAAGAGGGCCAAAATGTCTTGCAGTAAAAATTTAGAGAAAGAAAATGTGCGTTTCTTGAAAGGAAGAAAACCTTTTTAGATGTTTGGTCTTCACAGTTCCACATATATGAAGCCCACCCCCCTCCAAAAAAACACAAAAAAACAAAAAACAAAAAAAACCCCAAAACAAACAAACAAAACCCCCCAAAACAAACAAACAAAATAAGCCCAAACAAAAACACTGGAACATTTAAGACCTAAGTTATGTTGATACTGCAGAAGAAGATCAGTTGTGCTAAGATTTGTGACTTGCATCCTGTGCATTGGTATTGTTAATTGTGTCTTAATCTCAAAATACATATATATGTAGATAAGCAGGCACGCTCCAACTGGACTAAATGTGACCAACCCCTTTTTTTTTTCTGGTCCATACAGACTTAGATGAATGAGAGTTTGTCAGCAGTTGCTGACAGTGAAGCAAACACTCACACGTGTGTTCAGTCTGGAACTTGTTTTGAAGTACCACATCTACAGAACCTCTTTGAGCAGTTACAGGATGGCCTTGTGACAAAATCAGTAATTTGTTGATTAAGGTTGGATGATTGTTCTGAAGTTACCGTTTCTTCTGGATTACTTTTGATTCATATGAGCTTTTCCAGTGTTGATCACTGCAAAGCTGCTGAAGCAATGGAGAAAATGCGTGGTAGGAATAAATTATCAGGGCAAGAGAAAGATGGAGAATGGTTCTGGCAACAATGCCAAATCGTACTAAAGTGCTTATAACAAGAACTGTAGTGCAGGTATGCAAGTTGCCTTGAATTTGTAAGTAGAAGATAGTGTAGAACTGTCAGTAGTTTTGTATTCTCTGTGCAGTCACTGATAAAGGACTTCCTGAGATCAGGCTGCATAGAGTAGTTAGAGGAAAGATTAAAAGAAATCTGATTGCTGCACCTTTTCAACTGTCTCTGCTTACTCACTGTGGAAATGATTCTTAGAACCTTTCTAATCCATGATGCTTAGCAGTTTTCCACCTAAGTTACTTACAACTGTTAATATGATAACGATTGTGATACAATAACTTGTGTTTGCTGGAAATTACCTAATATATAGTTAAAAATGAAAAATTTCTATTTTTGTATTGATCTTATTTTTTGGAACCAGGCTAATTTTTTTTCTAGCTTAAATTTAGCTACAAGATTTTATACTGCCCTTTTAATTCAGGGGAAAAAAATCAGTGTATTCTAGAAAGCAATAGAAAAAGAATTGTATGTTAAGCAGTGATCTGCACTGTGATCATGATTCTCATCAGTGAAGGGTACCCAGTTTTTCCTCATGCACCTGCTGCTTGTTTTGGAAAAGGCCATGGTGTTTCTTCTGTCCTATTCCTTCTGTGTCCCTTATTATACTGGGGTTTTCTTCTTATTTTTAATTTCTTTTTTTTCCCCCCTAATGTTATTTACTTGGTAGGGAAGAATTTATGCAAGCCTTATTTCCCTCAATCTTTTTATGTCACTGACTTTTGAAACATCTATTGCTTCACTTTTGTTACTTGAATTCTGGCATTTTTAGCTCCCTGTTCTTCCCCTTAAATAACCCTTAGGCAGTATCTTCTTTATTGTGCTTCCTAAAGAAACAACTCTTTAAGCTGGTGTGTTTTGTTTTGTTTTTATCAGCTTTTTGTGTGGAATAGTCAATATTGGATTTTTTTACTTAGTCTTTTGTGACACTGCCTCATATGTATTGTTGTGTTGAGTACTGGTCACACAATACTTCCCAGTCAACAGAAGGATGATGAAAAAAAGGATGAGCTACTTTAGTTATCAGGTAGCTAAAAGTGCAGAGTGACAGTGCTAGAATTCTTGAACTCAAATAATCACTTCTCTTAATTAATATTAAGAACTTACTGACTAAATGAGTATTTTATTCATTCCTCACAGTATTATTAAAATCACAGACAAATGAATTTTGTCTAGGAATTACCACAAAATTAGAGAATATTTTCTTCTCTCCCAAGACAACTTTTTGGTATTTGAGCAACCAAAGTTAAGAAGTAGAGCCCTCAAAAACACAATACATCCTGTATGTAAAGCTCATATGTGATGAATGCATTTACAATGTTGGTTTTTGAACAAAGTCTACGGAATTCTATCAGATGTGTTTCTATGATCCCACCAGTATTTGAGGCTTAAACTCCTAAATAGTGCAAAATCTGGCTCAAGAAGTAGACATTATTTGTTACCACCACTAAAGCAATTACTTGTATTATGATCTTGGTCATTTGACCTTGCTTTTTAGGATGTGTAATAAAATGCTGATTGCTTTTTTTCAGCTAATGAAACAGTTAATGACTTCTCCTGGCTTTTTTTGATTACTTGAACAGTGTCCTTGCAGTTAAAGTACTCAAAATTCATTGTTATTTATAACTAGGGAAAATTATTTCTGTTTTAGTAGTAGACCATGTGGTTGGAGTACAAATAGAGAATGTCCTTCTGTTGCTGGAATATGAGCAAAAGTGTATAACAAAACAATGGGTACAAATGAAACAGCCAAATTAAGATTCTCTCCATATATACCTGTTTGTCCATTCCACCAGTTCAATTTCTCCTTATATTTACTGAATATGTAATGCTTTCTCTCTCTCTGAGAACAGATAGTTATTTTTCTGGTTCTGTTTCTTCAGTTACACAGTTGAAATTCATTTCTATTGCTGTTAAATACAAGAACACGAACATTTCTGAAACAGCTTAATGTATATCTCATCAAATTAGTAACATGATTCAGTTTTGTACTTTAGCCTAGGTATTTTATTATGTCCTATTTTGTGTAACAGAAGTGGCAAATAGCCACATAAAACATTTTTGTGGTGATAGCTGTAAACCTGTGCAATTTAGATGTCAGATTTGCACCAGGAAAAAAATCTGTGCAGTTATTGCCACATGACGTTTTTGAGTTGTAGATTGGCTGGAGCGAGAAGACCATTCTCTCACTCTCTGCTCATATTCTCCTGTCTAAAAACTGGTTTGAGCTTGTATCGTGTCATATTGCGCTTGGATTCTTGGTACTCTAACCATATATTTTGTGCGATTTCACCTAGCTGCCTCCATCACCCTTTTCAGAACTTTGTTCTTATGGTGAAGTTCCATCCTAAACGCATAATTTATCACAGAATCATAGAATGATTTGCATTTAGAAGGGACCTCAGAGATCACCTAATTCCACACCCTTGCCATGGGCAGGAACATCTTCCACTAGACCAGGGTGCAAAACCCCATCCAAGCTGGTCTTGAACACTTCTAGGGATGGAGCATCCACCAGTTTTCTGGGCAGGCTGTTCCAGTGCCTCACCACCCTCACAGTAAAGAACTTTTCCCTAATGTCTAACCCTAAACCTGCCCTCCATCAGTTTGAGGCTGTTACCCCTAAAATGGTGTTAATGGTTTTAAAAGTCCAAAGAGGAAACACTAAGATATAACACTAAATTATTTCATTATCTCCATGTTGCGACCATTTGTTAAAGATTGCATTGTTGCCCAAACAAGGAAGATGTATCTATCTGGTGGATCCCTTTTCAGCTGCTGTATAGACTGAGAGTTTCAGTATTATTGTAGGAGTTCTCGTGACTAGCTATCATTTATAAAGTGTGAATGTGTTCTTATTTTGGTTTATCACGTATTTGCTGGGGAAGGGGAATGCATATGTACTTTTTATTCTTTTCTTGTGCATTTGATTGCAGGTTTCTAAACTTCTAGAATAGCGCCAAATAGCAGAACTTAAATAATCGTCATTTTAAACGGAGAGGTCTTTCAGTGTGGTACTTTTCCCTGTGTTATGCTCATGAATGACCCATGTATTCACTACATGCAGTTTTTTGTAGAAACTTTGTGAGAAGTATTTCTTTAGTAATAGTTGCAGCAGAGAATGTAGTAAACTAAGGCTTAGCTATACTTGCACTATTAGCATTCATATGTTCTCTTACCTTAAGGCTTGTGATTCACCTGTTTCTGTGCTTGGGACTGCAGGTTAGGCTGCTAATTATTACTGAGATTATCAAACACAGATCATACAATTATATATTGGCTGTGGAAGTTATATTGTTCATGCTGACATATGGCAAGTATGAACAGCCTATTAAAACATTTTGTGTAATTTTGTGAATCTTTTGTTTCTTCTTATTTGACGGATTATTGTAATAGAAATCTTTGTGTTTGTTTTTTGCTTGTCTGTTTCAGTTTATTTCCTCTCTCCCAGATATTCACGGTTTGTTAAAACTACAGAAAAGACTGATGCAAGCCAGAGAGTGTGGTGCTGCATAACAAGGGAATAATAGCTTCCTTTTGGTCAGTGAACCTTTGCAATAGATCTGTACGTTCACAAGCTTATCTTTCTTAAGGCTCGTTCAGACTTCCTTTTCACTCTGGATTTGGTATTATTTGATAAGCATTTTGCACTTTAGCGTGTCTTTTTGTTTTGTTAGTGTGGACGTTTTAAGATTTGTGCATTTGAAACATCCTTTTGTATGTTTACTGTTTACTTGCTATGTTAAAAAGAAGTAGTTAACATTAGGGATTTTCTTAGAATAAAATTTACTTTAAAAGATTGCTTTCATATTGGCTGGTTAAAGTCCTTAAAAAGCTAGGTCAGTGTAATTGTTGAGAAAAGCTTTAGATTTAACAATACGAATGAATAATACCACGGTTTCAATTCACATAGTTTTAAAACACATGAATGTTGTTTGTATACCACATTCATTAGCAATCTCACAGCTCAGCAAGGCTGTTAAAGGAAGATTATTTTTATAAGTGTAGATATGCTTTATTTGGTTACAGGTTCTGTTCCTTTTCTATGCAGGCTAAGTGAGAAATGCATGTCAGGAATGATCTGGACCTTTTATAAATTTCTTTTAATGTAATAAGAATAAATTTAAATTTTGTGCTTGCCTACCTTAGTATCAAGTGTTGTTTTAGCTGAATAAGCTCAGTGGGTCTGATGCTACTTTTTTTTCCATGATGTATTGCCAAAACTTGATCAAAAGTACATAGCAACTCACCACCTAAGCTCTGTGTATCAACATGCATTCAGGTCTTTACTGAATTATACTCATTACAGATAGTCCCTGTCCCAAAAAGTGTATAGTCTAGAACCAACCAACGAATTCAGGCTTAGTAAATAAAAAAAGCTGCAACACTGTTTTCTCATATGTTAGATGAAGTATAACAGTTTTCTCCTTTATTTTTACTACATCAATTCTTAGGTGTTTTAGGAGGAAAATAATAGCTTTCTGGACATTTGTGTGGTACTATTCCTAAATACAGTGAGCAGTGGAATAAAAAGTACACACATGCTTCTTTGAAAATAATATATTCGGTACAGCTTATCATACTTTAGGGTAGCTAAAATCATTCATAAAGAATAGGTTAGTTACTTCATCTTATCGTAGTGGTCAAGAACTTTATTACAAAATGACTTGCTGATTAATATGTTCACATCTCCTGTTAACAGGGTCTCCAGTCATCTCATGGTTGGATGACCCAGTAGCTTTGACTATGAGGGTAATCTAATTGTACTTGAATAGTTGGTACTTGGACTTTGTGAGGATGTAAGGCTGGAGGAAAATGCCTCTGAGAGAAGAGAAAATTCAGACCTGTTCAGATACAACTATTATCTGAAAGACTTCCCATAATTTATGCTAACTTAAACTGTAGTAATAATAGCTATTCACAGGAAAATAAAAAACGCAACTGGATCTGTAAGCTTAATTTAAAAACAAACTTTCTAGAATGGATATTGTCTGACGATATTTGCTGGAAGTGTCAAGTTGTCTTAGTTTCAGTGGAATCTGCCTTAGGCTAAAGACTTGTGCTTGTCTTAAGTTTGCAGGAGAAAATGAAAAGCTTATCTTTCATGGATACTTTAGACATTCCTTTTNNNNTTTTTTTTTTTTTTTGCAAGGTTGGAAAGCAATATTATCTAAAAAGAAAACCCTAAACCTCTTATCTTCTTTCTCTTGTTTTATTTGTGGGCTCTTTCAACTTTACATGTTTCTACGGTAAGCAGATCAAAATTAATACATGGCATCAGTACCCAAGAGCTTGGTAAGAAACAAGTAATGATTTTGCAAAATTAAAGGAGGGTACAGACAGTTATGTGCTGTAAACAGAGTGAAGAGATTCCTGTGGATCTTCATTAATTCTGGGGTAAGGAAGGAACAAAAAACTATGAGGGTATTTGCAAAGACGAGAAGCTGGGCTGGGATGACGAGTGGACATTTCTGGAGTTACAGCTGTCAGCTTTTTAAAATGAGGCAAATACAGGGTTTTCTGGAGGCAACCCATGAAACATGAGGGGCGCATGAGTACCAGGATCTGACCACTCAAATTATGTTACTCTATCTGCCTCAAATTGGATGGAGTTTAATCCAGGAGTCCTTGGTACCAGGAGTCCTCTGTTAAGCAAGCTGATGTGGAAGTATGCAATATATTTAGTTCTGCTACACATGTCCAAAACCTATGAACCCATCTTTGAATGTTACCTTGATTCTTTTTAACTTCTGTTAAGTGTGGTGTTTTTATTTGATTTTATATTTTATATCAGATACCATTTTCTAAGTAATATGCCTTGACCAGATGGTGTTATGAAATACATTTTCTTAGGAAAACTACAGTTTCTTTAAAAGAAGTGGAATCAAATGTGTTGTGATCTCCTTTAGTCTGCTAAAATATTCTTCCATTTGACATGCCCTCATGAACGACATATAGAACTAACAGAAACTAGCTACAATTATTAAACAAGAGAAGATGTGGAGAGCAGGGTTAAAATGTCATTCACAGTAATGTCAAATACGTACTTCATATGTAATTTTGATGGTTTCCAAGTCACCTTAGCAGCATTTCTATTCATGTACTTTTGTGCTTTGCAAAAGTGCTTACAGCAGTAGCCATTCTTCCTTGCAGCATTGATTACTTTATATGGTCACAAATCTTAAATTATCTGTAATGAAATAGAAGCACCAGAACCCCATTCCTTTCTTTATTTTTTTTTATTCTGATGTTGTGTCCAAGAGAACGTTTCGTGAGAGCAGTATACTGTTTTTGAGAGTTTCCCATTCTGACACTTGTTCATTTGTATCTCACTTTTCCTTTTCAACCGTAGATACACTGTCAAATACCTTGTTTTATAAACCTCTTCTGATAAATAATAATTGTAATCATGTATTTTTGGCTCTTTCAGAATACCAGTTTTCCCCTCCTTAGGTAATAGTTTCCCATGTAGCTTTTTCCTTTTACCAGTTTGGGTTCAAGCCATTTTACTTGGTAGTTCAGGTTTCTGTAGGAAGATTGTTGTTGTTGTTTTGGGGTTTTAGTTATTTTTGTTTGCTTCTTTTTATTTTTTTTAATTTTTTTTATTTAAGCAGGAACGTTCCCTTCAGGCTTTTTGACAAAATCCAAAGCTCTTCAGTAAATCAGTGTAGGTACCAATATCATAACTGCACTTGTCTATAGTTCTTCCTGGAAATACATGTCTTTCCTTGCTAAACTCCTCACAGAAATAAACTTCCTGGGAATAGTAGCCACATATGGTTGCTGTTTACTGTGAAGAATACCTTTTGCCTTTTTTGAAAGGAGAAAATCTGCCAAGTTTTGCATTCCACCAGTGTAAGAGTTTGGTGTATACTCTGAGTTGCTGGTATAATTTTGAGAGGAGAATGGTAACAGTCATGTTAGGCAGAGCCTCATGTAGCTGCTATTACGGCAATTTCCTCTTGATTAAAAAATACGTGCTGTCAATATGTTTTCTTGATGTAAAATGCATCTTTAGCACTCATATTTACATCTCTTTCTGTTCTACCTGTCATTAATGTTTTGTGTTGGTGGCACTCATTTTCTAAACCTTCAGTAGCAAGGTGTTTATAGTATAGCAGTGTACCAATAAGCTTGTGTGGTACTAGTGACATTATTTTTTTTTCCTAAATTGAATCAGTGCTTAAAAAAATGCTATCTGCAGGTAAAGCAGACTTGCACTCAATGGTCTGATACTACATTTTGGTACTCTCAACATGCATGTATTTATGAGCACTTCTTTAGCTGAGAATCATAAAATCTTCTGCTAAGCTCTTTGGATAATAAGAACCATAAAAAGCCAAGTGTGGTTCATGTATGCTCTTTGGTAAGGCTACAAACATGGAAGTATATTGCATGAGAAGTTGGAGGGGTTAAAGTACCTGTGTATGGTGCCAGTCAAAGGTAAAGAGTCTTGATATTTGGAGATCAGCCTGGAGCTGTTACGTGTATGCCAGCAAAGATAGTGTAATCCATAGCAGAGTGTGTCGTGATTTTTCACAATGCCTTTTTTTCTCCCCTTGTCAGAAGTGTTTAAATAGCAGTTGTTCACAGTGATGACTCTTCAAAGAATCCTGAATTCTCATAAATTAACCCATATTGGTTATATTTATGAAATTGTATTTTATTGAAATTACTGTGCTTTGAAATATATTAAATAAAAGAAGGAATAATTGAGGTTGGAAGGCATCTCTGGAGCTTATTTTGTCTACCCTTGCTGCTCAAAGAAGGACCCTCTAAAGTGGGTTACCCTGGACTTTGAAACTCTCCAAGTAAGGAGATTCCACAACTTCTCTGGACAACCTGTGCCAGTGTTCAGACATCCTCAAAGTGAAGAAGTTGGTTGCTGATGTTCAGATGGAACCTGTTGGGTTTCAGTTTGTGGCTGTTGCTCATGGTCCTCTGACTGGGCCCCACTGAAAAGAGCCTGTCTCCATCCTCTTTGTACCCTCCCTTCAGGTATCTGTATACACTGATAAGGCACCTAGGAGTCTTCTCTGGGTTAAGCAGCCCAAACTCTTTCAGCCTTCCCTAATGTGACAGATACTTCAGTCCCTTAGTCATTTCTGTTGCACTCCACTGGATCCACTCCAGGGGCTCCGTTTTTCTCATATGTTGTGGAGTCCAACTCTGGACACAGTTCTCCAAATCTGGCCTCACTAGTGATGAGTAGAGGGGCAGGATCACCTCCTGTGCCCTGCTGGCAACACTTCTAATGCAGCTGGGACATTGTTGGCCTCCTTTGTCCCAAGGGTATGCTTTTGGCTTATGTTCAGCTTGGTGTCCATATGAAACTTGAGGTCCTTTTCCGAAAATCTGCTTTCCAGCTTTAAAAGAAACCAAAAATTTAAATATTGTTAGGAAATCACAAAGAGTTGTTTTCTCCTATGGTTGAGTTTATAATCCCACTTAGAGATCCAGGTTTCTTCATAGTAATGGTAATAGCTTTATAGTACTAAAAAAATTAATTTACAACTACAGTTAATTGTTTTAACAAACTTTTTGAAATCAGTGTTTTTTATTTTCCAGTCCTATATTGGTTTCCATACTGTTGAAACTAGGTTAAAATAAAGGCAAAGCAACAAGATGACTTGCTTTTTTCTCCCCCTTCCTCCCCCCCCACCTCAAATATCTCTCTCACTTTTCTCTGGGAAAAGTATTTTGGCAGCAAATTCTTAACCTTCATTCTCTCTTGGTTGGCTAATGGAAGAAAGGACAGCTATAATAACATTTGCTGTCCGTCATTATCTTGATATTAAACATAAATAACCCAAATTACCAATTTATTTAAAAAAAAAAAAAAAGTAAATTCACAGTGATGGAATTGCAGTTGTATTCCTCTCCCAGCCACCAAAAGCAGGATTTTTCCTTAGCTGCTGAGCTGAAGGTACCAGCCTGTCTTGGCCAGTGGTGTACTTACTAGATGGTTTGGTCATCCAGGTCATAAGTTAATTTGGGCACAAAGAGCATTACAATTATATAAACACACAGCTTTTGGGGGCAGGAGAGAGCCTTTAAAACCTGTTGTCAGATTTTAATGCCTCATGCTCTTAAAATAAGGCTGATGGTGGGCAAGGACTGTAAGTCTTATATCTTTCCTGTAGATTTATGGTTTGTAACCCTTTGTTTTTGCCCCCATGCTCTCTCAGATGGAGTAGTTCACACCACTGAGCTTTTAGTTTTGGTGCAAGAATAATCTTTATTTATAATATTTTTAGAATGAAACTTCACACGAGATCCATCTTAAAATTGCTTCTTTTCATGTTCAGTAAGTTTAATAGCATTAAGACATGCTGTACTCTTCAGTAAGTCTTAACTACTAGGGGGAAAAACACTGTAGTGATATTTTGGTTTTCTTTTTCTCCTTTATCTCAATTTATAACTTCCTGTAATCCTGTAAGAACACTGTACTTTTACCTCCTTACCTGAGGCACTTGGGCATTAGAGAGACCTGTTTTTAGGAACTGATCTTGGGCAATGTACTTGTTCCCATTCTTCACTGGTGCTCAGCACTGACTTTTTGGAAGCAACATGCTTCTGTGAGCAGAGTACCATTTCCTGCAAACTGCTCTGCCTCAAGAGTTTCCAGCGGCCATAACCAAAATCACGGAGTCTCAGGAAAAGTTGGCTGCAGTACAGTCACTTTGGGCCTGCAGTTTCAGTGCTGCTCTTCGTGCTCCATTTCACGTGCTTCTGGTAGAAAAGGCTTTGTTAGAGCTCAACTGTTCGCCCTGTTTGTTTGGTTTCTCCTTTGTTCAGATATTTCTGATAGAGCTGCTAAACGTGCAAGAGTAGGTGAAAACGTTAGGCTGTGTTGGGAGAACACTGAAGCCTTGTCTGCCCTTTTACCCCAGCAGTTGAGCAATTTGTTCTGAAGTTCCCAGGAGTAGGTGCGGTTATAATGCTTAGAGATGCAAGACATCTGAGTGTTTCTGATCACACCAGCAGTGTGACAGGCAGATCCCGTTTTTGTTTGCAAAGGATTTTGGAAGTGGAAATCATTCATAACTCCTGCCACTGTATTGCAGCTAATTGCAAGCCAGCTTGTATTGTTACTAAAAATTGTGTTTGTTACCAATTGAGTTCCATTCAAATATGAAAAATCATATCAAAAGAACAGTCACCAACAGAAACATAAAACTAAAAACTCTCTTAATAGTCTTTGGCATTGTTGCAAGTACAGTAGTGAATTTGCCTAGTTAATTTACAGGGTGGTTGTACAGAAAAATTGTTTTGTGTCTGTTTAAGAAGTTATTAATTAAATAATGCCTGTTAGAGAATTTTATTTTGGCTCTTGCACTAATGCAGTGGCTTTGATAGCCATTTCTGAAATATTTTAAAGGTTATGTTTAAAACTCTTTGGAATATATGGAAAGCAAAACACAAGATTGTTAACTTGACTAGACATCTCAGTATAGGAAGGCAGGGAAAGTCCCAACACTGACAGAAAACTTTGATCAAATGAAAGGACCTAAACCCACTGAGGTGTGATAATGTATTCTCCATCTTTGCTTGTCCTTAGCAGTTCTTGGAAAGAAAATGGATGTGAAGTGTAAACTTTCATTTTAGGGTAAAATTAATATGTTTTATCTTAAGTTTTCTTATGTCGCCTGAGGAAAGTTCTGTGATATCCCTAAATGATGTTTAGCTGAACTCTTACTGCAGTCTCTTGATACAGAAAGGAGAGCTCTAATATTCAGATGTACAACCAGTTTATAGATTTTAAAACTTGAAAGCTAAATCTGTGTTTCACTCAAATGGAGCATACCAAAGGCAGTGTGCAGGCTTAACCAGTCAGTGCATACTATTTCTTACTGTTTCAGAGGAAGGTGTCAGTGTCCTCAGTTTCTGTCAGAAGAGGCTCATTGGAGAAAAATGTGACAGAAGACTACCTATGTCTGAAGTGTACAACTACAATCTGAACTTGTATCAAAGTGAAACACAGTGATAGAGACCAGTGAATGAATGATTCAACTTTCAGTAATATTATTAAGGATCAAGATGTAGCCATTTTTGTTGGCAGATATGAGAATTGTGATAGATGCATACAAAGAAGGATTGGAATTTTTAAAATTATATTTGCTGTGTTTTAATACATGCTAAAAGAAGTTGGTACAGAAATGGTGAAGAACATTGACCGAACTGTCATTTGAACTATGAAGTGTAGAGAGAGGAGGGGGCTGAGATTTGCTTGGAGGGGACAAACAAAAAGCTAAAGATTTATAGTCTTATTTTCCACTTCGCAAACCATTATGTATTTAAGGTTTAGATGCTTCCAGCAGAATTCTTACACATATATATACACACACACACACACACATAAGTGAATCATATGTGTGACTCATATATGTGTGTGTGTGAGAATGTAATACGTTAATTACGCAGAAAAGCCTACCTTTGTTATTTTGGGATATTCAGCGAAAAAAATAAAACAGCAGTCTTTTAAAAGTACAACAGCTTGGTGAATGGTTTTATCACAAGTAATTTTGTACAGAAGGGTCAGTTTTGCCCTCTTCTAATACTTTCTCTTTAACCTTTATAATGCCAACTGGCATTATAAGTACTTAAACCCTCGATCAGGAATATGTTGTAAAAGATAACGTGAATCGTACTTATTTTAAGGTGTTGAAATGTTTGTTCACTGACTGTTACATTCATGCAGTAAACCATACTTAGAATAGACGATCTTATTCTTGGTAAACCATAGGGTTTTCCAGCTGATGTACTAGCAAATTCATAACCAAAACTAAAATTTATTATTTAATTTGAAAGGAAGAAGTAAAAGCAGAGAGAGATCACCAAAACCTCGTTTTCCTTTCTGAAAAAGGAAGTTGGCTCCTAAGTAATGACGTGATAACAACTTGTTCATTTTATAAGAATGCTAAATTATGTAAAAAGACGTTAATTTGTAAAATGCTTTCATTACAGGAGAGGACCAGCTAGTAGATATGTAAATAGTGATTTTAAGTAGCCATAACTGGTTCTGTCGTTGAACCCCACAGTATGTGTGTCCTGACCTACCCTGGCAAAGGATGGGTTATATGCGTAGGGAGGAGGGATGGACAATGGGTAGTGGGGTTTCTGGCTAGGAACCTGTTCTTATTTAGATTTCAGTGACGGAAGACCTGACCTCTTTGTGCTTTCTTGTTCTCTTTTCTATGCAATTTCATGACTGGAGTCATGATTAGTCTAAAATAAACCCCGAGTTGATTCTTACTCTCTTCTCAGCCCTCTAGCTACATTACTGACCGTAAAGTTTTTAGAAGAATAACAGTTTTGACTTGGTCACTACCTTCTCTGGTTAAGTTTCTTTACAAAGAATCACATATAAGCTCCAAAAAGTCCTAATGAAGGCCTGAAAGTACAGAGGAATATTTTTTAGAAGTCGGTTTATTGATTTCTTCTAGGATGATGGTTGTGGAAAGTGTTAATTATTGTGACCCTGTTTATGGGCTTGTTGTTTTTAACTGGACTTCACTGGTTTCTGTTTCTAAACTAATTTCTTCTTTTGCATCTTTTTCAGTAATAGTTATGCACGAGTGCGAGCTGTGGTGATGACCCGGGATGACTCAAGTGGTGGATGGTTACCACTTGGAGGGGGTGGACTAAGCTGTGTCACAGTCTTCAAAGTCATTCCCCAGGAAGAGAATAGCTGTGCTGATTTTCTTATCCATGGAGAACGACTCAGGGATAAAACGGTAACAATTTGTATCATTTAATGATCATAGTTGTGTCAGGGAACATTTAGTTTGGATATTAGAGGAAGGTTCTTCACCCGGGGGGTGGTTGGTGCTGGAACAGGGTCCTGAGAGAAGTGGTCACAGCACCAAGCCTGCCAGAGTTCAAGAAGCATTTGGATGATACTCTTGGGCACATGGTGTGATGTTTGAGGATGGTCCTGTGCAGGACTAAGAATTGGACTCCATGATCCTTGTGGGTCCCTTTCAACTCAGCATATTCTGTGATTCTGTGATACTAAAACTACATGGGACATAAGTATAAATGCTTGGTTGTTGTTGCCTCTAAGCTAGAAAGTAAATTTGTAGTTTCAGTCTAATGCTGTTGCTAAGCTTTTTTATGTCAGTGATTATAAAAGAGCCAATTATTTGTTTTTCCCCAGTGAAGGGTTGCAGTTAAATATTGTTAACTTGTTTATCTACCAGTGATATTGCATTTAATAGGAGTGTTGGAAATGAGATAATTTGTTACAAACATAAAATCAGAAGGAATTCCTCATTAATTCTTCAGTTAGTTGTGGAATTTGGCAATGACAGAAAGTAGCCATTTTACATGGGAACCACTTTGTATTGGAAGATAGCTTGAAGCTGACTGGTTCAAGAATTGATCTGTTTTGGTGAACACATAGACAGCATTCATTCATCAGCTACTTTAAAGCAAATCTCAGTAATAAACTTATCTTAAATAGCATCATGAAAATCAGCCTCACAAAAGGAAACTGGTGTAAGATCTCAGCCATTTCATCTACGTGCAGACCTGTGGAAGACAAAATGGGTTTACTAGGAATTGCCTGGTTACTTGTGTGTCAAGTAGATTTCTCAATGAGGCTCTGCCTTAGTGTGGAAACAAAGAGAAGTGGAGAAGGCAGAAAAGCTCCATCTTTATGACTTATCAAGAACTACTCTTTTCTGCCAGTGAATTTTGACTCCTGTATTAGCTTAAAAGGTAGAATATCTTATAGCATACTGCTGATCCTTTCTCAAGCGCACCAGTTTCTCCCATGAGGCAGGACTGCTGAGTTTCCTGCCTTGACTGTGACTATTGTAGAAGAGAGCATATAAATAGAAATTCTGCTGACTCAGTTTTTTCACTGAGGCGTAGTGCTATTAGCAGAGTACCCTGTGTTCCCGCACAGCTATGTGCACCTGCAGTTCCTTCCTCACTTTGCAGTAGTTCCCCTTAAAACTTTTTTTTAGCCTTATTGAGACTGTTTTTGAGAAGCTTAATTGCATTTAGAGATACTTTATAATTTTATCTTAATACCTGAAACGTTCACAGCTTGTCTTAAGAATTTGAGGGTAATAAAATGCTCAGAACCAAAGGCTGGTTTAATGTTTTGCCTGCACGCATATGAAAATGTCAAGTCATCAGTGTCCTGACCTGTTTGCACTCTCCCTTCTGTTCCCCCTGGTCAAGCCTTGCTTTGTTTCCACTTTGGGTAGAAGGTTTTAAATGTTTCTGCTCCTCTTCCTCTCCAGAAGCAAGTTCATGTTAGCATGAATATGCTTTCCAAACCTTTATTGTCTTGAACTGTTTGGTTTGGTTTTGATTTTTTTGTGTGTCCTGTTCTGTGTCCATCTGTCCTCCCCCTATGTGACCCCAAATGGGACCTCTACTAGTCTGTCAGGGCAGATTGTGATCTTGATGCAGTTTCAGGAAGTTGCGTTTGGAAGTCAGCCCCTTGAAAACATAGGACAAAAGGTAGAAGAAATGAGCCGTGGAAGAACATCTATCCAGTGTATATTGAGTAAAAAACTCAGGAAACTAACAAACACAGATTTAGGGTGTGGGGAAGAGTACTGGAGATCTGGAGATTCTTTGATAACTGAGTAAAAGGACACTATGTATATGCATATTTCCACAGATATTAGATAAGGTGCTTACCAGCAACAGCTAATGTGTAATGAATTAACAACAAAGTTTTATGTTACACAACAAGACCTCTCTTGGCATAAAAGAAACAAGATATTACACTTAGATAGATATCGTTAGATCAGGTCTTGAGGCTCATTCAGAAGGGCAGTAGGTAGCAGGGACTGAAAGACAAATTCTGTTGAACAAGGGTCCAGTCACTGGTTCTAGAACTGTTCTGATCCTTTTGCTTTAAGTATAGTGAATGGTTTTACATTTGTTCTTAGGATATTCCTGTGGAGTCACTGTAAAAGCGCATTTTTTAATCTTAAGCCAAATAATTGAATTTTTAGTCCAGATAGAATTGACAGCTGGTTATTATACTACATAATAATGGCACATTTTAATTTTTATTTAAAAATAAAGTAAAAGTGGGAGGTATCATATTTGATATTGAGTAGAGACCAAATGCTGTGATCATCTTGAGATTTTGAGGAAATGTTATACTGAATCTGCTGTTTCTGTGCTCCAGTATCACTCTAATCTCATTTTAGAATGCCCTTGGTAAACCTGTATGTCTGAATAATCTTTGAAGTTATTTGTTTACTTGGTTGCTCTACCATTGGATTTGCAAAGAGAAAGTAACAATATTTTACAAAAAAACCTTCCTAAACCATTTTGAACACTTTAGTTATTCAGACTTAGGGCACTTGTGTCTTCAGGAATGTTTAATCTATTGTAGTATCTAGAAGTCATTATAGCTTAGTCACCTGGACTGTTGTTTTTTGTTTGCTCGCTTTTTTGCAAGCTGTTTCTGAAAATAGTTCAGTGGCTTATAAAAGAAAGTCGTCATTACAAATGAAGTTCCACCCATTCCCTCAAGTCACATTGCACATACCTTCTAACTGGATTATATTTTGATTTCCCCTGGCCAGTAGGTCTTTCTGTGAACTGACTTAGCTTCCAGAGAAGGTAAAGGAATTTCCTTATCCTGGAAAACGTAGAGGATGGAACTTGGACTGCTTTTCTGGGACACAGGGAACTGTAGGTTTTGAAATATCTCAGAGAGCAAATGGAATTCAGTTCCTATGGCTTTTACCTAAGATACATGGGAATCATAATGCCAATATAGCTGTTTAACCTATGTGATAGTAGAAGGGTGGAATTCATTCCAAAACATCTTGAAATCCACAGATGAGGTACTTGATGGAGATATCTTCCAGATGCCTTTTAAATGGTTGTACTGAAAGGGAGTGAACTAGATTTAGTTGTTGCTTCTCCAGGTTCTGCTTCTGACACTCCATTGCAGTTGCATTTCAGTGTGCCAGATCGTTCTCTATATTTTATAGGCTATGCAGGCATTTAATTAGGACTGTAGATCATAGTTTGTAAGTTAGCTGTATACATGAAATACTTTGAGATTGAACTCCAAAATATTGAAGTTCATTGTTGAAGAGAGTTCTCATCATTTCTTTATATATCTGAGAGGTGGGTTGCTATCAGCCCTTTTCTGAACGAACTTCAGTCTACATGTAGAACTTCCAAAATTTTTGTGCAGTACAGAAGTATTTAAAACATCTCCTGGCATTCACAAAAAGCATCGTAGTTATCTGAGAAGAAAATCACTGTGGTGGAACTGTTGAATTTATGAGAATGAATGCTTCTTGCTAGTTTGGTCAGGTTGTTAAGATTGGTGTTGGAATGGAAGGATATATTGAGAAGACTTTTTATGTAATTATATGTTTCCTCCTTTATCATACTCATCTTCCTAGATCTGGTTCCCTCCCAACCTCATCAGTTGCTGCTCTTTCCTACTGTGTTACAGTAGCTGTCTTCTATTTTAATAACACTAGTGTTAAACATACATTAGGCTCAAACTTACAGGTTTTTAGACTTTGCTGAATTTTACACTCTTGATTGAGAAGTCTTGTAGATTTCTCTGTTTTATTTTCTTCTCCAGTTCTTTGCCATACAAGTTTTTACCAAAGGAGATAAAAATAAAAGTACTAGTATCTTTTGGATCATGAGTCAGGAGTGACAATTTTAAAATCTTTATTTTGAAGAATAGGTAATTGTGTAAAGGGAGAAATACAAAGCTAAAACTGAATATAAATACCATTCTCTTCTGAAAATCTACTGTTGAAATACTTAAATTTTTTACTTTTTAAATTGGCTTTAAAGTTTGAGGAAAGATTTTGATGGGCTGTAATACAGCTCTTACATCATCTTGCTGTTTGACCTACAGTTTTTCAGTTTTCTCTCAGATGGGGCAGGTATGAAGTCATGCTTACATGGATTATTATACCTGATAAATATGTGCTATTTTGATACAGTAAGTTTTTCCATTTTCAGTGCCCTTTCACTTATATTTTCTGTGTTAACTGCTCTGTTTTCATACAGGCTTAGATGTGAAAAATCAGTGTCATCCCATCAATTTATTCTTTCCTTAAATCAAGCTGAAAACAATTAATGCTGCAGAGGATGTTTGCTTATTTTGTTAATTATAGCTTGTCATATAAAACATTGCGGTGGCTAGAGGTGGGAGGGGGGGTTGTGGTACCAGTGTTGTTTAGGGGGTTGGAGGTACTCAGTTTGGGGATTTTCTGTTTTAGTTTGGGTATCTTTGTAGATCATAGCTTCTGCTCACTAAAGTTTCAGTCCAGTTATTTATCTCCATTCAGTTGTCACCAGGTAGAATTTTCAGTATCAAGTAAACTGGTTTAATTCCTTTGAGACCAGATGTTCATTGAGGTGCTGTTAAATCGGGCAGTACTTTTTGTGGATGTCTTTTATGAAAGTGCACACAAAATTTGTCATGAAAGGAATTGATACTAATATATTGGAGATCCCACAAAAGAGTTCACAGACCTAGAGAGGACTCTTCATTTTTAACTCCTAAGGAGGAAGCTAGTTTAAAATCATCCAAAGAAACAACAGAAGATCATTTATTACACCTTAGAACTGCAGAATAATACTTTTCTTTCTGCAGCACCTTTTCTGCATGCCTACAGCAAATAGTTAGGATTCCTTGCTATGTTTCCTTGTAGGCAGTATTACCTACAAACTGTTGACCATTTAGGGAATTCCAAGTGAAGTAACAAAAATTATTTTAATGCTGAAAGAGTTTATATGTGCAGCAAGAATGTCATCCTTCTAGGGACAGAGGTAAAAGCAGTAACAATCGAGAGGAGATGATGGCATGTAGGGAGAATAAATAATAAAGAGCGAAAGAAAAATACCTTTTTGCCTGTGAGTAATTAGACATGAAAGGAGAGGAGGAAGAAAAGGAATATGTAAGAATAACATAAGTAGACATTTTTTTTAATTCAAGAGATTTTTTTTCTCAGTTATGTTTATAATTAAACTAATTTTACCTTGTCCTGAAAGGAATTTTGTATTTTTTCTCTTATAAAGCTGAATATGTAACAGAACTAATCATTAAAGTTCTAAAAGTAAATTAGTGTTGAAATGATAGAATATTGAAAATTCTCATTCATCTCTCAGTGTAGGTTTTCAGCATCAAATGGTAATACGGAGATACAGACCATCTTGCTGTGAGCTTTATTATACCTAGTACTAAAGGAGCAGATCAGTGAATCCCTCCAAACTTTCTTATTTGCATTGGATTTTTTAAAATCAAGAAACACTCAGTGTAACAACATTGGTTAAAATAATTTTTGCCAGTAAATACACAAATATATTTTTAAAATCAGACTATTTAAAGCAGGGAAATTGAGACATTCCAGTACTTGAAGGGCGACTACAAGAAAGATGGAGTGGGACTATTTACAAAATCATGGACAAGGGGAAAGGGCTTCAAACTGAAAGAGAGTAGATTTAGATTAGATACTAGGAAAAAATTCTTTACTGTGAGAGTAGTGAGGCACTGGAACAGGTTGTCCAGAGAAGCTGGAACTAAATGATATTTGAGGTACCTTCCAACCCAAACCATTCTATGATTTTATGTGAAGACTATGACTTTGCTTCAGAACTGAATATACATGTATACTTTTAATGATTTTGTAGCCAAATAGTTCTGTTCGTTATTGTTAATTACTGCTTTTGTTATAGTTGAACATGAACCATAAATATATTTTAGTCTAGATGCAGGCAGTAATATATTCATAAAGATATTTGGTTTTATTAATTTCAGTTTTTAAAACAATTGTCCTCTATTATTTTCACTTGTCTAGTAGCCTTTCTAGGAGAAATCTGATGTGGCTGAAAGCAGCATTAAGTTAGTTTCATGCTCAAAAAATTTATAGAATAAATATATAAATAAAATGCCCAGTGATAAAGTAAAATTTTATATCAGCACAGTAACGTGTTTTAGGAGATGTAGCCTATTTAATTTGCTGAGCATCTATCATTTGTACTGACAGAAATGCTTGCTGCAGGTATGAGACACTTTCGTGGGTGAGATTTTTGAATGAGAAGATTACCTTAGTATACAAATAGTGCTCTTAACCCATACCACCCATCAGCAACTGATAGTGAATAATTTGACTGTGATGGAAATGAAGTCAAAATTACATCCTTGTAACAGGAAGAAATTTAAAGAGAGATTTCTATCTGTTACTATGATGTATGACTACCTTTTGTTCTCAGATTTGATATATTGGTCCCTGATATTTTTCCGTGTTCTTTCTGGAAGGTGGTCTTGGAATGCACACTAAAGAAAGACCTCGTTTACAACAAAGTTACTCCTACTTTTTACCACTGGAAGATTGATGACAAAAAATTCGGCCTCACATTTCAGAGTCCTGCTGATGCTAGAGCATTTGATAGAGGTATTCGGAGAGCCGTAGAGGATATTTCTCAAGGTATGTATTTCAAGTGAAGGACTTGGTGGGGCAGAGGGATATTAAGTGTTTGCTAAATGAAATGTCAAAACATTGTGCATAATATTAATCCTGACAGTATTTAAGGACATGGATTGGTCTATAGCATATTGAGATTTTAAGTTTTTAAATAGCACTTCTCATGTTTCTAAAGTGCCATTCATCCAAGTGTCTTAAATTGTTTCACAAACACTAGTAAGGTAATTTCCTGAAATATTGTACATAATAAAGTGTTGCCTCATTCTTTTAGACATGAAGAAATGGAGGCAGCTGGAGTATTATATTGTATCACTGATTTTATTCTCAGAAGCTTTTTACAGCTGCTGTGTTCTTAGAGGATAAGCTGTGAAGTTGAATGATTTGAGACCTGTTCAGTTCTCTCTCTTTTTACATATACTTTCAATTAATAGTCTTGTTTGTTTAATAACAGCTCACAGTGTAGTTCTGAGGACATAATTTTATGGAGTAGTAGAAGAATTTACTCAAATAATAATATAGCTAAGTGGTTCCATAGCTTCACTGACATCCTCATTAAGCCTAGATTCTGAGCTGAAAATATTATAAAATACATTGCTGTATGGAGAGAGGGAGGGAAGAGAAGGTATCTATTGAATTGAAAGGACATCTCTTTTAGACTTATAAAAAGGAACTTTAAGGATTTAATGTGTTGTCCTATTAACAAAGAGAGAAATGTGCTTCTGAAGGGAAATGCTTTTTAACATAGCAGAATGACTTCATTTGAATTGTGTTGTTATCATGCATATTCCTTTAAGATAATTGGAGAAGACAAGAGCCATTTTCTCTCTTAGGGTCTTACAGTTCCAATTTCTTTTGATTTATAGCAAAACAAAGCACAGTATGCATTCATGCCAACCAAATATATCTGCCTTTAATTTTCAAAATGCTACATTAAAAAGAATATACCCCCTTGCCTCTGAGTGCGGGCAATACTTTGAAAGTGCTTTCACAAGAAAGGTGTGAACAGGAGGAGAAGAGGAGTGTGGGTAGAAACACTCAGTGTATAAAATATAGAGTGTAGAGGTAATGGTGCTTACTAAATCAACTTGAAATACAGACGTTAATAGGTTTTAAAAACTAAACAAGAATATTTATGTCATCATAGCTGGATATTGAAGGACGTGTGGACTACTGGAAGCAGTAAGCTGTAAATACAAAGAANTGGGATGATAACCATCGTGAGTTTAATTTTTCATTTCAGAATGGCTGTGCAGATTGTGTCCTCTTTAAATTTATTAAACTTGAAATATTTTTATGGGAAAAAGGAAATACAGGTATCAAGAATCTCTTTACTTGCATATCCTATTTGTTTTTTAAGATTTTACTCTATGGTGATAAGACTCTTCATCATATGATTAGAGTTGAAAAGGTGCTGTGATAATAGTTAAAAGACTCTATCCCAAAGAAGGGCAGAAGTTCAGACAATTTTTGAAAACACATTGAAGATAGTCACATGTTGAGATTCAACATGAGATTTTTATGGATCCTTATTTGCACTGTTCAGTTTCTATAGGTCATAATGGTTTAAGAAGTAAAAAATTGTCCAACCATGCCTTAGAGTTACAGTGCTTTACACAAATACCATGTCATATACCATAAGTACTGTAACATTGATGTGTAGCACTGCCTGGTAATATTCAAAAATCCATGTAATTAAAACGCGAGTATAAACATATTTTGGAGGTACATATATATGTATATGTATACAGACAAGGGGTAAATAGCTGTGATATAACTGAGTAAATCCTTCTTCTGCCTCTATATGTTTCCTATCTCTTTCTTCTTATTTACAGTTTTAAGCAAAGTCATGCCTTTCAGTTTTCAGACTGCAGATACTTAATATAAAGCTGATAAAGAAACAAGTTGACTCAGGGGTCTTGGTGGCTATTCAGAAAATTGATAATATTCCTGAGTGGTTTCTTGAGGGAAAGAGTTTTTGTCATTTATGCAGTAATAAACTCCTTATCAGTGTAGATAGATCCAGTGTAGAACCTCTGCCACGCAAAATCAAGACAATTAGCAGCAGACTTTGAAGATACCAGTAAGAATCAGATTGTGATAGGAGACTGAGAGTCAAGTATTTAGAAAGAATACTGCAATGCAGTGGCAATGCAGAAGTCTCCTGCTTTCTTTCCTTTTTATGATAAAAGAAATGTATTTCCTTGTGTGTTGGCTCTGCAACCACCTGTTGTTCTTTACTTGCAGTGCTTTATTTTAAGGCACTTTAAAGTAAAATTCCTATAAATATTAGATATTTCGAATTTTTAAAAGGAATGAGATTTTGAGAGGGTGGAGGAAAGTGTGGAGGAAAGTTAATCCNTCTATATAAGGATTCCAAAATTGAAGCAAATATCTATGATCCTTTTGAGTTACAACGTTTGTTCTTGGAAAAGTGGAGAAAAATGTATTTACAGCATCATTTCCATATTCATATGAATATAAATACATAATTTATTTACATACCTAAATATAGGTTTACTTTATTTAAAAGATAAACCCATTTAAAAATATTCTTTATAACGCAGGTGTGTGTGTATATATATACACACACTATATATAATATATATATTGCAGGTACAAACAATCTTGTGTGGTAAAAACTGCTGGTAGAACTGTCTTTTACATTCTAGATGTAAAACATAATTTTACACATTACATTTGTGGATTTGTGCTGTGTATAGGTGGCAAGAATTGCCTGGCAAAGAAACTAGCCAGTGTCTCTTACCATGTCTTCGTATACTAAAGTAAAATAGGTGATACTAGTATTGCCTATCAATAAAAATACTAGAAGGGAGGAAAAAAAGATTGCTGGGAAGACTGAACCCACTTTGTTTAGTTATGCTTCATCTAAACAAGGTTTATGTATCAATGAAGCTGTAATTGCAGGGTTATGAATGTGGATGTAGAAAAGCTGCAGCATTTTAGCTACAGGCACCAGGTCTCATCACCAAGAATACATTTGAAATAGTGAATAGTATACATTCTCCTGCATATTACTAATTCTTTCCCCTTCCAAGATTGATACTGTTAGAAGTGAAACTTGATACCCCAGGGTTTTTTTTAACTGATAGATAAGACCATTTTTCTTCAAAGATTGTTATTTGAAGAGTCATGTTGACTTGCCCCTCTTCTTGCCTCCTCTATGTAGTTTAAAGGGCCTAATGGTTTTTTGTTTCCCTATTTATTTTATAAGCTCTTTTTCGAAGTCTCTAGTAGTATTTTTGGATATGTTTTGGAATATAACTATGCAAGGCCTTTTTAGAGTGTGGATAAAATATTAAAGAGTGGTTTTGCTTCTGCTGGTCCAGTCAGGTTACACAGCAAGAATCCTGTATTTAGAGTATGTAGGATGAATATAGTATGTAGTTTGTACATAAATTTGATTAACAGTGTTTTGGGGTTTTTTGTTTGTTTTTCATGAAGATGACATGATGAAGAAAGCTAAACATGCTTCATAAGTTGTTTACTGGCTGGATATATTTGGTGCTACAGAGAACAAATAAAATGATATAAATAAGATCAAAACTGAGGGATGGTGTTTTGAAACCTCAGTGCCTCCTTGTAATAATTATCACATTTTATAGAAGTAGCAAGCAGAAATAGTGCTTGGCCAAAAGTTGTACATGCAGAATCAAAAAGTGAACTCTTGTGCTTTCTGGGCTAGCATTTGTCTTACTGTGTAGTATCTTGGGTCACTAGTTTTTTGGGTGGGTTTTATTTACATTTTGTAAATAAAATCTCACAGAGAAAGCATTCTTTTAACTGAAGATAAAATTTGATCATTTTAGGAAGACATAGCATCATTGCAGTTTCTTTAGCTGTTCTCTTGTTCACAAATAATGTTAAAATTTCATATTAAAGGAACACAATCAAGGGTTTTCATACTTGCTTCTAACAGTTACTTAAATTATTACTATTATTAGTTTCGTTAACTTACTAGATGCAAATTGTTTGTATCATCAAATAAGCCTTAGTTTTACCAGATTAATCTCAAATAGAAATACACAAATGAGTTAATGAAGAGCTATCTGACTTCCAGTAATGTTGGTAAATGGAGCCTGAAAATGTATATACGCTTACACAGAAATATACATTGGCAATTTGTTTGGGTAGGGAATTTAGATGGTTTTAGTATAAACCTAAGCATTTTGAATGTAGTAGATGAGCTGCTTGTATAGGTCAGTTTGCTTCTTTGTTAAAAGATTGGCTTGGATACTTTTCCTCTACCAAATACAAACTACTTGTTCTAAAGCTAATCTAACTTAACTGAAAAAAAAATAAATTAAAATTGGATTTTTTTTTTCTTAGTAGTAACTCTTAACTAAAGGAAATCTAGAAGTCATAAATTTAAAATTATTTTTATGTGGGTTTTGGATCCTGAAATGTGTAACTCTAGCTTTTGGAAACTGAAAAATAGAGCAGTTGAGTCTTAATTTCTTTCAGGTTTTGTTGATTCAGCCATACTGGTGTTATTTATAGGCTACCAGCACATTTTAACAGTTTTGTAGTAGTAAGAAATGGATCACTTATGCTTTTGAGTTCCTTACTACTGGCAGAAGAAAACTGCAGACTGATAAATTATAAGCAGAAAAAAAAGTTTGGCTTGTTCTTTCAGAAGTAAGTACATTGGGCTTTTTGTTAATATGAAGCTGGAAAAGGCCTGCAACTTACATGCATCTAGGTGGTTTTGGTGCAGTCAGGGAAGACATTAATGGTTCACATGCATCTTTGTAAATACAGTATTTAGTGATCTCTTCGTAAGTGCATTATTTAGTGACTCCTCAATTTATTGTGTCTCTAAGAAAAGGTATGCAGAAGTCTTAATTTACAAAAATAATACCTAATGCAAAACAAACATTATGACTTTAGAAATGTGAAATAATTTATTCTTGTTTTTATGGAAAAGACAACGCTACATGGCAAAACATTAAAGATTAGCGATATTTAGTGCAGTTAATAAGTTGGCTAGATACAGTTCTTAGAACTAAAAGTAATACAAGTTCATATTATCAATTTAAAAGAAATCTAATTGTGATAAAATATTTTGGTTTATTAAGTTTTTTTGTTGGAATTGTATTCTAAAAACAGGAGGAATTACATTTTGGGGTTTTTTCCTCACCAGTAGGCCAAACAGCCTCCTTGCATCTAGTGTGCTGTGTATATTCAGGTAGAACAGCCTTCGAAGAAAGAAGCATGTCAAATGTCTTATTTTTTACTTTAAACTGTACAAAATATTCTGAGTAATCTAGGTAATATTTCAGCCCATGTCAGAAACACATGCCTGAAAATAATTTGCCAAATGTAGTGCTCCATCAGTCTTAGAAATAGCTAAAGCAGAAGGAAGCTATTGAGATGTTTTTAAAACCTGTATCATTTATTCACAATTGAAAAATTAAAGAAAAAACATTGAAACGTTTCTCGTGTTGGTTAGTCTCTAACAGCAGGTTTTCAGGCCTCATGGGAAGTAAATACAAGAACTAGGATGCAACGGAAATATGGTCTCATCCATCCTTCTATGTAATCATTAAACTTACTTAAAGTAGAACATTTTTAACAGTGTTTGCAGAACAATGTTGAATTCTCTCCCAGACTTAACTCTGGCAAACTGGGAGAAGTAAGGAGAGAAAATTTGAAGAAGAGAAGCTCAGTCTGGTTTTCATTTTCTCTATAGCTGTCATCTGGCTTTGAATTCTGCTGGAGAGCTACAGCTGGAGTAATTTTATTGCTTTACCCAGCATCCTTTTGCCTGTGTGCACAGAAATGTTTTAGTAGTCTTGGAAAAAAATTGAGAGTATCTCTTAGCAACCATAGGACAGTAATTATTATACCAGCAGCTGGGAGCAAACCAGATTTCCGTTGTGCATTAAAAACTGGCGTAGGTTACTTTACAGATGATACTGAATAACCTATGCCAGTACTGTACTTTTCAGGCTGTGGTTAAAGAATATTGAATGTGGGCGGTGTAATTGCTTTGGACAGTAGAAAAGAGGAATGTGTGCATCTGTGTTTGTGTGTGATATTCTGTATATTTAATGTAACAGTCTTAGTTCTTGTGGAAAACTTCATATGTTTGCTTTTTACTTAAATGTATTTTCAACAGAAAAGCATTTTTGTTTCTAGGGCCTCCTACTTCACATTGTCAGTGTTTCCATTATAAATGTGGGGTTTCAGGTGTTTATGACCTTGTCATAAAACATCAGATTGGAGCAAGATGTATTGTCCAGGGAAAAGCTTTCTGGACACAAATAAACATGGTTTGACTGTATCTAAACTATAGTTTAATTAAAAACACAGAGTTCAGGGTATTCATCTGGCAGTTCTGTAGTTCTGCATAGTGAATATTTGTTGGCTGAAGAAGATCATAACTGACCTGATTGCTTTCTGTTTTTCATAAATATCAGAAGCTGGCTGTGGCCACTTACCTGTAGTGTCTAGGTTGGTAAACTGAGCATTGTGCTTTCCAAAAGACTGTTTTGTGAGTTCTTGCTTTATGAAAGGTCAGATGCCTTTCTGTCTGCTGCCACCCCTGAAATTAGTCAATTACAGTCAATTAGCTTGAATCGTGGTGTCTGTGTTGGACATTTTCTAAATTTTCTAGAAGTGTTCTTTGATAATTGCTGTGTATAGGGCACCAAGGTTTGCTTTAAGATTACAGTTTGCTTTTCATACATTATTGTCTAGCACTGCAGTTAGGCACTGTAATAGGTAATCGTTGCCTGTGTCCTTCATTAGATGGTTCCCTTCCTGACTGCCGGGAGGGGGGTGTGCCGTGTGTGAATATTTGCATGTGTTGTTTTTACTCTATAGTGCAGGTAGTTTACTTCTGAAGAACAAAGGTGTGAAATCACCTGCAGGAACTGGAAATAATGCAGGCTGTTGCAAATCTCATCCTGGGATAAAGATTGACTTGTGTGTAGTATGTGTTTTTTCCCTGGGAAGGAAGGAGTAGTAGTTTTTGCATCTTGCTCCCTTTTCCCTAGACCACTTGAATTTAAAATAGCAGGAGGAGGAGAGGAAGGGGGAAACGGGATGCTTATCACTGTGGTTTCTGTAAAGTGGCTTCTAGCTGATCGCTTAAATGCTTGTAATCATTTTTAACATTGGTCAAACCAAAAATAGTTGTAGACTCTTCTTCCTCATTTTGTGGTTTGAACTGCTGTTTTGGAAGCTGTGTGTCATTGGACAGTATACCTGCAGGAGTGCCCCCTGTTAAGGTGTTTGATTTTGTACTAATATTTGATGCTTTTTGCTCTTAAAATAAGTATACATCTATGAAGTGCAACTGGCAGTCATTTCAACATTTTCTTTTTACTCCTTTCCCAAGAGTGTTTGACCAGAATGTTTAATTTTGACAGCAACAGGGTCAGTTGCTTAGTGGTGTTGTCACACTGAAGGATCTGCAGAATGTGCTTCTTTCTGGAGTTTTTCATGTCTGCAGAATTTTTCAGGGGACCTTTAACCTGATTGAATGAGCTACTGTCTTTTTTGAGATGTCTGCTTTCTAGTATTAAGTTGGTCATTAATTAATTACTAAATTTAAGGTTTTTCCACTCAGTGCTTTTGAACAATATATAAATTCTTAGTGATGTGATAATCTTCTATCTCCTAAAAGTCTGCTACAGACCAGCTACTTTCACTTAATCTAGGTTGTCTTAGAACTTGATACATTAGGGGTTTATGTACATGAGATGCTAATGTAATACCAGAGTAAGTTCCCTAAGTATTCTGGTAAATGAACTTGCTGAAACTTCAAGTTTGCCTCTGCCTCAATAGTTTTCTGCAGTATTTTTATTCTTTTATTCTTAATGTTTTCTTGATATATACAAATCCTTGTAATAAAGCTGAGACATTCTAATTGCTGAAAATTGGATGATGCCAGGATTTTCTCAGTGCTATCAGATGATGACAGCTAGTTAACTTTACAATGTCTCTCAGTACAATCAAAACAGTGTACAGTACATTTTTGGCAGCCCAGTGGGATTAGTATCAAAGTGCTCTGCTGTATCCTAAGTATATCCCAGTCTCTTAAGCTTAAAGAATGAGGATTGTTTGGTTTTGTGTTCATTTCAGAAACTGAATCACCTCACAAGCCAGTCTCACCCAAACCTACTTCCTCTTCCTTATCCTGAATGGCACAGGTCCTGCAGATGTCTCCTATGTCCCATGCCACATGGTCTCACTTTTGTATCAAACTGCCTGATATAACCTTAATTACAAAAAGACAGTCATTAGTTGTTTAAAACACACTTGCTGTAATTAGAGTATTTTAATTGGGCCAGTATATGTTAAAGCTGACTTTCTGTTCCTTTCCAGCTGATCTTGCTTTTAATTTATTAAAAGGTTTAGCTAGCTTTTCCTTTATTAGTCTCAGAAATTATTTTTTTCCTGTAATTGTATTTTTGTAAATACTGGCAGCCTCATGAGTTCTTAGAGAAAGCATAATCTCAGAGGCTGGGCTAATCTCTGTTTCCTTAAAGAATTCTGATTTGGCTGCTGAGTTTCAAAGACATGTACCTTGAATGCCCAAGTTGTGTACTCTCTGCAGAGAAAAACTCTGTATCTACCAAAGGTTACTCATAGTAAAGAAAATACTTGCTTACTTCTAAGTGCTTTAAAAGTGTACATTAAAAAATACTTCTGTTTATAGTAGCCTCTGGCACATCATATGGAATATTAACACATTTATGAATGAACTTGGTGGGTTTGGTGTGGTTTTTTTATAAATACAAAATCATTTCAAGAGTGTTCTTATGTGTTTTAGACTGCTCAAGAAAATACATCCGGTTCATTAATGAAAGATCACCTTTTTCAACATGAAACTGTAGTAACCAGTGAAACTTACAACAGTGCAAATTTAAGGCCTTCAGCATTTGAGGATTTCAACACCAGGAGAGCCTGTTTTCCTAGCCAACCTAACCAGGTAAGAATACCAGTTAAATAAGCAGTTCTTACTTTGCTGGCTGGAATAATGGTACAGTATGTAGTTTCTGACAAGAAATCACTTTGTTTTAAGTCCTTGTATGTAGTATTATATTCTCAAATTCTTGATAAGTATAAGCTTTGAAGCTGAAATATTACAGCATTATTATGGCAGAGGTAAAGCTTTGTGAAGGTGTTTACCTATATTGCACCAGACTACATGAATAAATCTTTACTTTCTTTGAATTCAGTTTTTGTGTTAGACTAAAGTATCTGCTGCCTTGAAAAGCTTTTTAAATTTTTTCAGAAAGTATTCATTGGCCACAAGTTCTGTCTTGGTTATATATATACTGTTTTGATTAGAATTACTGTAAAGTTTCTTTAAAAATTGATATCTTGTATGCATTACGCAGCAGTGCGCTTCTGCTGAATATTTTTAGTGAAACATTGCTTATGCTTTCTAACTGCTTATTTAAACTAAAATACTCTAATTTAGTACAGAAAGGAAAACAGTGTATCAGTTATGTATAAAAAGTATTCAGCCATTGGTACAACTTTTCCTTTAACACTCTACATTTTGCTTTTTTCTAAAGCTCAAAGAAACTTGTTTTTGTAGACTGTAGAAGTGGACTTAACAGTAAGTTGGATAATAATTAATTTGAGGGTCTCATGTCTAGAAAAATGAGAAGCTTTAAGCAAACACATAGGAAGCTTTTAGAATATGCTGAATAACAGAAATGCGGAATGTGTTCAAGTGGTTTTGAAGACTTGTCAGAAAATGTTTCTGTTCCAGAAAATAAAACTTTTTAGTGCCTTCAGTCATTTTTGCAGAGAAAGATAGGATTGTATTGAGGTCTTGTATTAGCTACTCTTAAGCTGCTTCACTGGTCAAAAGAAGTGGTACAGTGTTATCTGGAGACCTAATTAATGAGCTCAAAATTGTGAACTTCTGATTTTTAATCATTGATCTGCTCCAATTATCTTTTTGTGTAAGTCACCTTACATTTTTGGTTGTTCTCTTCATCAAGAGGTACATACATTTCCCTCCTCCTGTTTATCAGCAAATACAGTTGTAAATATTTTCTTAATAGAATGGATAGGTGATTAGGTTATTGCAGCTAACATTTAATAGCTACAGTAACCAATGATGTATGTGCTGTTAGTCTTCACTGAGTTGTAAAGGAAAATGCAGTAGCTTAAAATACCTGTATCTTTTAAGGGTATGTATAAAATTGACTACTGAAAAAATGATAATTTAAAGCTGTGGTAATACTGGTAGTCTGTGTCTGTCTGATAGAAATTAAACAGGAATTTCTTTGAAGTGACAGTGCTACAATTCACTTCTTTAAAACTGAGTTACATGAGATTTCATGTAAATTTAAGTGAACACCCTTTAAAATACTCTTCTCATATTGCAGCACCACCTGCAACCAGCACTCCATGTTTTTTGCATGGTCTTGTGGTACACACATTTAGAACACAGGCAAGTGAACAAAACCTTACATTCGGTACATGCCCATGCTGGGCTGTCTCTGCTAAACTCTGTGCACGTGACCAGGCAGCACAGCAGATCTTGAGCTAATTACCTATCTTATTTCAATTTTGTGTAAATAAGTTTGAACACTCTTACTGTGCTCCCAAACTAAAGAAGTGATTAATAACAATTCAGATCTTTACCTGTAATACTGTGACTGTTCATAGAAGATGCTCAAGTCCCTCAGTTTTTCAGCTTCTGATACACGGATGCAGGTTTAACTTAAATTTAGTACTTTGTGATGATGTATTCAGCTGCTGTTGTCCTCATATTGTGAAGTTTCAAGCTGAGCAAAGTCAGATGTATCTGTTTGACCAGAAACTGCAGAGGCTACAGTACCAAGCAAATGACCATGCCTTGTTTAAAGGTGCATCCCTTCGAGTAAGGTACAATATTTGTGGGTTCAGGTGTGTCAACAAAAATTTTCTGCCTAATTTCCAGCTGGCTAATCATGTTCATAATCAGATTCTACGTGGAATTTCAGTTTGCTGTAATGTTCTTCCTCCCTTCCTACTTCAGCTGTTGCACAGAGATGGAATTTGTACCAAGTTTTAATTGGAATATTTAGAGGACTGTGTGCATTATTCTCATCAAATTTTGCTGGTATTTGTACCTAACTGCATTTGAATTGTGCGCTGTTCTTAAGTTTTCATGTATCTCATGCCTTCATATAGGTCCCATTAAACACCCAACAAGTAAGCACTTAAAAATAAAGCTTTTCCAACATTTCTCCAGTTTGCTTGTTTTTCAGCATTTCCCACTTGTTTAAAAAAATACTTCTTGGCATCAGTTGCATAAAGAATGTATAGTGGTGTCTTCTTTGTAACATGTCAGTCCTTAAGCATTTTCAGGTGTTGGGCTGGGAACTCAAAAATTGAGTTCTATTATGTAGTGTGTTCTGCTCAAACAAACAAAAAGCCTTCAAAGGCTGAGGAGAGGTCTGATTTTACAGTTGTTAGTATTTGTAGTGATCTCTAATGGTTATTAGCTCTCTGGAGAATGGGAGGTTGAGGGTGGGTCTTTGAGGTTTCTGCATTTTTCTTTAAAACAATGGATTTTATTTAATGCCTTAAATGTGTGCATAATGTTGTATGTGGACAGTGGGGTAAAGGATCCTTTATGCCTGTAACAAATGGGATTCTAATGACATTTTTGCTGCTTTTTCGCTTAAATAAATTTATGCTGTAAAGTGTTCAAAAAAGCCTATTAGCCATAGCTAGTTAATGATGCTAAACAATACCCTTTTTCTTGTTTGAACACAGAATAGAGTTGAGAAGCACTCTGTTTTCATAAGCAAAGGGGAGGCCTAACTGCTTGCATAGGAGCCTGGGGAAGTATGAAAGAGGAGCAATGTTAGCTGAATAGGGTATAACCTTTCTTCTTCCTGTATCCTTGAGACCTTGTGGAAGTCCAATTGTGTGGCTTAGAGCCAAGGAAAAAAAAAGTTATTATTGTTAGCATATTCCAGTTGGAAGTCCCAGAGCAAAGCAGCTCTAATTACAGTTCTGTGCTGATCACACAAGGATTGTTGAGCAGGGAAGTGGTGGTTAGAACAGGCTACAGATACTCTTACATAATCAGAAGATGGCATATTTTGAGAAGTTCTTCCTTCCTCCTTCCCAGCTGCCTTCCCTCCTCCCTCCTGTTTCCTACCCCAAAACCAGGACATGCAGACTTCAGTGTAATAGGAGCATGGACACGTGCAAAGCAAAATAGAAGTGTTTTAACATCATTTTCAGTAGTTTGTTGTCACACACTGCAGATTAGGAACATGCAGTTCAACTCTTGTCCTCGACTTTGAAATGGTGAGACATTAATTCTCATTAATTTGAGTACTAATAAGGTAAACATTCTTAAAGCAGCAATACTGGTGCCAAAGATGCATTCCAAAATCATGATTCTGGAAGAATTTCTAAGGCTAGTAAGTTAGGGAGTGGAAATTTTTTTGGTCCATTCTGTGAGATGGTTTACAGGCTGTGCACTTGACAGGAGGAAAAGGCGGAATTTGACTTGAAACCCACTTATAATCTGGCTCTGATTATAGTAGCCCTACAGTGTAGGAATATAATTGCCTGTCTGTAAAATAGGAATACTGGGGCATACTGAGACCTTTGCTTTTTTGCTGCACTGGCTGCTGTTTCCATGCACGTGCTAAATTTTTATCCTGTCATTAATTTCACCTTTTCTTTGAAGGCACTTGTAATGATATTTCAGTAACAGTTAGTGGCAATCCAGTGTCTTATACTTATATCTGAGGTCTTCAGTATTTCAGTTTGGATGATTCTATGAATTTTGCCACCTTTGACAACTTTTTCATGCCTCCATGCCCTTTCATTGTAAGTCAGAATAAACCAAGAATTCTACCTAATTTTCTGCTGTTTATTTTGTATGTGTTTACCATGTTCCTTTTTACTTTCCTTTTGAGGTAAAAGGTCTTGAATTATAGTTCATTACAAGCTGAGAATTTTCTGATGTCCTGAACGAATCAATTTAAGTACTATATATTGGCTAAGGGGAACCTTTAGAACCTGATGGATCATCATACTGAATATTACTCTTCACATGGCAAAATCCATATCTAGAACACAGCTTTGAGAATAAGTAACAAGTAGTCAATGCTCTTGTTAAAAAAATTGAGAGTTTGAAAACTTAGAGCAGGAATAAAGCAAGGTGTCTAGGTAACACAAAAGTGAATATATCAGGGAGTTAGTCCTAAAACAGTGGATTATTGTTGATGTGGAATCAGCATGTTCATGTAAAGGATAATTAATCTGTGGAATTAGTTTTCACTGAAAGATGTTAACACCCTACTTTTGAGCATAATTCAAAGAGCAACATCAAGTTTTATGCAGATACCAAAATATCCAAAACTCTTATGAGATACTAAAATGTCAGGAAAGAATACTAAAGCTAAAGACCTAATACCATGCAAAAGACTCACTGTTGTGGGGAAGTCTGTAAATTGTAGTAATGACAAAATAAGCTGAATTTTTTATCCTCAAGCAGCAAGGGGAAAAAAAAAGTGTTTTTTAATTTTCTCATTTAAGTTTTACATTGTAGGTGGACATAAATTTGGGACTTCACTGTAAACTTCTCTTACTTTGCCGTTTCAGGTCCCACTGAAGTCAATCAGACATGTTAGCTTTCAGGACGAAGATGAAATTGTTAGAATAAACCCTCGTGACATTTTGATACGTCGTTATGCAGACTACAGGCATCCTGACATGTGGAAGAACGACCTGGAAAGGGATGATGCAGACTCAAATATACCATTTTCTAAATCAGACAGTAAAAAATCTGACTATTTATACCCATGTGGGGATGGAACTAAGTTGAATTCCCTGAAAGACTCAAAGAGTTCTGTGGTATTTAAAACTCAGCCTTCCTCATCAAAATTTAAAAACTCAAAAAGAAGAAAAGAGGATGGGGAGCGTTCCCGCTGTATATACTGCCAGGAAAGGTTTAATCATGAAGATAATGGCAGAGGAAAATGTCAAGATGCTCCAGATCCTATTAAAAGATGTATCTACCAAGTTAGTTGCATGCTTTGCGCAGAGAGCATGCTGTATCACTGCATGTCAGACTCTGAAGGAGATTTCTCTGATCCTTGCTCGTGTGACACTAATGATGACAAGTTCTGCTTACGCTGGTTAGCACTGGTGGCACTCTCGTTCATTGCTCCATGTATGTGCTGCTACCTCCCCTTGAGAGCATGCCATCACTGTGGTGAGGTGTGTGGGTGCTGTGGAGGAAAGCATAAAGCTGCAGGATGAATCAGTCTTGTGCCAAACAGAGCTGAAAAATCTTTGTTTCCAGGAAGCATCTAACTTGGATTTGTGGAAGCTTTTTAGCAAGCTGAAGGGAATCTTCTTTCACGTAAGAGATGCTTGATGTGGAGGAAGCAACAAGACTTGTCAGACCTTGGCATTTTACAAGTGTTAGCCACGCCTAACTATTTTCTTTGAGTGCGTGGCATTTGTTGCGAGTTGTGAAGGAGATCTTGCAAAGGAAAGCCTGTTCTTATTATTGGCTATAAAATGAGTATATAAACTATGATTATACTAAAAGGGATTAACTTTTGCCACTTTGTACGTTCATGGTTTAGGTGAGGGGGCTCTTTTAAAAGGATTAAAACTTACCTGAGGGGAAATTTTAACTAAAAGTGCACTAGTGACAGTTGATTTAAGATTAAGAAAAGTTAATACTTGGCAAATGAGAAATAAAACTGATTTTAAGTGCAACTAAATCACTTATTAATAGTTTTTTGGAAGCAACTTTATGTATAAATAACAAATGTTTATATTTAACTAAATGTGTAAGGTACGAATTATTACATGTTAAACTTCCCTTCCCTCTGATATGGTAGGTATGGACCATATCTACTGTCACATTCCATGGTAGTATTTTAAATATTTAATTAGTTAATTTAGTTGCATTTTTATTCCAGATGGACAAATTGATATTTTCAGTCCTGGTTCCCTTCAGCTACAGTTTGTGTTGAATTGTATCCATACGTTCTGATAATCTAAAAACCTTTAAAATATTAATTATTCTAGTCTTGAGTGACCAATATTTTTTGTTAAGCACAGATGTAATTGTCTAAAATGTTCTTGTTAGAACATAACATTTATTTTTATATATAAATGACTTTGATTTCAACATAATAGCAAAAAGGACATTGTTTCTGTTGTTCAACCAGCAAGTTGTTTTCTTTTGAGGTGTCCTCAAAAATACTTTCTTGCATATTCAAATGTTCATTAAGCAAAAGGTACATTAAGGCAGTTGTAACAAATTGTCATCAGTGTTCTTGTTTATCCTTCTGTTAAACTAGGATCCTGTTCAGCTGTTTATCAAGTACTATGATTAAAACAAAAGATTAATAACAAAAGTGAAATTGTTTTCATTATTTTGAACCACAAATTTTTCTAATTTGAATGGACAAGAACAAAAGTACTGTTTGTTTTGTTCAAAAACAACAACAAAATACTTAGCTTGAGAAATAAATTCCAGCCCAGGCAAAACTGAGTGAACTTCTTAATTGGGGAAATTTCAAGGCAGGGGTGGGGGAATGGTGGTGGAAAGTAAGAGAGCGTGTGTGTATGCACGGTGGTATATTGTGTATGATATTTCTTATGGTTTTGTGCTTACTAAGTCTTTAGCTTTCAGGTAAGAATTAGCCAATTAACCCATAGAGAATTTTTTTAATCGTTACATGTTTTGCTCTGTTACGAAGAAACATGTTACTTGTTAAGGATATGTAAAACACTAAAAACAGTCATAATTTATTAACGAAGGTGCCTGTTTATCATCTTGGCTGGAGTGGGACAGACTCCTCAGTATACCTTTGTTATTAAACAAACAACCTAATTTATTTATTTTAAAATATGGATATGGCTTACTTTTCTCACTTCTATACATTTCTTCAGTATTTTGTGTAATTTTTTTCTGCCTGTATCGTTCCCCTTAATTTTCCTTTGTAGCCCAGAAGTAAAATGAGCAAGTGTATATAACTTTATCTGTCTGTAAAGTACTTTTTGAAAGAAAACATTATATTTATATTACAGCTTGAATTGACCACCTTGTATATATAGATCATCTCAAAGTATTGTTTCACGTTGACAAAGAAGACAAATTTGATAACTATAGAAGTTATGGAAGAGCTTCTAGTTTTGTATTGAGTTGATTGGATGACTCAAGTCAAATGTGACATGATAGCAGATGTCTTGGTTTTTACTGTTCATATATTTGAAAGCTGCTACTCTGGTTGATTTTCATGCTTCACACATTTTCAGTTAAACCTGGTTGCCTAGAATAGACTGTTAACTTTAAAAACAACTTTCATTAAAAAAAAAAAAAAAAGTTTTGTTTTTCTTTTTTAGTGAACAAGGGGAATTTGTAATTTCTAAGTGCTAGGTTCCTCATTCAAGGTCCATTGTATGAACAACCTAAGAAAAGAACTTGCTGGCTGTATAGGAAAATACTATATAAGAATATCATGTATATATTTCAGAAAGTAATTAGTTTAACGGTTTCCTCTGAGCACTATACAGCATAGTGAAAATCCTGGTCCTGTACTGTATTTTATATGAAACATATGCTTTAATGTTTTTATTGAATGTCTGCATTAATTTTTGCACTTTGCGTTTAACCACTTCTCTGCTAAGATGTTTTCACCTTTTGCTTTTCTCTTTGAAGACTTGCTTCATCTAAAAAAGGACTTACTCTCACTTGTTCTTCTTGTGCTGGAAGTGTCAGCCTGCTTGCCTGGTTTGAGAGTGACTAAATGAATGCAAAGATACGAGGTTACAAAAGGGTTAGTTTTAGTAGCCTGCACATGTACTTTTCCTTCTGGGGTTAGGGATCTTATCCCCTGTTGCATTTATGAGATGAGTAGTGGAAGGTGGATGTATGGTAAACCGATTGCAGAACGGGCTGTTACATCTGTGTATCTTTTGGTTTTGGTGGGACATAATATTTATAACTTCTGAAATACTTTCTTAAACATTTGAAGAGACATTTCGTCCCCAATCCATTCTCCTCCCCTTGCCTTTAATGTCAGAGCTGTAGTTTGTCAGGCATGTAATAGCAGAGCTTTGTCTTGCTTGGAGGGGACCCGAGCCTTTGGAAACCGTCACTGCATATTAAGTCCCTCGCTTATTGAAAGCCTCGGTTACCGTGAAAATTAAGTATTTCCCCTTGAAAGTAGGGGAAGAAGTGAAATGACAGCGGCACTCGTGCACCATCTACTGGGGGAAAAGCATTCAGCGGCGTTCAGGCGCGATGTTGGATTACATCGTCATTTGACTGGCTGTTGGTGCAGGACTTAAGGTACACTATATGTTACTCTTTAGTTAGGAATTTACAGGCTAGTAATTTGATCTTACTATGATTCTTTGTCTCGTTTTTTAAGATTCATTATTAACACTGAAGTAAGAATCCTTTAACCATGTATTTTTTTTAGGTTTAAAATAGTTACAATGGCTTATTACACAGGAGCATAAAATCAGGAATGAAATTAAGATTATTTTGATTCTGTCAGGGAGTTTATAAGAAATTTTTTTTGCTGTTATTTACTTCCCCTCTTGAAATTCTTCCCACAGCAAAGTGATGGAGTTTTGATGTTCATGCAGAGGGAATCTGACATTTTGGTTTGTGATATAAGTCAAGTATCACAGTGGGTGTGTGCTCTCACATACACCATTCAGTAGCAGAGAAGGTTATACCGGCAGTTGTGTGCATGGTTAAAGCAATATTTGATAATAATCTACCATTATGGTAACACTTTAGTAAACAGCAGTAAGTGTTGGTATAAAACTCTTTCAGAGCTTAAGAAAGGGATGTTCCAAAAAGTATTAACCAATGCAATTTGCTCTAAAGCAGGAAAGATATTTTGAAGAATGCCTTAATTGTGCATGTTGGAATATAACATTCCCACTTTGGATGAGTTCTCCTAAGAATGATCTGAGTGTACCTGGACAATAATGTTGAACTCTCATGTAAATAATGCCCAGGTTTAAATTAGACTTTAAATCTTTTCTGAGCTTATGGCACAGTGAGCAGCCAGTACAGCTATACATTTTTATTAGTAAAATGAACATCAGGATCGGTGGCTGGCAGCAAAACCAAGAACTTTTTAAAAAGATGCCTAACGGTACTGTTAGTCCATCAGCTGGACTATTTCTGTTTCATTTGGTGCACTGGTGAATATAAAGAAGAGTCGGGGGGGCTGTTTAGGTTTCATTTTGGGTTTTTTTTTCCCCCCTGAAGGTTTCTCACTCTTAATTGCAAAAGTTGTGGTTTATTACAGAAATCAAAGCATTTGGTGAAGAAGCAACCTTCATGTTCAAAGCTGCAGTATTAGCTGTATGTGGTGTTCCTTCTTTTGCTTGGTGTCATTTGCTTTCCACTCTAATGACCTCAAAGTGCCTCATGTGTATATTGTTTCCATTAAACCTCAACTGCTATTTGTTTCTACTAAATGATGTATAATTTAGTTAACTCATACAATAGGTGTTTTCTTTATGAATATAGCTTGTTTGAGTATATAATGTAAATATGTCTTTAAGTTTGTAACCAGTTTGTTACATCATATCCTTGTAAGTTGACGTAGCAGATAACACCATAAAAACTTTAAATGTTTTTTCTTGTAATTACCTGATTAAAATGATCTTTAAATGAAGCAACTAACATGTTTTTTTCCTTTCTGTGCTGGGCTTACTCTGAACAGTGCATATGAAATCAAACGTTGAAGCTCAAGAAAAGAATAAAAAGAAGTAAATACAGATATTACCTTCAAGCTCCAGCATCTTCCATCGTAAGAACCACTTTTAAGAGTTGCTACAATGTTTTGAATACAATTGTGCTTATGCCACCAGCTTCCTTTGTATCTGAAGTAGTACTTGTCCTTGACATCATGCTATGGACATCAAGATGCATTTATATAAATCATATATATTTAAGTTCCCACTTGACCCTATCACAAAAATTTGTATCTCTGATTATAATACTAAACTTCGTGTGAGTTAAAGAATAAGACACCAGAAAATGAAGGAAAACTAATCAGTCCATGAAATAAAATGAACAAGTAGAAGTCTGTAAGACTATAATTTGAAAGCTCAGTGGTCAGGGTTTAGAATGGATTATTATAAATTTAATTGTGTTTGCCTCTAGGTTTTGCAATGTTTTCCTATTGGCTACAGCCAATAAAGGAATTCTCGCTGTTCATTTGAAAAGTTGCTAACTAGAATTTTATTATTGCTAGGTGTCATCATTACATGGACTATTAGCTATTGATACTTGAGATTTTAATTGATTACTTGAATATGCAGTGCTACCAGAGAAATGAAACAGGCAAATTAATTGACTAAAAAGGTGAGGGGTTAATAGGGAAATTTATAGAACTATGTGAAAACCCTACGAGAAAGTGGCTCAGCATTAAACATTGTTTCATCAGACAAATCCACGTTAATGTCATGGATAATACACAATCTCCTGCTTTTGAACACAAAAACAAACTTAGGAGCTCTTCTCATTCCTTTTTCTTGTTCTTTTACTTTTTCTTACCTGTTTACTTTTTGTTTCTTTTATCCCGCTTGTTCTTTTTCCTCTTTACAGCTACATCAAACTCAGTTGCTGCAGCATATGAATTAAATGGAAAAACTGAAGTTATACTACAGGTTGTAGACCACAGACCTGGTGGACAATTTCTAAAAAGAATTCATAAAAATATGCCAATTTGTCTTTGCCACTTAGCAATTAATACTCAGTGTTCTGTGTTAGTGTTTCTTGAACCTTTTAGCTTACTTACTGTCATTGATTGGTATGTGCTCCTGTACCAGAACAGAAAGACTTCAGTCTGTAGAATTGTATCGCCACTTCCTTCATTTGAGAACGCTGAGGTCTAATTTAATCACTTGGAGACAGGGAGAACAAGTAAAGGAAGGAGAATAAAAATACCACATTTTATACGTTTGATTTGAGGTTGGACAGTGTATGTGTGCACACACAATGGAATCTGACTAAATTATGCTTTAAGTAATGCATAATGTGAATCTCTAACAATATTTGTTTTTACATAGAAGGAAAAGAGAAAGAGGTAAGTTAGTCTTCAAGAAGCTTGTATTTCTAGCTATCCATGCTCTGACATGAGAAGTTTGAGAGTATTTAAGAAAATAATGACTTGGACAGAATAAGCTTCACAGATGAATTGTGATTTCAGCTAAGTGGTGATTTGGCAGATTCCAGGCATCTCTCAATACCCACCAATTACATCCAAAGTGTTTTTAGCCATGTGTGATTATTTATATCAGTTGGAGGTAACGCACAGGAATAGTTACTTCATGTTTGGAATTTATTGGGTCTTTTTTTACATCACCAACAAGGACATCTGCGTTCTGATTTTGAGTAATATGTGTCAGGGTAAGTAAACTGACCAAAAACCTCAGTGTTTGGTGGGAGGATAGATGGGAGAGGAAAAGGAAACCACATCAGGAAAGCTCTTTTTAGTTCCTATGCAGGCCCACGTGGTAGGTAGATTATGAAACAACTCTTAAATGAAAACTGTTGCAGTATGATCTGTCTAAAAATGGAGACTTGACAGAAAAATGACAGATTTAGGAGCTTTCCATGATAATGCACAACCTTGCTATAAAATAGTTCTGATTTCACCATGAAGGACCATATGCAGATGTTAATGAGCTTGCAAACAATGCAAAATACTGGGGAGCTTGTGATCATAGAACTGTATTCAGTGGGATCAATAGTAACTGTTTGAAAGAGAAGGAGATAGACTTCTAAACATAGAGCCAGCATTGATAAATCAGTTTCTCTGGTCAGTGCTACAATTAGCTGTAAGAAAATCTGTTAAGATAATTAAACTTCATATTGCATGCAAAACTGGCCTTGAGTTATGGGCTAATCTCCCCTACTCCATCATTGGAAGCAGCCAAACTATTCCTGTATGAGTTCTCTCCTTCCAGTGCTACATTTGTAGGATACAAATCCATTTACACATGCATGAGAGCTCCTAGACTTCATGTAGTAGGTAACTTCCCATTTTGTATCCCATATGAACAGCAAGAAGTGTAGTGAACTGTTTCTTTCAAACTTAAGATAGGAGACTGTTGTTTCCGAAGTAAAAAATGGTTGTGAAAATGTATTACTGCTGTCAGCAGTTACCACTGATGCTTTGCCAGAGCTGGCTGCCTCTTTGTACCTACCAATGTGCTTAGGTGCTTTTCTGTTGTGCTTTATATTGTCTTTGAGGGAAGCGTTACAGTGACTTGATCTCTCCTACAGTGTTCCCATAATTCATTCCCTTTTTCCTTCTGTGTTATCTGAAGTTGTCTTCAACTTTCTCTGCCAACATACGGAGTTTTTACAGGCTATGTGGGCATTTGATCGTAACTGCCGATTACCAAGTGTACATTATAAAGACTATTTAAAAGTTTTATTGCAAGGGCCAAAAGAGTTTGAAATATTGCATTGCTCTTGAATACGGTAATGCTGAGAAGTTTTTCTCTGTGGGCATGCAGCCACAGACTGACCAATCCAAAGAATTGACTTCCAAGTCTGATACGGTTTTACCTAAGTTTACATTTGTCTCTTGCCTATTTGCAGTTAATATCTATAAGATGGGCAATGGGCTGAACTCTGCAGAACATTATTGGGTGACTCTTTCCAAGGGGAGAAGGGAAATCAAACCCAGAAGTTCTAAACAACTCTTGGTTTGCTCTCTTGCCCTAATAATCACATCAGTAATACAGTTAAATAATTGTAACAGTTGAAACTACGCTGAAACCAACATGGTGGAACAAATAAGTTGGGGAGGGTTATCACTATTGACCTTCAACAGCAGTAGAAATGGCTGAGTCACCAGCTGTGCAGGATCCACTGTTCTTGTTTTCCATGATGTTAGGGCTAAGTGTTTAAAATGCTCCTTATGAAGCAGAGATCTCATTTTCTTTCAGGGCTACTTCTGTCATGACAATGCTGTTCCTTCTTTCGTGGGCGTGGTGGGTCTTCAGTGAGTTTTTAGAAGCCTGGAAATTAGTGGACACATGAGAACTTGTAATTCTAGCTTGTGGCAGACTTGTATGGACATCTGTTAGCTACACTAATAAAGTTATGTAAGTCATACTTGTGAAGAAGTATCCAGAAGGCTTTAGTGCATTTGGATCTGGTTCACCAGAGAGGTAGGGGGATGAGTCTCCATCCTTGGAGACATTCAGAACTCACTCTGTTCAAGGTGAACCTGCTTTCGGCAGGCAAGGCTGGACTAGGTGATCTTCAGAACTCGCTTAATGCATCAGTAATTCTTTGGCTTGTTTTTCCAGAAAACCAAAAGTTTTTGAGAAACAAGAGAGTGGTTTCAGAATAAGTAATGCAATCTTGTGTCTGCTAAATCTGGTCTTTAATTTAGAGGCAAATCCTACTGTTAATACTTGAATATTTCAAGTTACCATCAACAGATTGTCATTTTAGTCATGTCGTCATTATAACTCAGTGTTTTTCACTGTCAGAATTATTGAAATATGAGTATATTTCATGAACGAAGGCTTCTTAATATAAGTAAATGGTCTAGAAGTGAGGGAAAAAGCTATTCCCACTGTTAGTATGCTTAAAAATAAGCACAGGTGTTTGCAAAGTACTGAACAGCTGCTTTAAATGCTCTTTTGGCACAAAAAATGTTTTCCTGGAGTTGCTAACTAACTTCAAGATAGTTTAGTTAAAAAAAATTAAAAAATCAGGCCCTCCAAACCTTTTCCAGATTACCAGTTTAGCTTAAAAGCATCTCTAAAATCTGGCTGAAATCTGAGGTCTGAGCAAAGCCAGACAAAAATGTGTGAGCAGAGTATGTTTGGAAGGCACATGCACCTGCTCAGACTGAAGCATCAACAGCAGGGTGAGACTGGACGTGGGTGTGCTAATGCAACCAGAGTTAGCAGCTGGTCAGCAGCTCTGGGACCCGGTACTTACTGCAGCATTTAAACTGTTCTAGGCAGCAAGAACCATAGGATGGGTGGAGACTTGAGGAGACTGTGTCATTGCCTTCACGCCTCTACTGAAAAATGGAAGTAATATTACGGCACACAAACATCCATTCCATTTTCAGACATAACATTGTCTCAAGTGGTTACTAGAATAGATTTTAATTATATAATTAACAGTTTACATTTCTTAGTTCTGTTTCATAATAATGAGGTGTTCTAAAAACCTCAGCCTTTTTTATGTTTCTGGAAAATTCAAAAGTACCTGAACTACATAATTTGCTTCTTGGGTGCCTTGTTGCCTATGGATGCCTGCTAGTTTACCCCCAGCCAGCACTGAAGTGGTAAGTCTGGCTCATCAGCTTACTCAGTAACATGCTGATCATGACTCAAGTCTTTCCTGCACTATCCTTGATGATTTAATGGTCTCTGTAGCTTTTCTCTCCATTAATCTACCAGTCTTTACAAAAAATGCTCAGTTATTGTCTGAAGTCTCTCTTTGCTTTAGACCAGTCACATCTTTGCTCTCCCCTCAGTCCTCTTGACCAGCCTGACGCCCTGAACTGACTCACATTCATAAGTATGGAAGCAGTTCTGACCACTGATAGTATTGTCCTCCAGTGTTTCTTAATTGCAGGTCTCATTTATTGGTTAATGCTGCTGTGAGGCTTTACATTACTGTAAGGAAAGTATCAGGTTTTTGCCCCAAGATCAACCAAAAAAAAAAAAATCCTAAAGCCACTCCTTCCAGTAAGGTGGAAAGTAAGCTGAGGGATAATGGGAGTGGTTATGTTGGTTGTACTTTTCCATGCTATCAGTCTTGCAGTAATATACCTCTAGGCTGGAAGAAAGGTCATACTGGCACCAGATTTAGGATTGTGAGCCACTGGAGCTATAAGGCTTGCTCTGACTTCACACCCTGAACGTGTGGCCCAAATGTATCTGTTGAAACTCCTTCACTGCAGCAGTTACCTCCATTCTCTCTTCAGTTTCAGTGTTTCTTCCTTTCAATTTCTTTAACACAAACATTTACATTTAGAGGGAAAAGACGGGTGAGAATGTTAGCAGATCTGTATTATTAGAGTGTGTTAGGACAGTTACTATTACTTAAAAGAATTTAGAAAACAGTCTCAACTAGTTGACCTTTGTATTTCTAAATTACATGGAATGGTTTCACATCTTCCAAACTAACATTTACAATGTGCTTTGCCCAGCATAGGTATTTCTAATTGGCTAGAGACCTGCTGAAGTATGAGAAAGAAGTTATCTTTAACCATACCCTTGGGGTTTAGGCTTCAGTTACACCTCGAGTGCAAAGCTGCCTGCACTCCATAACTACTTATTTCAAGTCCTGATCCCTTGATTTGTATGTTTTTCACTCTTTTCCTTAACCTATTTTTAATCTTTTGAGGATGACATAGAAGCCTTCCTCTTCATGGAACAAGCAATCTTACGGTAATACAATAAACTCTTTTTGTAGACCTGGACAGAACACCATCTGAGCTTGCTCTTTGAATCATTAGTATCATGTACTAAGTCAGTGATGGTTTGTGTTTCTATTGTTTATCCACAAATGACCTTTATCAAAATTAGGCTTCCTTATCAGAGAGTTAAATAACTGTCCTGTGCAAGATATCAAAGTGATAGAGATTTGTGAATGGACAGACTAGGTCCTTCTTTGTATATTGACCTCTTCAGGGATTCCTTTCCTTCTGAGAATTTTGCATGTGTGAAAAATCTCACCTCACGTAATCAATGATTATATTGTAGAAAAGATCTTTAAGCATGCCCAGTTTGAAACTGTGTGTGTGGTAACTGACTGTAAGAAATTTTAAATGGAACTGCTCCCATATGTTGCCAAGGTCATTTAGGAAAAGTTGACATCATTAATGATTCACATCTGCAAAAACAGAGCAACTGACATACTATCATAACATCACTTGAGATGAAAGTCTTGGCTGTCAGAGCGTTTGGTGAACACACTGCCTGTACTTGGTGGAACTTTGACATCTGTGATGCAGCCCAAGGGGAATTTCAGGTTGCGTATTTATGTGGATGATCGGATGGCACCTCATCAACTGCAGTCCATGTTGCAATGATTCTCGTTTTTTCTATTTCCACTACGTGGTGTATTTAGGGTTCAGCTACATCTCTAACTTTTTCTGATCAACTCTACTTGCAGTAATATCACTAGCTGCTGACATGCTTGGATAGTCACCAGGCTTTAAACAGCTTCTGAGATGTGGCTGGTAACAACACTAATATGATTTTTCAGGGAGTTCTTGGCTTCCTTTTTTGGAAAATACGTAATTTGTCAATAACACATCTACAGTGACAGTTTAAAGAAGATCATGAAAGATTGTCAGTTCACTCATCCTGGTTTTTTTTATAAAAGTGGAGAAAACTAGTCAAGAGAAGGTAGGTATCAGCAGGTTCTTCTTAGTGTCAGTGGATGTATCTAGCCTGCCATGTCATCATGTATCAGCACAACACCTGAAAAGTTAGTTTCTTACCTTTCTCTGTTTATGATACTGACTGTTAGGTGACAGTCGACAGTAATTTGTGATGTTGAATCAAGACTGAAGATCTTTCCCAAACAGGTGGGATTTTTTTTGGTAGCATCCTCCAGGTCAATTATATATTGGAAGATACTAACTTATAATGGTCATACATATTAGCCATTCAGGATGTAAAATTGCTTTAAAAGTGAACTGGACTCATATGTGGTGAATGCAAAGAATTGCTGAGTGCACAGTCTTGGTTTCTTCCAAAAACATAAGCTTGCTGAAGACTTATATCCATTATGTATGTCAGTGAGCAAGCAGCAGTTAGCTAGATAACATGTAGACAGTGTCTTAGAGTGGCTTATTGACAGTGTTCTTCAGGTGAAATAGCTCCAGCTCCAGAGTTATTGTTAACTGATGCTAAACATCAGCTGTATAAGGTTGTTTCCAGTTTTTCAAGCCATTAACTGACCAGAATGGGAAAGCTGAGATGGAATTTACCTTAGCAGCTTGGTATTCAGCCTTGCTCAACCCCTGCATTAGTTCTGCTCTTGTGTTTAGCTCAAATACAGCCATTCTAGATTTCTACCAACACAATTACCTCATGTAGCACTCTGCAGAGGTGCATAGCATGAAAAGTTTCTTTTCAGCTGGGCAGAGCTGAGTGAGCCACAGCATGTCCTGAAGAATGGCAAAAATACCCAGTCTGATGTTGAAACAGATTGTGGTATCTCAAGCAAAATCTCCACAGCCAGGAGATTCTGCTTCTCTTCCATCACCAAATATATCCCAGAAAAGTGTTCTGGGTTTTTTTTTTTCCCCTCTTGTTCTCAGTCACCTGTTTGCTTATATACCATGTTCCCTGAGCAGCAAGTTTAGGCTTTAATGCTGTTTGCCACCTCTAGCTTTAGAAGAGCATCAGCTTCAGGAACATTTGTAGACATGCTTCATATATATGCATGCTGCTTTAGAGTTCTTTTGACAGGGTCATGGACAGCTCTGTAGGAGATCTGTTGTGAGCTTGAATCTTCGACAGCAAACATCAGGCACGAACATGATCAATATCACTTGTAATCTTACAGGTTCTTGTGTTGTGACTTGAAGCCTCCTGCTGGTTTTTGTTAGGCCAGCAGTGACAGTGTTATGTTTCGTCATGCACCTCAATGATGAAATTGCAATCTTGTGCTAAGATGTACAAACCATGACAGGTTTTTTCCAGTCATCCCCTAGAAACAAATAGAAAAAAAAATCTTTTAAAAAAGCATCTCCTAAATAATGTTTCAGAAAATAAAAAACATGCAACAAGGTTTCCATCAATATCACAAAATAGTTTAGTTATTAGGTTAGAGGGCAGTGTACCTTCAGTTTGAGGACCCAAGAGAGGAGATTGATCCATTACTTTTGAAATGCTGAGGTCTGATTAGTTGGACTTCCCAATCTTATATTCTTCTTTTGACACTATCTTTTCATCTTGTCTCAGAGCTTCCATTGTGACCCCACTCGCCATTTAGTGTTTTCATTATTCACTTACATTATTAACCTTACACTTGAGAGGCGGCGGGCGTTGACCGAGTGGCGTAGGCCCCCGCCTGTGGAGCCGGCTCCTCCTCTGAGGACGCTGGTTCGAATCCTGGAGGAACTCGCTGTCACCGTCCGAGCTGCTCGGCCGTGGCAAGATGAACCTCAGGAGTAAAGGGAGTGGGGCCAGTTCTGCGCACACTGTGCCTCACCTAAAAAATCCATTGTGCAGGCTTATCCCAAGATCTTCGTTTGCGAAGTCCAGCCAACAACAACAACAACATTATTAACCACTACCTGCACAGCTTCAAACGTTGCAAGGATAATCTAGCTGCCTAGCACTCCCTGACAGGCCAGGTGGGAACTGCTCACCTGCTTCCTATGCCACCAAGATCCCAAATACCGAGTTTAATCTTTATAAATTGCATTACAGTCTGAAGAACAGAACTGTTAATGTACAACCCTCCTGTGTGCTGGGTTCCAATGACCTTGATGTGGTCTATTTTTAGCGCACTTTCAGAGTGTGGTTGTCCCGATTCCACTTTCCCTCTTTGTTTGGTCCAATACATCTATTCCAGCTGGTAACAGGCCTCTGAATTTGTCATTGCTTAGTGAATGAGCCACATTGATAATATTTTTGTAAGTCACATGGAGAAACCCTATTGTGTTTTTCCTCCCTTACTCCCTCTGCTGTAAGAAGCTTGTATAAATTGTAGTGTCACTTCATGAATAAGACTTTCAGTGCCATGACAAAAGTCATTTAAAGGCCAGTTATGAAAAAAACTTTAATTTCCCTTAAATCCATTAGAAGTTGTATATATTAATTTTATCTCTGATAGTAGAACTTCTTATTTAGGTGCTATAGTTGTGCTTTAGAGTGAATACTTTTTTCAAGCAAAACTAAATGGTTTACAATTTATGGATTGAAGAATGTCAACACAGAAACACACTGAATGTTTTGAAGATTGTTTTAAGCAGTAAGTGGTTAATGTTAACATTTGTCTAGTGCCAATAAAGTTAAATTTATGTGGCATGTAATTTAGGAAATTGAGTAGGCAGAAAACTTGCGGATGCCTTCTTAGCTAAAAAAAATGTTCACTTTCCGTTAAACACTCACACACATTTGTCATAACAACCTTGAAGGTGGCCATAATGCTAAGCAAAATAAACAGTGCTAGCATAATGTTCACTGTAATAACATGTCTCATGAGCTAGTTCAGTACTCCTTTTTATTACCTTATTTTTATTGCTCATTCACTGTGTTGGAGTTCTGTTTTGTGGTTTAATTATTATTACATCATTTTCCTTTCTTAATTTAAAGGTGCTGCCCTTTTCCTGTCATTCCATGACACCTCTTTACTACGTGCACATATCCCTTCTTAACTTGCCTTATTTCTTAACAGTGAGTTCTCTATTCCATTAGTTCTCAATAAAGACTAATATTTGGGTAAATGTTTTACATATGTAATCAGACACTGCTTTGTCATTAGAAGAAATAAAAAACAACATGAAGGGCAACAGGAAAAGGGCAGTACTGTTAAGAATACAACAATACAAAATGCACAGAAAAGTTAATCAAACTATCATAGTGACGTCTGTACAAGACAAAATTCTGATGTTTATAGCTAATGCTTACTGAATTTCATGAATTGTGGACAAAGCACCCAATATTTCACACAAATCCTAACTTTAAAGTAGAAAGCTGTTCTCTATTCTGTTCTTCTATCCTACTCTTTATTTTTTAGATAAAGATACTTAGGTGAAATTGAGCTTTTTCTACAGAACAGCATAGCTGAGATTTCCAGCAGATGGACAACTGCATTTCTGTGTGCCCTCCCAGTCACTCTTAATAAATATGGCAACATTCCTATTGACTTTCCCTAGGGATGGACACATGCCAGGTCAGGACTCAAGAGGGACAAGGATTCAGAGCACCCTATTTCAGTGTTTTTACCCTTTAACAGTCAACATCATGAAGTAACTGAACTGCTTATTCTTAAACAACCTGTAAGTACTGCATAAACAGGAAAAAATCCTATTATTATTACCCTTTTTCCTAGGAAAAAATGTGCTAGTTCATCATACTGTTAGATATTTTAATCTGGTAATCCTCCTCACCTGAGAGTTGAAACTTAGTTCACCTCAAATGGCTCATGTAGATAGAAAGAAACATTCACTTTTCAAAAGGCCTTCTGAGTCCCATTCACTCATTTCTAAGTTAATTTGTGAAAATAGGAAGTTTTTAAAAGGATTCTTATTTTGCATCCTGTGATACTCAATATTTAAGTTTCTGTGTATAAATGTATGAAGAAATGGCATCTAAAGTGCTTCTCATAATGTTTAACCACAGTGGTATATTCTTGGAAAGACTATGTACAAGTGATGTAGAATTCTCCAGGAATTAATGAACAGCAGAAGAAACGAACAGAATGACCAGAAAATAAATTTAATTATTGATATTTGCTTTATAAAACCCCAATGAAAATGTCATAAATCCTTCCCCTAAAGCAAAACTTGGGAGCTTTTCCCAGGTGCTGATGCTTCAGCAAGGTTTCTCTCATTTAACTGCCTGCATTGAAATTTGATATCATAATTATTGCAATGGTTGTGTGGTTTGTCTCTCTTCTCACTGATGCCTCTCTCCTTGTGCAGTGCTCAGGTAGCAGAATAAAGGGGTGGAGATGCCCTTAGGCAAAACTCCAAGGTCTGTCTGCCTGAGTAAGGCCTGTTTGCAGGAGTGTGGATTGAAAGTCTGGGTCAACTTTGACTAAAGCATAACAATTCATTTATGGAATTACATTTAATTGAGTATATAAGCCCTAACCTTTTCATGCAATAGTTTTCTGAAGAAAATAAGAAATTAGCTAAGAACTGGTGGGCTAATGCTGTTTGTCTTTGTTTTATGATGTTAATTAGGTTTACTTGATTGTCTGCCATTTACCTCAGACCACAGGATTAACTAAGTGCCCTTCATATTAACTCCCTCATCAGTTAATTATCATTGCTTTTTCCATGCAGCATTATTATATACAATGTTTACTTTAATTTCCTCCAAATATTGAAGAAAAAGTGTATTCATTATATAATGTATTTACTCTTAGAGTTATGAAGTCATGAAGTCATTTTAAGGACTGAGGAAAAGAAGCAAATACAAAATTATTATGGGCAAGACATGCTGTCTGCCTTAGCAGTCAGTTTAAGGTGTATCATGGAGAAATGTATTTTCCAAGGCCAATTGTGGCACAAGTATTTTAAACTTGTCCTTGCTTACACTGGTTTAAATCTGGAGTAACTCACTAAAGTTAGAGAGTAGAAGCCTGGATGAATTCCACAAAGTGAGAAACTACTTTGGCTGCTAGCATATAAAATGAAAGCTGTTAATCTTTATTTATTTCTTCAAGTAGGTAATTTCTTCATAAATGTTTACTACAGTTGTAGAATCTAAGAAGAAACTTACTTAACATTTTTGGTTGAAAAATCTATTTTCTCCTCCTGAAACTTATATTTCAGGAAATTGTCCTATTCCATCAAATACATTAACCTGCCTCCCTTTCTATACAGTTGTGCTGCCCCTACGCTTCTCAGTCTTACCAAGTTCTTTCCTTTACAATAATTCCAGGTGTTCCCTTTTCATGGACAGCCAACCCTGTCTCACAGGGATTGTGGGCTAAATTCAGAGCAAGGATTTTTTTCTTAAATGTCTCTGCAGGCACTTACAGAACATTCAGTTCCTTATCTACTCAACACTGAAAAGCACCTGAAATCATTCAATACCTAATATTTCATGTGTGAATTTATCTTGTATGGACATATAGGTGCATCAAGTTGCAATCAAACAGTTTGCTTCACAGCTCTGGGGCTCTGCCAGGATTCACAAAACAGAGGTTCCTCATAGTGTTTTATCTATGATTCTTGATTTACTATGTAAAATTCTTCAATAAGAAGGGCATATGAGGTAGTCCCAATAGTTCGTCCTGGCTGAGTAACCCATGAGGCTATGGGTCCCACACTTGGGCCCCATCAGTGCTGGTGTAATTGCTTCCAGGTGATCGTTCCATCCAGCAGGTACTCTGACAAATTTCTTTAGTACAGTTTGCTTTCTATAAAACACCTATTTGCCATGTCAAAAAGGTGGATTTTCAAGGCATGCTGCTGGGTAGGGGAGGACTCGCTTCTCAACATTTCTCTGTGAAACCAATTTATTACTAACTGTCAATCTTTAAGAAGGCAGCTTGCCTGAGAAAGCCTTAGCCTCCAGCCCAGTGGGATGGGGACAAGGATGTGATGGGGGTGAAAGCAGGAGGCTGTGGGCGCTGGTGGGACTGGAGACATGGTGTGGGGACAGCTGTGGGGAGTGTTGGAGGGGTGTGACCAAAGGCTACATAGCGGAGGTTTGAATTTAGATCTCCCACAACACAGAAAATGCAGAAATAGTGAGTTTAAGTATATCACCTCCAACCCTATTTTTTTAGTGATTCAAAACCACAATTTGACTGTTACTTTGAACAATGGAAACATGAGACCCTTTCCTGCCCCTTGATATTTCCTACCAGATAACAAAGCTATCTCTTGCTCAGATAAATCAGTCCTATGAGCTTCACCCTTTGACTTGTAAGTCTTTTCACGCATTATGGAATATAGTCTGGAAATATAGTCTGGAATAGCATGCAAAACCTAGAGAAAGATTTGAGCGTGTCCATTGACTTGTCTGCAAGAAGATGGACAGAGTTGAAAACTGGCCTGGAAACTCATCCTGATTCTCACTTCCATTTGCCTTTTTCTTTTTTTTTTTGAAACACAGCAGTGTCTCAGTGGAATCACCAACTAAAATCACTTTTTTCCATATCAAAATACTTTTTCACTACCTTTATTTTATCTTTAAGTAGAGGGCAGAGGGCAAGGAGCACCAACTCTGTGTGAGGAAAAAAGTGGGAGAAAGATCCTTGGGTACCCACTAATGTTTATTCCTATCTGTGATTTGAAAGCTTCTAGGTAGTTTGGCATCTGAATTGGCATCTATATGTAAAAGAAATAAAACAAGGATGAGCAAAAACTCCTACAGGAGAACTCTTAAATAATGCCAATGTGTTACAGATGTCACCTAATGTTCAGAATAAATAAAGAGAATGATAATTTGTGAAGATCAGCATAAAGAGCTAACATAAAATATATTACAAGTAAGTTTATTGCAGCAATGAGGGTCTCGAGAGATATTAAAGAATATCATTGTCAGTTAAGGACCTAAGTGGACCTACATATGGAGCAACATGGAGCTGTGTGTATGGGGGTTACAATGAAAATCAGTTAATTTGTGAAGCAAATTTATTCACTAGTTTGATTTTATTTGCTCTGTAATATGCTGCTGCAGCAAAACCCCTCTATGAACACACCTAAACTGAAAGGGGAGTTAGAAAGAAAATAACAGGAAAAATTGTGTATTTTCAAGTAAAAATAACTAAAATTATTAATAGCTTGAATTTAATATATTTTTTCTCCCCAGAAGTCTTTTCCATTGCACTAAGGGGAGGCTACCTAATAATTGCTGCCTATAAAACCATTCTGTTCACATACATTGTGTATGCAGATAGTAAACAGAGCACCATCTACTGACATACAAAAAGCATGAAATATTCCTAAATCATCTTCATTGCAACTCATAACTGTTTGAGATTTTAGCTTTGCTACATCCCACAATGTGTCTTTGGTTTAGCTATGTCTTCCAACTCTAATTCATACTATAACATGTAAAATGATTATGAGGCAAATAAAAATCTGTTGGGAAGAAATCAGGCTAAGGACTTGCTCTTCCTGTGTCTCCAGCCAGCACATCCTGAATGTGATGATTTCTGTGAGTAATCTCATCATGTATATAGAAATAAAAATGTGAATTAAAAAAAAAAAATTCTTGCATTGGCAGGGAGTAAAACATGTGTTTGCAGAGACCATAATCACTCATTCATTTTTTTTCAGTCTGCAGAATTTACATTACATCCTAGCTTGGATGAATTCATCTTTCATGACAGTAGTTTTAACTTTGCTTGCTTGTAGGAAGAAATTGTAGACAGTAATATATCATATGGATCACTTTATCTGCCTCTCCTGTTAAGCTGAGTTTAAAGGTTTTAGTGGACTGAGAGGTGATGATTATGTACCTCTGCCCTCACTTCCCCCAACAAGAGGAAGCGGTATATTCACAGTTACTATTCTTCCAGCTTTCAGCAGACACACTGAAGTTGAAATTTCAAGACTGACTGTAGCAATTTCATTGCTGTCACCCTCCAGATGCGAGCTGCTATGCCTAATGTGGCTCAGATAGCAGTAGTTTGTTGATATGAGATAGTGCAGCTATGTGAGAGCAGTGTAGAGCTCTGCGGGATAAGTGTTTCAATCAGAGTTCTCCCCGCCCCAACATTTTTATAGAATTGAAATGCAGTTCCCCAGAAGGAAATTACAAATTGCAAAATGTCTCAGCAATAGGAAGGAAGTAGAGTCTTCCTTACTTCTCTATTCTGTAGTATATTAGTTAAAAAAAAAAAAAAAGTCAAATGAAAAACAAAGGGAGCAAGAAAACCTTATCTGTACTTCAGCTACTACTACTTACTTGGTGTGTGAATTAGCAATGCAAATAGTGAGAGGGAGAAGAGTATATGCAGAGAAGCTGCAGGATCTGTAAGTGGTCACGCATACACGATGACAGTGTCTTGGTTTCACCCACATTACTCCCTCTTCTCAGTTACAGAGCCCTAAACTCTGAGCTGCAGCCATATGGTTAGGGAGAGAGGAACTGATGCTGCACAGACAGGATTTGGGGTTGGGGGTTTTTTTGTGCTCTCAGACAGAGATCTCCTTGGGGACAAACTGGGCTTTGGTGGTTGCGTAATTTTGCTATATTTCCTAAGCGATTTTTTTGCAAGATCCTTTTCAAAGGCTTGCACCGTTCTACTTTTCATAGTTTGCAATCTTATCATTTGGTTTTCATCTTAATATATCAAGATAAGCTACTTGCAAAAACTTGACATTTAACAAAGACAATCCTTTACAGCAAAGCCAGGATTTTAAACAATTATATTAAGAGGATACACACAAATCCTGCCAGATTCTTTATGAAAGAACTAAAAAATTCAGAGCTTCCTGAGCACTCCCCAAAGGCATTTAAAATATAAAAAATCACTTGTGGGTGACCCTTCTGATTTCATCTCACAAACAGTATGTTGAAAGCATCTGAGATTTATGCAATGCAGGCATTTGTAAAAAGAGAGAGGAGACTGTTCTTAAAGAGATGCAAAGGTGCTAAAAATTTCTGTCATTACCAATAAGCTCAGAACTATATTAGACACATTCTAATAGCATCAGCCATGATACTATCATGTGAAATTGGATCCTCAAAAGGGAAAGCATGAGCAATAAATTTACTGGAAGGTCAGAGAAAGAATTTGGCACTGTCAGAGTGGACTGGGTCTAAACATTTTTCCTGATGGGGAAAAATAGCCATTAGAAAAATGATTGTTGCTATTTATGAACATCAGGTTGCTAAGTGACATCATGTGATGTTCACTGCTTCATCGGCCACCCACAGTTCTCAAGGAATAGCAACAGAGGGGGTGAAAGGGGTGAAATAAAACCAAAAGGCTGAGTTACTATTAAGAAAAAAAAAAAAAAAGGGCCTACAGTTTAAAGCAAAATAAGCTTTCTAAAAATACCTTTTTTTTCCCCCCCCAGGAGGATCCAATAAAACCATGCTAAGAACTTTTCACAAAGGCAGTACATAGGTGGATCATTTGAAGGAGAGAGCCTAAGAACCAAAAGCTCACCCCAACCTGATATATGAGTTAGGGACCTGCTTTTACAGACACATACATATATGTATAGATGTGTGCATGTATGTGAGTTTGTATTAGATTTTCCATGAGAGGAAGACTGCATGCATTAAAGGCAACACCATACGTTTTTTTAATTTGCTTCTAATGCTGTCAGACTTCCATAATTTGGGCTCAAATGCTTCATGCTCATTTAATTATTCATTTTTTTATCATTTCAGCCATGTCACCCCAGCTGTTTCACATAGATTAGATTAATTAAGAAACCATTTCACTGAACCTGTAGCCCTTTCTGTGTTTTGCAGTCTCTTGAAGTTCATGAGGAGAACTGGAACAAGGACAAGATTGAGACAGAGAGGAGAAAAACATCCCACAAAAGCATACATGATGAAACCAATGAGCACAGATGTAGAAATAGAGAAGACAGATAAGAGACAAAAGTCTGCACAATTAATTTATTCCTGTTCTCTCATAAGAAAACCTCTAAGGGTAGAGGTTGGACATCAGCATCCAAATCCTCATCACTTCCTATTTTGAATACTCCTATTGGATACTACTATCACTCAGGACTTGTGAGACATGGGGCATAACACAAGCATGCTCAGGCTTTCTTGTTAGTGAATCCTTTTAGCCATTAATATTTAGCCATTTTTTAACCTTTTTTTTTTTTAATCACATCTCCCATTATTACTTTGATGGCTTCTTGAGTGCTTTACTCTGAACCACAAACATGCATTTTAACTTTACTGATGCTTTGCTTTAACCTTTAATACTAATATATAAACTGATCAAAAATATATATGTATCCTAAATGTCCCTTCACCCATCTTCTCACAGACTCCTGTTGCTTCTCTTCAGATTCCTTCAGTTATGTTATCCATAAATTCTGGAAGTTTTCATGTTCAATGAGCATACATATAACAGCTTATTAATTTGACATCTGTTGCTCAGAGAAAACCATTTAGGATATTGACTTAATTCTCCCTATTCTCACATACAGTGATTAGAAAAGAAAGGTGATTTGGCAGTAGTGAGTGCTAGGATAAATGTGTTAGCCAGGTAAGGTAGAGGGAGCGTGTGTTGATTTTTCCCTCACAACATGATTGGTAGTAAATACCCATTATTAATACATCATTATTAACTTTCCAAGTTATACACACAGAGTCGAGTAGCCTGTGTACAGTTTAAGTATCAAAATCTTATCCCAATTCACATTCAGGTCACACTTTGATTTGGACTTTAATTCCCTTCCTAGGAGGGAATTTGTCAGTGAATGCAAAACATCGGATTCTAATCTTGCTTGTTGAAGCCTTTCCATTACCAGACTCCCTTAAAACTGCTTGTGTAACACTACTGAAGCCTTTAAATTAGAAGTGTGTCTTATTTTAGAGAGGAAAAAGCAAGAATTTTATTCCATGCACACTTCTTTGTTGATGTTTTCATTTACTCTGTTGAAAAACACAACAAAAAGACAAATATGCCCTCAGTTCATTTTCCCATGCTAACAGAGAAGCTTTTTCTTTTTTTTTTTTTGGAGGGGCTGTGGCAAACACACCTTCCAGACAGGGAGTTGCATTCGGACTTTAGCGGTTCACTCCCTTCCTGTTTGAGACCAATTATGTCTCATTTGCAATACCATTAGTCAAGGAAGTGGTTATCCTGAGGTCACTTCTCAGCCCACCCTTCCTAAATGGCACTGGTATGCCTTTCTTCCAAGCCACCAGGATGGGAGGTTGGGCCCTCCCTGTGGTGTAGGCTTCTCCAAATGTACAAGCAATGTGAGTCTTTCAGGATTGGCCACAACTTGTGCAAGTTCATATGCTCCAAACTAACTTGAAAGCTGTGGTTTGAAAAATGATGCTGGCTATTTATTAAAACAGCAAGCATGATCAGACCAAGCCAACTTGATGGTTTAACAGATGGAAGCTTGTTAAAAATCTTTATTCCAATATGTTAAGAATCCAGCTTTGCTATAAATTGTGAAGTATGACTTGTGAGTCAAGCCCCAGTGGAATGGATGTCTCATACTCTGAAAGTCTCAGCTTTACATTCAGGACACAACATTTGCCACCTTATGATGTTTTGATTTGGGTTTTTTTAAAAGTAAACTATTCCCATAATTTAATAAATTCCATGTTTACTGTCTTTTATTTTAACTAGGACAGATATTCTGATACTTTACATTTTATCAGTCAAGGAGAGTATGATGTCTATTATTATTTCTGAAATGTATTAAGTTCTGGTCTACCATCCTTACTACCCAGATAACACTTTTTTAATACCTGAAGCACAGAGTTTGAAGTGATTTCTTGAGGTCACACTGTGTTCATTACCAGAGAAATAATTTTATCTTACTATATGCAGAAGTTCTTCCTTTCTCTGATTTCTCATCAGGAAGACGCTAATAGGGAAAAAATAAAAATAAAAATAAAAATAAATAAAAAAAAAAAATTTCACTTAATTGTGGCAAATCCATGGAATAAAGAAACAGGTAGTGATCAAAAAGTTATGAGCAGGTTTTTGACATCAGAGAATCCCTCTCAGGTAACTCATGTTCCTGGTCACATACCTTCTTTGCCACTTCAATGTTCAGCATTTCCTAATCAAATCTGTATTTGCATAAGAACTATCATAAGACTTACCTCTTATACTTTCTTAAAATAAAACAGAATAAATAACAATCAGGCATCTCCGCCTACATCACCCATGATTATAAACACTTAAAATAAAAATCTTGTGTACATTTATAAGGAAGTTAATTGTCAACTAGTAAATCTAAAAACAGGAACACTTTGTGCTTGGTTTTTCACTCCAGTAACCCCAGTTTTAAACTTAGATTAATAAAGTTACCTTTCAGTGAAATGAGTGAAAGACAACATAGAATGACTGTAATACATGAAGCTCCTCACAGTGAAGCCTCACCAGTTCATAAATAATGTCAGTGTAAATCATGATGTGACGAATGCTTCACTGAAATGATTCATGCCATATGGTCTGAAGAGCAAAACGGGCACAGTTTATTTTTAAAAGAATGAGAAATATGAACTCGGAATATTCATTGCTTTGTCCTGCCAGGCTGAACATTTGCTGCAGCAGGGGCCAGACTTACTGCAGGTCTGTCTTTTTTTGCTCACTTAATGTGTTGCACTAGTTTGTGGTTTCAATCTCATTCATAATGGAATAGTTTCTGCAAAATTATGGCCAGTACTCTGCAGCCTCTTCAGCAAACAAATCTTCACTGGGTACCTACAGGCTAAATTATTTTCTCACTTTCTCTTTAAAAACAAAACAAAACAAACAAACAAAAAACAAAACAAAACAAAAAAACAAAACAAGAAACTTCAGAAATAATTAGTTCTCACAGTGTAATTACTATCTTGGTAGTGCAAAGACAATTAAACTGAGTCCCCTGACAGGTGAAAGGTGCCGGCAATTTCACAAGTCACTCAGCTTTCCCTTTGTAAAAAAAAAAACAAAAACACAGAGGTAAATTATTTATATTTATTTAGTGATGCTAAAAGGTACTAGCACATCTCATTGAAATATTTAGGCCCTACACCTAGTATGTCTAAAGTCAAAGACAAAAATCTCAGTAACTTCAACTATATGCAATTAAGTCTGTAAAATTACACAGCTAGACTGTGCCTTATCCATTTTATTTCAATTCAACTACAATGAAAAGCCACCATTTTCTTAGTCAAATATTGGAAAAACAGTATAAGTCAGTATATTCCAGTCCTTGTGCAAGGTGTTGACTATCTGGTTCTGACCTGTCTCTCACCACTTGTGCAGAGATGTGCCCCAAGAAAGTAGTTTGAGAGCAGTCCATTTTTAAGAAATTGAGCTTTGAATTCTGCAGAATTTATCGTTGTGCATAGTTTCTTGAAGAAATTAATTTTGGATTGAAAACTTTGATGTTACTACATCAGGTGGCTTGGTTTGGTCTGGAAGATGTTACAAGGGTGATTTCTAAATCAAGCATTTATGATGGGATGTCAACATCAATTTCAGTAGGGTAGCCTGTAAACTGATGGGCAGGATTCTTGTAGTAATTAGAAATCTGTTCAGGTTCCGGGAAGTTAGTATCACATCATTCACACCTACTTCATTCACAAGACTGATGTAATTAAAATATATAGATCAATTTCAGCTTGCAGTCTTGGTTCCACAATGATGTAATTAAGTTGATACTGCCTGGGACGGCTACTCCCAAATCATCCTTAAAGATAAGAACGAGTTTATAGCAGGATTAAAAGCAAATTAACATTAGCTTTTAAGCAAGCAAGATACATTTGTTTAAATGATAGCAAGTCTGAAGAACAGTGCTCATTTTTTTAATAGGTTAAAAGAATGGGTAGTACTTTTTACAGATGAAAGCTGAACAGGTTTATTGAGTATTAATTTAAACTGATTTTAAAAAATCTATGTAAGGAAGTTATTTTGTTGGAACAATTCAACCTCTTATTGATTTGTATTAAGCTCAATATAAGCTGCTTATATCAACCTAAGTATGCACAAAGTGCAGTCTTTCCTTAATCATTTTTGAACTTTGTACATACGATACAACATCACACATAAGCAAGCTTCTGTTAGAGGAAAGCATTTATCATGATGTACATTCAGCTCCTTCTCCATTCCTATGATCCCCTCTAGCGGTCAATTAATTGTCTGCTACTACAAATTATTTGTACCTCTGCTGTATTAAAGCAATGTCTGTCTGTTCCTTCTTTGAACTCAAGAGATTTCATTTTTTATTCCCGTGTGGCATATGAGAAGAACAAACCAACGAATCTTTTGAAATGTGCAGCTACCGTGTCTGTGGACAGCTTTACTTTCCATACTAGGAGCAGACAGATTGTACCCAACGTGTAGAACCCACAGCCTGCTCTGTTGGCAGTGCAGGCCAGGAGGTGATGGCCCTGCTGCAGCAGTAAGCAGGACCCTTCCACCAATAGTATTTTTGCCATTAGGCTGTATGGGAATGCCCAGTGTCCACTACAAGCCTGGCAGCAGGAACACTCCTCATAGAGTTTTGTACAATCTATGACTTGTCATACTCATACAAGTAGTCTGGTAAATGGTTGAGGTTTGCCTACCTCAATAGAAAATTGAGTTATGTACTCTGGTTTTCAGTAAGATTACAGGCAACTTGTAATTGTAGAGATTTAATATGAATTGGCAAAAGACCTGTCCCCAAAATTCCCATCTTCACCTTGCTGTGCAGACAGCTGCAGCTGCTATCTTGTATCAGTTCAAGTTGATTCAAGTCAGTCCCCATCCCAGCGCTATCTTCAGTTTCTAACCTTGGCTATGCACTTCTACTGCTGCCTCCTGCTAGCACAAAAACTTACCTGACTGCAGAGGAAGATGGTTGACAAGCAGCCTAGTGCAAAAGAAATCCTGACAAAAGCCGAAAAGCTCTAGGGCAATGACCTAGCTGAAGCCACATGTGCCTTCTGCCTGAAGGTAATGGCTGTATGCTGAGACCTCATCCTTTAGTGTTCTTGCTTCTGTTTACATTTTTATGTTTGTGTTTCTACATTGCAAAGGGAACAGGTAAAAGCCAAGTCTAATCCCATGGGCATAGACTGTTTACAAAATGTTTTTTAGCCAGCTTTATTCTTTTTCTCCCTCACAGATGAGAAACTCAGGAATGGACATGGAGAATGCTGTGGACTGAATGAATGGCAACCCTGTGAGGAGAACCTAAGTATATGACCAGAAGCAAATATGTCTTTCAACTGTGGGTGTCAATACACTAGTCATGAAATTCAGATTTGTTTTTCCTCATACGCATAACATCTCTACTAAAGTCATGATTTTTCAAAAAAAATCTTATGCAATTAAAACAGTGATTGATGTGTGTGCTTGACTATCACATATATACAATGTTATCAAAAGACAGTGTATGTATTGTCCTGTAACATAAATTTGCAAAATACTTTTATGCATGTAGAAAAATTTATTGAGAGACTCAGGGAATACTGCCACCTACTTGTACCACATAGTATCTCCTAAATTACCAAATTACTTTCTAGTTTTGATAGATTATGTTATGCTAGTTTCACTTCCAGTTGTTCCCAGTTCTTTTTCTTAGTCTTCAGTGTTGGGTGATATGAAAACTACAGAACAACTGTATAGTGATGATTCACTCTGGGTAACATAGAGATTTAAAAAAGAAACTCAAAGAGAACTGGCTATTTCTGTCTATTTCTACGTATCTTGTTTTCTCATTCTATGTTAATATTCATGTTTGAGAAGGTGCAAGAGTTTATGTTCAAATGTCTGCTCTCAGATGCATGCTCCTTCATTTAGAGAAATTATCATGTTAACCCATTTGAAACAAAAGTCCTTTTAAAGCTCAGTCATATGGTACAAGACAGTGGAGAGCTGTGAAAGAGACTGCCAAATTATGGCACTGGTGTACACATATGGTCAACATAAGCATATCAGACTTTCGGATGCTCTTCTTTCCACTAACTGCCATCAACAATGTTTTTAATGTTAGATTTCTGTCTGTGGGTGTGGGATGATGTCATGGCTGTCCCAATTCCCACTTTTTAAAGTCTAGCACTCAAAAAAGCCATGTTTTCTGTTAAACAGAAATAATTCAAAATAGTTGCTTTGAGAGTTGTGGAGATTTCATGCATTAGGAATAGCTGTGTTGTAATTACTTCCATGTGATTCTATGTCTTTATGGATCTTCATCACAGATTCAGCCACTGGTTTTTCTGAAAGTCCATATAAGAAAATGCAGAATTACTGGAAAACCGGACACAGCACAAGGACCAATATGATTTCAGGCTAATGCCAATTTATTGCTTACAAAGCTTGTTGTTTTATACATTTAGAGCATCAGTATCACACATACATCAAGCGTTTATTGGCTACTACCTACTGTCCACGTGTTTTGCTTTATTCTATTATTGGCTAAAGTTACTTGTTCACGCGAACTGCTGGTCCTCCTCCTGCACGGTTCCTTTGTCACATAGGTATCTATTTGTTCATTTATTTTTGCAAGTTCAGACATATTTCCCATCCACAGTTTTCACTCTTGTATCTTTTTATAACTAACATTCAAAGTTTTACTACACAGCTGCATTGTTTCGCAAGCTCAGAATATCTGGATTGCTCATGCTTACAATATGCTTTTGTTCTTCCAATTATCCTACAAGAAAACACTGGTAGAAAAACCAAAAGCAGTGTCATGGTTTAACCCCACCTGGCAATTGTGCAACACACAGCCTTTCACTTACTCTCCCACTAGTGGGCCTGGGGAAGAGAATCCTAAGAGTAAAACTGAGAATACCTGTGGGTTAAGAAGTAAAGTAGTAAAATCTCATAAAGAAGTAAAAGCTAGAAGAATTTTGATTCAACCATGGGCTGAGATAAAGACATTTTAATATGTAAAGCAGAAATCAGGCAGGCAGGCGGGTGTTCAGCCATCCCCAGGGCAGCAAAATGCCATCACTCCAAACATCTCCCCCTCCTCCTTTTCCCCCCAGCTTTATATGGAATATCCCTTTGGTCACCTGTCCCTCTCCCAGCTTGAACCCCCAGCCCCCTCACAGGTGGAGAAGTACCAGAAGCAGAAAAGGCCTTGGCTCTGTGTAAGCACTGCCCAGCAATAACAAAAACATCTCTAATCAACCCTGTGTTCGGCACAAATCCAGTAAACAGCCCCATACCAGCACTGGGAAGAAAATGAACTCTACCCCGGCTGAAACCAGCACAGCAGGGCCACGGCACCCCACAGTGGAAAGTCAAAGTCGGGGATAGAGGTGCCGCGGAGACAAGGTACCGTCTCAGGCAGAATGTCACAATTTGAAATCCCAGAAATACCGCAGAGGTCCAGGCCTAACACCCTGCTTGTCTGAACCACCTCACAGAGGCGGCCTGGGGCAGGCCCCAAGGGTGGCATGGGCCGAGGGGTGGCTGTGGTCCCTCCTAGCCCTGTTTGCGGGGGCTGGGGTGAGCGGGGCAGGTGGCGAGCAGCGCGCTGCGGTCTGGGCCGGAAGACGAGCCCGCCGGGGACAAGCTGAGGGAGCCCGGGCGCTGCCCACTGCAAGGAGGAAGGCAGAGAAGGTGCAGCAGGTGAGGCCCGCAAGGAAGGCCCCTCAGGGCCCGCTGTAGAAGCTCTGCGAGCAAGGGCGGCCCCGCGGTGGGGGCGGTGCCGGGGCTGCGGCGGCGCAGCGGAACGCGGCAGCGGGCGCGGGTTGCGGAGGGCCGGTTTGAGGCGGGCACCGCGCGGCGCCGGCATGAGGGAGCTGCCGCCGGGCCCGGCGATGGAGAGCGACATCTTGGACGCACTGGAGGCCCTGGGGTAACTGTGCACCGCCCGCGGTTCCCCCGAGCGGGGCGGGGCCCGGGGGCAACGCGGCCGGCGCCGGGGGCGAGCGAAGGGGAGCGGGGGTTCGGTGGAGGGCCGGGCCCCCCGGCACCCGCCACAACGCGGGGCCCGGCCTCACCCGGAGCTTGGCCACGGCGTGTGCGGGGGGTCGCCCCGCTGTGAGCGGGCAGGGCAGGGCAGGGCAGGCGCTGGCCTTGTGGTGAGCGGGCAGGGCAGGGGCGCGGCCGTGGGCGCAGGACGGCGGGTCAGCCCCGGGGGGGCCGGTCTGGCGCGTTGGGATGGGCAGCGTCGCAGTCCTTGGTGCATACCTGTATCCCGCGATGTGCTTCGGATGCTGCGGAGCAGAAACAGTGTGAAATTGAGTTTGATTTTCGGTTACTGGCAGTACTCTAGGGCAGGGAATTGCTAATGTCAGGAAGAAATTTGACTAAATACTTGGATTATTACTCCTCTGTTAAGTGTATATTGAGAGTTGAAAGTCTGTTTTCATATACACGTGTGAATTGCCTGCCTCCTGTTTTCTGACAAACTATTTTGTTTATAAATGACCAGTAATTTTTGGTATTTTTAAAAAGTCTGACTTATCCTTTGGCCAAAGTAGCTTAAAATAATTAATTCTTTTAAGTGTAGTTACTAATCAGTTTATAGTAAAATAATTTTAAAATGTGTATATTTTCCGTTAATCTTCCTTTTTTTTACTAATGTTTATCTGTCTGTGCAGGTACACGGGTGCCTTGTTGGAAGAGGAAGCCCTGAACAAAGCAGCAGAAAATGGATTGTCTTCACCGGAATTTTTTGAGCTTTGTGTTTGGTTAGGTTCCCAGATAAAATCACTTTGTAATATGGAAGAAAGCATCACTTCAACTGATGGTATATGAATGTAAACTTAGTAAAACAGTTTAGTATTTATTCAGTGGATTTAGACCCATATTGTTCACCTAATAATGAAATTATAGTGTTGAAGTTTACAAGACAGTTGAAAGATAGCCAAACTGAAGCTAGTGTTTCTGTGTATGTAGCTCTGATATTATGGTCTTTTGAAGATTGTTTCAAAAAGAAGGTTATTTTGGGTGGGTGTAGATCTTCATAAGTATAAAAAGTACATTTACACATGTAATCATATTTTTATAGTTTAAATTGCTGTGCCTCATATTTTCATTTTGTTGGTCCAGTGCAGTGCTCCGTTTTGCAGTATGTAGTTACATGAGGTGCTCAGTAGTGCTACCTGATTGTTTCCTGGAATTTGGATAAGATTTCATACTACTTGTGTTCTCACCAAAGAAGTAGTAAAACTAAAAACAATCACTGAAAATAATGGGCTCTTGATTCCTGTAACTTAATTGTCAGAAAATTAATTATATCTACATACTGTTTCATGGCATAAACTTTTCACTTCCTTGTGATGTTCATTTGCATTCATGTCGTCAGAGACACAAATTCACCTCATTCAAAGCACGAGTGCAATATACTATCAAAAACCTTGTCTGCTTGGATGTAGGTTGTTTTTAAGAAAATGTTACTGGAGTGGTAGGTGGTTAATCTTTGAGTTGTTGAAATCTGAAATATAAGTGCATATGTTAGGAAAATTAGATTGCAGTTTGGTGTTTCTGTAAAAAGACATAAGCTTTGCATTTATTCTCATAGGTGTGAAAGATATCGAGAGCTTCCAGCTTGAGATCAGTGGCTTTCTGAGAGAAATGGCTTGTCCGTATTCATCACTTATATCTGGAGACATCAAGGACAGATTAAAAGAGAAAGAAGATTGTCTTAAACTCCTGTGTAAGTATTTACAATTTTTGCCATTTATAATACTGTATTTTACATGCATGCTTTGTCATTACTGTACAGTTTACATTGAAGAGTTCTTTACGTGTTTTCAAGTTCATGTGTACAACTGTTACAACCTAGCCAAGCATGCATCAGCTCACTTGTGCAGAAGTGGAAAACAAAAGTATTAGAAAACTTTTAGCAGCAACTAAAATTTCTTTTTAAGGTCTGGTTCAGTCTGATCCTTCTCTTGATCCAGTTGCAGCTCACCTAAACTGAGGCCTTGCTTCCTTTGTTTCTGAGAGGTTTCTGGGCGGCTTGAACAGAAGTGCTGCATGATTTGAAGGTGCTAAAAGCAGGATTGAGAGAAGCAAAGTCTAAGATGAACTTGGATACAGGAGTGGCAGCAGGAACCAATGTGTTAATCTGAAACTAGCCAAGGAACTCGGGGTCTGCTAAGTGGAAGTGAGTTGAGCAGTTAAATATGATGGGTAGACTGAAGGTGGGAAATTGGCAAGAGGGAGTTCAGGTAAAGAATGGGATACTGATGCCAACCTGTCCAGGAGACAACAGAGAGAGTCTTCCTTATACATGTATATGTTGCCGCTGTTTATGTGAATATGGATGCAGAAATACTTAAGTGTGTCTAAATCTGCCATTATGACACTTTTCCCTTTAGTATTTCTAAGCACAGAGCTTCAGGCTTTAAAGATTCTGCACAGCAAGAAAATCAAAGGCTCTCATTTGGAAAAGCACAGTGAAATTATTCAGGAAGTGCAAGGTATTTGCGATGCACTGGGTCTGCCAAACTCCTCCTCGTCTGGTATTTCTCCCATGTTAACCAATGTGGAACAAAAGGTATGGGCTTTTATGTATTCTCTCTGTTGCTAAACTATAAGCATTATCTGTAAGCATTCATCCTGGAGTTAAGGACCCAGCAGTCTTATCCATAAAAGCTCTGACAAGTGCAAGGGAATTTTAATTCTGAAAGCCAGCTTAGTGTTTTAAGTTAAAGAGTTTTAGTTATGAGGTTAAGTATTTCAGCATTTCCCTGATGTTGCCATGTACCTGATGAGACATACTTTGCCATGCAAGTTTAAGGTGTGAGTTTTCCTCTTCCCATTCAAATGTGCTGCAGCGAGCAGAAGATTTTGGGTAGTAACTGACTATGCATTTATGTACCTGAAGTTACTTCTAGGATATATTTAAATTTAATATCCAAACTTAAATTAGTACTTTTTAGTTTATCAATTTCTTAATTGCAAGTATTGATTTGTTAGAGCCATTGCTTTAGTTACGGAAGGGGATGAAAAGGCTTGAATTGCCAAGAGTCAGCCAACTTACTCCTTATTCAACAGGATATTTCTGTTGTATCCCTCTGGGTTCTAACTCTTTTCACTGATGTGATCCTTATTAGTCTGCTTTCCTTTCTGCAGATCGTAAATAGGCGCTTGAGCTAGAATTTATCTTCTCTATCAGACAGCTGTAAGTTTTACTGTTTGTTTCAGTTTAGTGTTTGGGGAGAGAGTGGGTGAATCCCCGTTAAGGTGGGGAATGAAACTCTGCTTCTGAGTCTTTTTACATGCTTCTTAAATATTTTACGATTTTATGTGATCATGCTTCCTTTTAACTTTTTCCTCATCAACCAGTGAGCAGTTGAACATTCAGAGATTTTGGGAAGAGGGCCTGCTGTTTGGTTTTCTTACATATTTGTGACAAGATGAAACCTTTGATAGATTCATTTATAAAAATGACAATACTGAAAATGGCAATTCCTGCACCATTAACTTTGTTTGATCTTGTTAGTTCGAAGGAAACCTTTTTATCTAGTCTTTTTGTTAAATATTTTTGAAAGGATGAAGACACAATTCTAGCACTGTTTTCTGAGAATTAAAATGTCTGAGATAGAACTAGTTGACTTAAACTGGCCTGGTACAGCTGATTTCCCTTTGTGGGTGCTACCTGTGTTTACATCCATGTGTTGTAGGCTGTAGCCGTGGCCAGTGCCCTCCCTTGCTTCACTTCTCAGGTACAGGTTTAGTTTAATCGCACTATAGGGGTCGAATTTCAGTTCTCGGTTATAGGACAGCAAGACCAGACCTGGCAGTCCAGTTCCTTCATAGACACATAGTGATTCTAGAACCTTTTCTTTGAATTACTAACACCTGGAATGTGCCTCCTTTTGCAAAGTCGAGATTTCTTACCCGATAGGCCCAGAGGCTTCAATAATGTGTAGAGTGTTGCTGTCACAGTTTGTGTGAACTGTTAGTTTCAGAAGTATTAAAAGAGCAGAATCTTTAAAGTGCGTTATCTCCTTCTTTTTAATTACGCTGTTTGGGCTATTTTCCAATAGGTTTCAGGTCTGTCAACTCGACAGTGTTTGTATCACTTGTACTCACTTCAGAATCCAGAAAGGTGTCAAAACTGCCTAATTAATTTTCTTGACTCCAAATTGATAGTGTAGTTTTTTTCTCTGCATGTTTCATCCCTTATAAATGAAGGATATTTTTCTTCCTCTCAGATTTTGTAGAATTTCTCTATGTTTAACTGTCTTTAATCCACTACTTTAGTATAGGACAGGTTTGAAGTTATTTTGATACATTACAGGGTTAGAGACCTACATTTATAGGTATAACTGCATTAGAAAGGCTATACCACCAATTGAAGTTCGTTGACTTTGTAAACATTTTTTTTCACTGCACCATTTGTTATTTCTTTTTCTGTTCTCACAAAAGTTCATTTGAAATTAGCCATTTATTTTTGCAAATATTTTGTGGCTTTTGATTTAATTAGAGTCTGTGTAAAATTGCACTGTTAATTTTTAGAATTATATCACTCATAATAGAAACGTACACACCAATCTAGTATTTTTATTTGTTGTATCTGCAGATGTATCTGCAGCATTTCAACATGTATACTTTGTCTCTGTTTAGAATCTTCAGCATTGTCAGTAGCTGTGGGAATAGTTCTGAGAGTAGTTTGGCTGTGCAGCAGCAATCTACCAAAGGGACAGATCACACATTGTATTTTGGTGTGGAACATTAGAACACTGATTGTTGTAGGTAATTTTTCAGTTTATTTAAAAGTCTTGTACAAAATGAGAATTGCTGTCTTCATTCAAACTGAGTTCTGTAGTAGCTAAAACTTCGAATATATGATCATAACTCGTATCTTTTGCATCTCCTGTAATTAACTGGGGTAGTGGTTATCAACATACATAAGAAAATGTGAGAGAGAAGGTGACAGTATTACACCCTTCTACTGCTAAATACATTTTATTTTATTGTATAGTATTTAAAAACTAATAGTAATTTTTTAGTTGTTTAAGATGCTGTTCCTTCGTAAAGTGTTTTTGCGAAGGGTGACTCTAGGAGTAATTCTGAAATTTAGTGCCAAAACCCCTATAAATTCTGAAGGAACGTTGATGGTAAATTCAGAAAAGTTTGTGCCAATGATGTGCTTTATAACTGGTGCTCACATCTGGCTTTTTTCCAGTCAAGATAGTGTGAATTTTACACCTAATTACAAGTGACATTGTAATACTATTTATTTGAAAAGCTTCTTAATGCGATGCTCTTCAAAAGACTTTTCAATTTTTTTCCCCACATTAGAGAATTAAAAGGAACTGTAAAGGTTTATCAAAGAAACTAAATCAAAACTAAGTTAAAGTAACATTTAAGTGAAATATAAAAAGAGTATTTTTTAAAATACTTGGATACACTTCTAGAATTTATTCATATTTAAGTTAATGTGTTGCTTTTAACCATTGGTGTGTAGTAATTTTACAGATGTAATGATGCTTGTACAGTAGAGTATTGAGGTAGTTTCCGGGAACAAGACAAAAGAGTTGTCCTGTTCACCAGACATAAAGGTCAGACAAAAATGTATTTAAACTTAGATAAATACTGAGATTATCTGCAAATATATGGAAGAGAGGCAGAGGATGGTTAAAAATATTTTGTGCTTAAGATTTTAGGTGATCTTTTTGCAATTGTGCAGTACACCTTACAACTAAGACAATATGCTTTCCTTAAAGTGTTGATAGTTTAACTTATGACACCTCTTCCCAGGTGAGGTTTTTTCAAAGTCTTAGAAACCCTGGACTTGCCTGCATATATGACATTCAGCTGTGCAAAAGGTATTAAACAAAAATTGCTGTGTTTTGACAGAGGATGATGATAAATAATAAATATATTGAACATGGTAATTAAATGTGAGTTAAATTTTTTTAAAGGAGTACAAAATTACAAAACAAATGAGACATGTCATGTTCAATACATGTGCAGATACGCACTTTTTTGATAACAGTAGAACAGCTGTATTATTATACAGCAGATTTTGAAGTGGGTATTTTTGTCTCAAACAGATCCAACATCTGATTTTTCATTTTATTTTTAGAGCATGTGATTTCAAATTTAATAAATATTTAGTGTTACCAAGGTCATTGATTACACAGTATGTGGAATAGTTAAGTATACTCATTCCATCCAGTTTTAATTATGTGGTTTGCTTTTCACAGCTGAATGTATGAAAACTTTAGGATAATTTGGCTGTGTCGATTTGTTTTACGTTTCTTTGCGTATGTTTTCACTGCTGTTTTATCTGGGCACTGCTTTTGGTATTGTTTCCGCTTACAGACTTCTTTCTGGGTTGTAGGGTTTTTTTTAAACTCCCACTTATCCTTCTTAATTGAGGTCAACTGTCATGTTTAGGAATGTAGCTTATAGCGTAGATTCTCATATCCATTGTATCCTTGTCCTCTGGCAGACAAGTGTATGTCAGAGTTCTTGTGCTCATAGCTCTGCCATCAGTCAAGGCTGGACAATGTATTCTGCAGCTGTAAGGCTGCTCAGCTTATTTCACCATTAAAGTATTAGGTTTTCCCCTTGAGGCTTGCTGGTGGGAGTGAGGAATAAAGTGGAGGATCAGTAATCTGAGTATGAGTTTTTACAGTGTGTCACAAATATAGACCAGTTCATCAGTAAAAAGATCCCTCCTTAACTATTATTTGATTAGTAAACCAGTACTGGATAAAAATTACATAAGGAAAGGTTGCAGAAATTTTGGGGCAGTTTCTCATTCAGTAAAGGATTGTTTCATTTAGCTGCTCTTGTTTGTTCTAGTTCTGATTCTCACTGATTATCTTCCTTAATTGTTCTCTCTGAACTTGCTTTAATTTTTCAGTTTATGGAAATCAGGAGAATGCAGGGCTGATGGATTTGTGATGGCAGAATGTATGGCTTTTGTATACAGAGCTTAGTGACTTGCAGTAATTCTGATCTCTAGATAATCGGAGCTTCTTTCATGCTCTAGCTGTAACTTACATTGAGGATTTATTTTCATGTTGTTGTGTTGGGTTTTGTTCCAGCAGCCTAGTCTCATTTTGGTAAGACTCTCTTCCTTTCAACTCATCAGAACCTTTGAGGTTATTTTTCTGGCCTTGGTGGTATATGGATAGACACCTCTTGCCCAGTAGAACTCTTAATTCATCTGCTGTTCATTCCTTCTTTACTAATTACTGATTTCTTCATCTCTTACTGTCATACTGATCTTGTTCAATTGTTATTAACTTGAGGTTTTGATTCTTCAGACATTTGTATAAATTAAAGCATAGTTTGTACTTAGGTACATTTGAATTTTGGAGTGGAATATGAGTGGCATCGTGTATATGTTTCAGTAAAATAAAAAGAAGTTGACTGCATTTAGGAGATGGACAGACAACCCTGGAGTGCATTTTGTAAAGAAAGAAAAGGTTGTAGAGAAACAAAAATGATCAAAGAAAGAGGAATATCGGGATTAATAGGGTACATGAAACTGAACTTTACTCCTTACTGTAATTTGGTTTTTTATATGGATGGAATATAACAGCAGAGAACATTACAGTAATTAGGTGGCTGGCTTTCAGATACTACTAGGCTGTCTTTTCTGCTGGAGTCAAAACACTGTTTTCCCATGATTTGCTCACTGCACAGTGTATTTACGTCAGATTTTTTTCTGGGGTATTGTGTTTTTAACTTGCTAGAGTGCTTCCCAGAGGTCATGTAAAGAAACAAAATATAGACAGCCTGATTTTCAAACAAAATTTGATACCACTTTTTTTTTTTCTTGGTATATACAAAAAAAAAAATTACAAATGTGAAATATGAGAGTTGATGTTTTTAAGTATTTTTCAGTTTTCCTTTAATCCATTAACTAGGTATTTTAAAAATTGACTTCTGTCTTCTGGAGTTTTTTGGTTTTTTTCATAGTGATCACTGGAAATTGCATTTCTGTGGTATGTGGAGCTCAAAACTGAGCTTTGAGCCATACCTTTATGATGAATGTAGTGTAAATGCCTGTGTGCCTACTTGAAGTCTTACAATCCTTGCAAATATATCTGACAGCTGTCCCCAGCTACAGATTTTACTGTAGATCATGCACTACCTTAATCCTTACTTTGACATGTAGAAGAAGATTAACTCTAGTTTTAGTCTTGTTTTACTTGGTTCCCTGTAATTATTTACCTAAACAAATGTAGTTCTTCTGCCCATCAAACTGGGTACAAAACTTGCAGGGACAATATTATACATGAAGTCTACTCCAGCTGAAAAAGCTGTTGGCTGGAAAGTTACATACAAGTGTTGTCAGCATTTGTGGTTATGGTTTTAGAAGAGCTGTGCCAAAGGAAGTTCACTCAAGAAGATGAGGTAGAGGTTTCTTGTAATGAGAGAGGAGAAGGCAGTGGTATTTGGGAGTCAGAGAGAGTATACTTCATCTCTGATTATTGAGCTAATAGAAGAAGTATAAGCAAGATTGGTTTGGAGTGAATGCAAGAGTCTTAAACATATTGTTACCTGGAATCAGTTACAGGATTAGAGGAAAATTTGAGAAAGGATGACTACATACGTATCATCTCTCCTGTCTTTTCTTACTAGCACCCATCACTGGATTTCTGTAGCCCAGCCTAGCATTTGACAACAGAACTCCTAGCTTCAAGTTGTTCTATTTGCAACACTTGGTTATTATGTAAAATGAGTAATTTAACTTGTCCTGCTTTCTATATGCATTTGAAAAATTTGCTATATAGCTATTATTCTGTTATCAGGAAAAGTAATATGCCATAAAATTATTTTGTGTGGAGGCTGGTCATCCTATCAAAGTATTCAGGAAATCTGCTTTTTGTAATGGATATAAGCCAAAAGATGTATACCTGGTTTCATGTGTCTGCTAAAACAAATGTGCTATGTTTGATGTTACAAGTAGCAAAATGTGATTACAAAAAACTGTGCTGAAATATATTTAAATATCATTTGTGTTCTGAGGTGCATGTGTTTTGTTTCAGATAAAAGACATTCTCTCAAAAGTTCAAAACAAACATGTGGGGAAATCACTGCTAACAAAACCTCTGAATTCTGACCAAGTGGTAAAGTTTCTCCATTTCTTTTCAGTGTTTAGCAGAATGGTCAAAATTAATGCATATAGCTTCATTTAACTTCACTATTTTACAGTCACTGTTCTGTTGCTTAATATTAATACTAAAATTCAATTGCTAAATATTGACAGTGATTATTAGATACTTCCAGAACTAACATTATAAAACAGACTTTGTATTGATTAATCCATTATTAACTTTCAAAGCATTTTCTGGATCCATACTACTGTAGCATTACGTAGATGCTATGTAGTTTATAGTGGTCACCTCGGGATAAATATCTTAGTTGATGAATGGGGTTAACTTTGAATTGTTTTCTATATGTTTTGAGTGTTTGATTTTTTTTTTATTGTAACACTGCAGAATAGATTGGAAAAAATCAATGATGCTCTTCGTAGTGAGTACGAATGTCGAAGACGTATGTTAATGAAGAGACTCGATGTGACTGTACAGTCTTTTGGCTGGTCTGATAGAGCAAAGGTAAATTTGATGTATTCTTTGCTTCCTGTAGGTGGGAGTCTGCTTCAGTTCCCCTGGTCTTCCTACAGAATATGTACGCCATGTAAATACACATCCAATACTGTTGTCTTTTTTCCAGCCTCATCCTAGGCTTTAATATCCAAATCCTAGGTATTGAGGAAGGGGAAGGATTTAACCAGATGGCACAGTCCATCTTTTGTGACTGTTTATATCCTCACAATTAGGAATTCTAGCATCTTCCATTGGGATTTCTCACTTCAATAAGTTCACATCTCCCTTTTTTCTATATCTAACCCCCTCCAATCAAGTAAACTAGGAGGGAGACTCAGCATGTTGCAGAATCAAAAGGAAGACAAACACTGGGCCTTAACAGAGATTGGGTGCAAAAAGTGACTGCTCATAAAGTCAGTGAGACTTGGATTCAGTGCTACTGAATGTACAGCTGACTGGTCAAAGAGGTTATTGGAATAGCAGCTTGTGTGAGAATATCACACAATTGCTTTAGTGATCCTTCAGATCACTAAAAATTCCAAAGCACTTCTCTAGATTTGCTCAGCTGGTGTCATTTTAATTGTGGCAATTACATTTGTACTATTTCCTAAAACTGTATATTAAAAAATAGTCTATGTAGTGTTAAAATTTGTCATTGACACATGCAGGCAGAATCAACTTCATGAAGCTTACCAGCTGTCACTGGAGGACATGAGTCTAGATGCTGCTGTGCTTTTTTTGGAATGGCTCACTGTTTGATTTCTGAAGGGGTTGTGAATGCATTTATGCTGCAAGAAAGGGGAAAGGGGGAGCATTCAGTTCACAGAAGCCCAAAGATGTCCATACATGTATAACTTCCTTGATAGCTGTACCAATAAAATTATATATCTTCAAATTTTAAGTATACTTCTAAAATGTACTTGATGTTACCTGATGATTAATTAGCAGACTAAAATTTAAGTCACTGACTATTGTTCTGTTCAAACAGTATGAAAAACAATGCACTTTTGCAATAGAACAAGTTTTAAAAGATTTTTAATGATGATAAAATAGTCAGATGATTCATTTTCCTGTTTTTTAAAGACTGTTGATGTGTAATACATGCAGTTACAGAAATAACAAGATTACATATTATTTTTAATCTTTTCCTTATGTCTCTTATAGAAATATATTAGTTCATAACTTCTTCATGAAGGTTTTGGGGATGGCAAATGTTTTGGCATTGATACTCTTTAGGTTGTTTTATTTTTAAGCCAAGAGGCAAATTTTTGTCTTTTTAAATTTATTTGTTAGCTTGCCTTTTTTTCCCCACTGCTTAAACAGAGAAATGCATCAATACCTATTTTGATGGTGTGGCATTTGGGGGTTTTTTTTTGACTTGTTCAGTCCCCAAGTGGGGTATGTTTTCAGACTGAAACAGGTCCATAAATGATGCAGTAATTACAGTCATGTAAAGGAACAGCACCTCTTGTGTGGTCTAGACAAGATCAAATGTTTTTTTCTTTTTTTTTCACTCTGAAGGTCATTCTAGATGTTCCCTTTTTTGCTAAACAAATGAAACATCAAAGCATACTTGGAAAAAATCTAATTTTCTCCTCTTCTTAGTCTCACTTTTTCATGGCTTGCACAGGTATTTTGCTGCATTGATGTATTTTCAGGTTTCCACAAATTTACTTTACTTTGAAGCTACTCTGTTGTCATCACATTTAGAAGTGATCTGTTGAATATGGTTATGTAAAGCTCTTGAGAGCACAGTGTGGACTCATGCTTTAGTCTGTAGACATGTTGGAAGACGTTAAAGAATCTGAGGCCAGTGGATAGAGGAGTTTCTCTTGCAGAGGTGTTAAGTTTCAGCATCAATTATACATAATCAGGTGTACTTTCGGTATAATAGGTCCACCAATATGAAGAGAATTGGTAATAACTGACACTAAATTTTTTTAGGGGATCTGTATTTGCAGAAGCTACACCTTGTATAGGTGTAGTATGATAGTTCAAACTGAAGCTTACTGAGATCAGTACATGGTTTACAGTAAGTCTGTTGGTGTGTTTTATGGATAGCAAGTTTTGTTTGATTTTATTATTTAGGTAAAAACAGATGAAATAGCACGTATCTATCAGCCCAAGCGCTATGCATTATCTCCAAAGTCAACTATTACATTAGCTCACCTTCTTGCTGCTCGAGAAGATTTATCCAAGATCATGAGAACAAGTAGTGGATCAACACGGGAAAATACTGTCTGTGCTATTAATAAGGTATACTTTTTGTTTCTGGGATGTGATAAAAGGACATGGGAGTTTACAGACCTATCAGAAGTAATTCTGGAACTGTGGTCTTCACTTAGTATTTTAATTTCATTTTTTCCATTTAAGAAAGGAAGGCTTGCAGTTTACAGTTAGGATCTCAGAGAAAGTTGTTTTTTTATTTTAGACGACTTTAGTTGGAGTGCATGGGACTGACCCCAGAGGATGTTAACACCGATCATGCAGGGTTCTGGAAATATCAAAACAACAAAAAAACCTACTTGAATACCTCTTTGTTCTTTAACTTAATATTTCGTGTAACTTTGTCTAGTATAATATCTGATTTTTTACGCTAGTACGACAGTAAGATCTGGTTTTTTGTTTTTTTTTTTCTCTTGGAAGTGTTACTGCAGCCTGTTACATATTTTGTCCATTCCAACTCTACTGAGTGTCAATAGTTTTTAAACTAAGGCAAACTGGAGTTCCTTCAAGAGCTGCACATCAGTTTGCCAGTTTGTTTTTTCTCAGCTGGTTAGGTTTGAAGTTGAACTTTGAAATTTAAGTAGAAGAGCCACATCATCAGGAATCTTTTCTATACAAATATGTATTTATGTATTCATGTGTGTTAGAAAAATCTCAGTTTAAGAAATTTTAGAGCACGGTTGTTAAATCAGCAAAGCAAAAGGTTTATTGGCCAAAACTGCATGCATGCAGGGCACCTTCGCCACAGTGTGACCACTGGGAAGGACGCCCCGAGTAGGGGAGGGGTTGTTACATTTATACCTTCGTGCCACGACCCCCACCTTCCCTCCCCGGGGGTCAGCCCCCTCCTGTGTCCATCATGATGCTCTCCACAGCCTGTTGGATGTGGCTGGATCCTCTTCCCTCGGGCAGTTTCTCGCTTGCTGGAGCAGCCGGTCATCCTATGGGTCCCTGTCCCCGGCCGCAAACCCTGGCAACAGCGCCCCCCACAGGGGCTGTTCTCTTACAGTCTTCCCGTCTATTCCGCCTCGCCTGTCCCCGGGGAAAAACCCTTCCAGAAAATGAAACCATTAACACAGAATCCCCTTAACAATTAACACATAACTTCATCATTAACTTTAATAACCTGTCACAACGAACCCCACACCCATTTCTCACAATGTGATTATATATGAATTATGTATATTGCTTATTGCAATACTAATGCTTCACATGTGTAGTGTTCTTCATAAAAATTTCACAGAAGTAGTATGAGCTAGCTACTTGCAGTTATTTTGGTTTTACAGATGGCAAATAACAAGACTTTCAGAGTTCTATTGTGGTGTTACAAGGACAGGGAATAGTGATTCTGCTGTCAGGCATGGCACTGAGGGTTCATATTCCCTGAAAAGAGCAGGAAGCATTTCTCTGTCCATAGCAGAAGAATCTTGTGTCTCCTTAAGTTATTAATACTATTTTTTAACTGTAAACATGAACTTTTTTTCCACATAGGTTCTGATGGGGAGAGTACCTGATCGTGGAGGCAGACCAACAGAGATTGAACCACCTCCTCCTGAAATGCCACCATGGCAAAAAAGACAAGAAGGTGGTGGAAGAGGTGGCTGGGGAGGTGGTGGTGGTGGTGGAAGGGGCAACTGGGGCGGTGGAGGGGGCAGAGGAGGAGGAGGTGGAGGTTTCAGAGGTGGTGGGAGGGGTGGAGGTGGCTTCCAGGGTGGAGGTGGCTTCCAGGGTGGAGGTGGCGTCCAGGGTGGAGGTGGCTTCCAGGGTGGAGGTGGCTTCCAGGGTGGAGGTGGCTTCCAAGGTGGAGGTGGCTTCCAAGGTGGAGGTGGCTTCCAGGGTGGAGGTGGCTTCCAGGGTGGCAGGGGAGGTTATGGTGGCAGGGGAGGCTATGGTGATCCATATGGTGGAAGAGGAGGGGGAGGATACCGAAGATACTAAAGTACTGTAAATCTGAGTAGAATAACTGGCAAAATACAGTGGTGGTGTTTACTGGTATTAGACATTAGATATGTTGACTTGGGTTTAGGTTAGAATTAAGTATGACCATATGAATCATTGCATTAGACCATCTGATGTTCTCATTGAGTTCTTTTAGTTAACTGAACAGAACTTTTATACTGAAATGTGATGACTAAAGTCCTTGTTTTTCATACTGCTTATATGGTGTTTTTTATTATGTCATTTTATTTAAAATAAGCCTCAGAAAACTGAATAAAACCCTTTATAAACAAACAAAAATACACTAATGTTCAGACCTCTCTAGTTATTGCATGTTGCTCCAAAATGCTATGTAAAAAAAACCCAAAACAAACAAACAAAAAAATAGACCTAAGAACTGGATGGAACCATTTTTTAAAAAGACTGTAGAATGCTTCTCAGACTTTTTCTTTTCATCTGATTTTCATGTGGGACATGTAAATGAATTTTGTTTTCGAGTGTTAAAATCCTTAAGGCTTTGGTTATAATTATTCAATTAGATTTGATTATTCTTGAAGAACTTCATGTAACACTCTGAAATTTTTACAGAAACTAATAAAATCAGATTGGGTTTTATGTTCATAATGTATCAGAGACTATCTGAAGGTCTGAGCACGTTCTGTAAAACTCAGAATCATGGTGAGTTCTGATAGTGTCTTATTTTCATTTTACCTGTTTTCCATTTTATTGGCATTTCTTAAAAATATTTTCAGATCAGATTGGGCAGAAAACCTGTCTGGTAAGAATTCATGGATATATCCTTCTGAATGAGCCATGAGACACAAAGTTTGAATAAGCTGAGCTTCTTAAGAAAGAACATACCGTTTCGCTTTCTTTTTATTTTTTTTTTTGTCCCCTGCCTGCCTTGTGTTTGGGGAGTCACCAACTGCCCAGTTAATAAGACATAACAGCAGTTTCCCTTCCTCAGTGTCTCTCACTCTGACAACCTAAATGAAACTCTCCTGGTATGGTATGCATACTTTCTCCCTCACATACAGTGTTACTTTAGGAGTTAACCTATCATACCGTTATGGCTGTAGATATATGTAGACAGGAATTAAATTTAGTGCTGTCACTTGAGGAAAGTTTTTGCTGCTCAGTGACTTTTAGATCTCCCTCCCTCCTGAGAACAGAGGTGGAAGAGGGGAATGAAGCCTGAGTACATAGTCAGGACAGCATTTACCAGGGTCAGGTTACTATAGAGAGACAGGAAGGCAACTGATAAACCTGGGGGTGTCTGTTGATTAAATAGCACTGCAACCTTGAAGCACTTGTAGCTGTAGGCTTAGCTGCAAGTTGAACTTCAGGATTTGATTTTGGATTTAAGATCTTTCTGCACAGATTTCCTGCTGATGTTCATTGGTACACTTTCAAGATGTTTTTTTACTTCCATAAACATCCACAATGTCCTGTTTCACTGGCAGCTTTATGCATGAATTTAAAGCTTTGTTCAAAATCAAATAGTTTTATCTTTCAAAAGCCTGTGTGGTTTTATTAGTCACCACCAACTTTTTAATTTGAAATTTTAATCCATATAAACTTCAGAAGTTTTTCTCAGAAGTTTCTTCCTCTTTGATCACACTCTGCTTGAAAATTCTGCTTCCAGTATGATAGATGGCCTTACCCAGGCTTTAGGGTTCTAGCAGCTGCCTGACAAAAAAGAGGCAGGGGTTTCCTGGCTTGAACATGTTAGCTTGGATGTAAACTCTTGCAATAATGGCTGCATGTCACCCAGCTAGTAGGAATATAGTTCCTTTCCCATTTTCTTTTTTCTGTGCTCCTTACTGGCCTAAGCCCTAGGCAGCCTTTATGGATAACCCTCATGGGTCATATGGGAGCATAGTACCAGTTCTCTTGATTTTGAACATGGTTTTTGCCTAATGCTGTGGAATAGCTCACAGATTGATGACATACCAAGTGAGACTGCTGGCCTTGGAGTGAAGTGGTGGTTAGTGTAAGAACAGAGAGTAGGTTTTAACAACCAAAGCCTTAAGATGAAATTCTGTTTGCTCATCCCAGTGTTATTTTCTGTTACAAGTAACCAGCAGGCAAGCCTGTATCTTCACCAGGGAGATACTCTAGGAAAGTCAAATTACTTGCCTATGCTTGAGGATTTCATTAGTTGCACCAGTTTAGTTGACTAGTTGCAACTGCAGATGTGGATGTGCCTTGGTGTTTTTACACTCATCAGTTCATCCCATTTGTGGGCAGGAGAGTTCTGAATGAAGTAAATCATGAGGTAAACCCAGGTACATGCCCACTTGAATTCTAACAGTTAAATTATTTCAATAGCATACATATAATTTAAGTATGTAGACCGTGTAAAAGATGGAAATTTAAATAGGTTTAAGATTTTATTTTTTAATCTGGCCATTTCAGTTTTCCTTAAATAATTTCAAAATTCAAAGCCAGTTGAAAACTAAAGTAAGCACCACCACATTTTAGAGGTATCCTTTGCTGTCCACTTTTGTCAGAATGTATGCTTTTAATTTATCAAATGATGCAATAACATCATGAGAATAATTGATTTAAGCCTCAAGTTTTGTCTTGAACAAAAGTATTTTCAAAAATTCCATTGTAAGTAACAAATATTCTTACATATGTTTGTATTTTTGTGTGTATTCGCACTTAGTGGATACCTAGATGAATATTGTTTTGTTTGTTTAAAAACTGAAAAATGGGGTCTTTTTTCAGGAGTTGAGAGAGACAGTTTTGTTAACAGTTGTAAACACTGAGGAATAAAGCACTGTATTTGAAGTTATTTGCATCATCTCTGTAATGTGATTTGGATCCACTATCATATGGTTCTCCTGCGTTTGTCAGGAAGAATTCCTGCTGGTGATTTACAATAGTAATGAAACTTACTTTCTATGGTAATAAAAATAACACATATTTTGACCAAAATGGAGAAGGCTGTAGGTAACTATACAAGACAGTTTTAATAGACAGAGAGATACACAATTGTATCTCTCTTATATTGTCTGGGATTACTGTGGAATCTTAGTTAAATTCTATCTTAGTAAAAGAGTACATAGGTCTTTATGATCATTACTTTTGTCTATGGAAACTAAGGAAATATTCTCCAATTACTTTTCAAGTTTTCTTCTTTTTAGTTTCTGTAATTATGAAGAAAATCACAACTTGTTTTGTACATGCAAGACTGTAGAGCAGATTTGCCCATATAAATAGGAGTTGCACTTCTTGTCTGAACTGACCTCCCTCAAATGATTGAAGATAACTGAATGAATGTTCATTACCCCATATAAAAACAAAGTTAAGATAAGGTATTTTGAGGTTTACTACAAGCTAAAGAATAGCAAGTCTTTAGAGTGCTACAGTGCTGCCCGTGGAATAGGCAGAATTGGCAAACACAACAGAAGCCTTGTTTCAACTTGGCTTTCATGCTGTGAAATCTTTTCAAAATTAGCATTCTTAACAGAAGTGAAAGGCTGTGATAATAAAGACTGGTGCTTTGTAATATTTGGAATAGTGGGCAGCAAAACAGTGTCTGTACTGTGACAACCAGTAAAATACCAAAAGAACAATCTGCAAATACCTAGCTTCCTAAGTTTTCTCTGGTGACATTCCAAGGCTTATAGAAGATGAATCTTGACTAGATACTTTGGTACTAGGTTAATCGTGCAGAAGAGTCTCAGATGACAGTCAAGAAAGATGAGTAGAAGTTGTATAGATTTCTCTGAGATACAAAGTCAGAGGCATGAAATGCAATTTTAATATTTTTTCTATTTTAAATATTAAACAAAAATCTTACAATTTATATAAAATATTTACAATCTGTACACTTTGTCTTCACAGACAGCACTAAAACTTTTTCAAGTTGCCATAGAGGTTGATCACAACAAAAAAACAGATTCAACTAGAACAAAAACATATTTCCAAAAACATATACAAGCTAATTTAAAAATGGTTGTGTTTAACCTGAATATGAACAGTAGCCCTGCCTTGTTAATTGTGATATTACTTGATCTATTTACTTTTTTCTTTAAATAACCAGAATTCACATCTAAAAAATAAATGGGGAATGGGGGACTGGCGCTTGTTCTTTCTGTCTTCTTTCATATGCAGCTGAACCTGGGGAAGGAAAAAGGTGAGTGTTTTCGTTTAAATTAGCCATGACAAGATAAATTTCAATATCAGTGTTTGCTAACATGACTTTTAAACGGCGTTTTTAATTGTATCTTTTTTCTAACATAAAGCAGCTTGAAGGTTAACAGATGCTAGTGATTTTCCTATGGTAGCTTTGTCAGTTTTAACAGTTTCCCTGTAGTCAGGTTCCACTATTAGTTCTTTATGCAGGAAAAACAAAGTTCCCAAAAGAAAGGACTAACACCATTNACAGAGGGAGGGAGAAGAAAAGGCTATAAGTAGCTTTGGGCAAACAGAGAACCTGAAGGTACTTGGAGAGCTCTGAAATTCTCCAGGTATCAACTGACTTCTTTGAAGCAGGAATTTTTCAGCACACTTGTTCTGTAAGACATAGGTCCCTTTTCAGTCATTCAGATTGAACAAGAAAAGAACACAGAGAAACATTAAATTAGCACTTAAAACTGTATGAATCTATGGTCATAACTCAGTTTTGGTCATCACTCAGTTTTGAGTACTAAGTATTCAAACTAGTTACAGAGTAGCCTTTGGATAAGCTGCTGATGTTAGGAAATTTTCCTTTTAAGTGAGAGCTTTTGTTCATGATCTCCACCCTTGATCATAGACAAAGTATATGCATACACAAAAATTCTATTAGAATCCAGAGTTAAACCACAAACGAGCAGTTATTTTGGCTGCCCAACAAGATTTATGAGTCTCAGTTGCTCTTTTGGAGTATTTTTGAAATACATGAAAATGTATTCAACTTTTATCTTGTTTACTTATTGCAGAGAGATTTTTATTTGCTAAATGCCTTTCAGAAATACACCTTGTTGTAATTCCTGGAATAGAGAGGACAAAATCAAGAAGCTTACAGAAAATGGGCAAACCAAGTCTGCAGACATGACCTGAAAGCCATTCTGATTGCTTCACTGAACAAAGTGCAATTCCTTGTAACTTGTTAATAACTCAGGTTTAGTGTATGAGGAAAAAAAAAAAGCTGCACAATCTTCAGAGCTGCTAGTTTTTTTCCTATGCATTTCAGTTATTTACAGTAATGTAACAGAATATCTATTACTACTCCTCTTTCCCTCCATTTGTTTTCACTTTTACATGGATTTCAAAGCACAACCCAATTTCTCCAGAACGACAATTTAGAATCACTAAACTGGCAAATAGTTTCAAATGAACTTCCTTTATAAATAATCAAATATAAATATTTGATAATGACTGTAAGTTGTGAATTGAATGTATATTTATACTAGTTTGAACACAAAGAAGACATGCTGTTGTAATAGGTTAACTAAATTTCCATGATGGACTTGGTAACTTAGAAGTTTTGAGGAGCATTAAGTGGACTTTGTTTCTGATGTTTATATGTGTGATGACAAATCTCTGATAAATGCAAGCAAGTTTTATACAACTGTAAGTGTACAGATTCTCTTGAAATACAAATGCAGTTTTAAAATTGACTGTTCTGACAAGCAGATTTATCGGTATCTTGAAAGATTGTTTTGTTGCCTCTTAAAAATACATACACTTTGTATCTTTAAGCTACTTTCCATACACCTTTTACTATACAAAATTTACAGACATAAGAGATACTCCATCTTGACTCGTTATGTAAAGTGCATGTGAAATCTAGGAGAGAAAAGGGAGAAACTTTGTTAGGAGCTCTGCAATACATAGCTGTTGCACTGGGATTGCTGTACAGTTTCCCTCATATTATAGCTCTAAAGGTGCTACTCAACTATGGCATCCACTTTGACATGAGACAAAAATAATCAGCCTTGTCCCCTATCAATTGCATGGGGACAAGATGTTATCTCTTAAGCCAGATAAATAGGACTAAGTGTTCCAAGTCATGGCATGGAATACAAAAATGGAAGCAATATTGAATGTCAAGTCTCAATAGTCTTGTCTATTTTACCTTAATAAAGGTAAGCATTTGAACAGCAGAACTTCTAAAGCTCTGAAAGAGGTTTAAAAAAATTGTCAGTTTATCCTAAAGAGTCAATCAAATATGATTAGCTTAACTCCTTATTTCAATGTTCTTGTTAAACTTTGGATATAAAAAATGATAATTCATGATTTTAATTGGTTCAGTCCTAATGAGAAGGAACTGTTTTTCTTAATGTAGTATTTCTACAGTTTTCCTTCCTCAGCTTTAGCAAACATTTGTTTCTACAAAACTGAGTTTGGGCCAAATTTGAGGTGACACAGTCTTAGTAACAGCTACTTTGTTAGAACACTTGTAGAGTAAGGTGTGCTGCTGGCAGCCAAGTCACTGAGAAATTCAATATGATCTTCAACATGACCAGACTTCCACAACACTCTCACTTGTTTTAAAAGCAAACCCAGAAGATACTATTTCCATTGCACAAATAATGCTAAATTACCTTAAAAAGTCAAAGAAATGGATTTATACAGTTGAGAGTATGTGTTTAATAGGGAAATGTGTTGAGTGAAGAGAATGTTTCTGCTTAACATCCTTCAGACTCTCCAGTTCACTTGGTAAAGCAGCTTTCTCATAGTCCCTCCTTCAGTCTTACATTCTTCCATAGGAGATTTTCCTCTATCACCTGCTAGGAGCAGTCTCTGTGTTCAAGACTGTCAGCTACATGGTTTCTTCTCTGGAGCGTGAGAGATTCAATTGTTTTATGTGCCTGTTCCAGCTGGATCTTTAAACCTTCATTGTCTGCCTTCAGAATATTTCTTTCCTAAACGAAAAAATAGAGAATTGTGTTTTATTTTGCATTTGTTTCAGGATGTCTGGTTGTATATTTAGGTTGACTGCCATAAACATAAGTTGGTGTAGCTTTTATCAGTGGCACAGAACCAGTAACTTATTTAACATTTCCATAGTCACTGGCCTATCCTTTGTATACTCTTACAACTTCCCAGCAGCTGGTATCTCAGTCATGTCCACAATCTGCTTTATTCACCCTCCACTGTTCCTCTCATAACAGCAGTAGTCTGGGGGAAACAACAACACAGCTCACACTTTATGGCTCTACTAATGCAGAAATTGATGTACCGTAGTCTAAGCCATTAATTTATAGTCTGCTGAGGGAACAAGGACAAATGTAAATTGTGGGACTCGTACGAATTGGTCATTTCAAAGAATGAGCTTTTACAAGTATGCCTGTGTTTCACATTATATTGATTGAAGGGGAAGTGGTCTGTACTGGAAGGTCTGTACTGAATTCACTTTAGCAAAAGCAAAGGATATTCTGAAAGTTATACTGACCATTCAAAGATCAGGCTGTAGTCCTGTTGTTGGACTGTTTCCATGCTGGTGAATAGTGATAAATAATGAGTAAAGTATGAAACTAAATCTGCTGTTCCTCATAATTATACCTGGATCCATCCACCAGTTGCACTCCTGATATTGTTACAGTCTCTGTAATCTGTCTGGAAGATGGTTTTTCTACAAACCTGAATTTGGGCCAAATTTGTGGTGACACAGTCTTAAGAATACCTCCTTTGTCAGATAACTTGCAGAGTAAGGTGAGACACAACTGGGCGATGCAGATGGAATGTAGCAAGAAACATCATGTCTTTTCACACAGCAAAACTTCATGGTGACTTACTCTTGTCAGTTGAACAAAAGCAGAGCTCCCTGCCCTCCCAGTCCCATATATTCTGTTACTTAGGGGAGCAAAAACAGGAAGAAATTCAGAACTATGTTCTTCATTTTGTGAAGTAACATCCTGTCCTCAGTGATTGGATTATGTTCACACTCTAAAACTGACAGGGATCAGGATGAGCATAACAACGGTTTCAAAATTTATTCCTAAGCCCTACACTAGTGCTAAAATTTATAATTGAAGTGAAACAATGTTGGAGATAAAGGGGCTAAGAATATAAGATACCATTCCAATTAATTATACTGGAGTAGGTAACACCTTCCCACCCAGCCACTCCCCTTCACCCTCCAACCACTTGATGGTACTGTTGTGTAAAAAAGAATTTGTTTTATCAGGTACATACCTGCTCAAGTTCCTGGTATGAGGGTTTACAGTTGTGATGCTCCTCCTTCATTTTCTGGCTGGAGTCCTTGTTTTCCCATTTAACAAAAGCCTTTCTGCGTCCTAGAATTGGGCTTGGGAAGGTGGATAGTGGAGCTGCCTGGAGGTATGAATTTTCTAGTATCCTGTGTTCTTTCTTCTCTCTCCGCTTACGAGATACATCTCCAGCCAGCAGTACAGGATCAGTCTGTGTACCTTTATGAACCACAGCTGGCTTCAGTCTCACTGAGATTTTCTGAGCTGAGGAACCCATGAGCATAATGGTTCGGTCCTTGCTGTCTTCACTGTGTTCCACTGCTTCTCCATTAGGAAAGGAGAATGATCCTTCTTCTTGTCCTTTAAAATACATATGGTAAACTGAGGCAAGGTCTTTTCCCAGGAAAGGAAAAACAGTATGCATAGTAATTAAATGTGATTTTAAAAAATAAAACTTGTGTTCCTTACTGATTTTTACATTCACTGCTCTCCAAATTAGGTGTCACTAGAAGTTTCTCAGTGTTGTCTCTTGGAACAACTCTTTCCCCTGTCTCAGTAGGATAGATACGGATCAGTAAAACAGGTATGGCCATCAAGGTCAGCTAGAGAAGAACCTTGAGATGGTAAGCGGTTTTACATAGACCATTTATATCAGTGATTGGTCTAGAAGATTAAACCTGGTTGCTTGTTCAGTGTTGTTACCACAACATAAAGCTGTAAGATACAACTTGCCCACTTCATAAAGATGAAATAATGATGGTTTTAATTCTACCCTGCTTTTGTATAAGTCATCCTAAAATCTTTTGCAGTTAAAAGTGAAAACAGAGAGAGGGAAACCCACAATGTTAGAGAAGCCATAGGTAAAAGATGTGATTAAAGGATTTTAAAAAGATCTGTTTCACTAATTTCTGATGTTGGGAAGAAAACAGAATAAGACCATGTTCTGACATCAGGGGAAAAAACAATCAGTCCAGAGCTGCTTCAGGCTCTGGAGAACTAAATGAGGATACAGATGAAAAATTCATTTGTACATCTTCAACTAGACCTGAATTCTTATGCTTTGACATGATGTAGTGTTGAGAAGTACCACATTCTGGTGCACTGGGTGATGATGGATAGGGCAACATATTACATTTCCACCTCTCTATAAGACATCTCACAAGGTGGTTATTACATAGTGCTGCAGCCACTGTGGGCACAATGATAGAGGTGCACATAGTATCGAGAGAAACTGGCTGCACAGAGTTCCACATAAGTGCTAACAGGGAAACTAAGATGGAATCCAGCAGTATGAATCTTAAATACAGTACAAAAGACTGATAATAAAAGTGGCAGGAAACAGATTTGAGGAATGTTAGATAAAGGCAAGGAGCAGGAGAGAAATTCAAAGAAAGTGAATATGGAAAGAGTTGGAACATCAATGTCAACAGAAAAACAGGAGTAGCCTGGTCTTTTTCAAGGACAACACTTCCTCCTTTGGAAACCTACACAATATGAAAAGTTTATATAGCTTGTTCGATGTATGGAGAAAAGAATGGAGAAGTGTAGATTTTTTCATTTCTGATTCTGTGAAAGAGACAGGAGTTACAGATTCAGCTACTGAAGTGCAAAATCAAAAGACAAAGCTCTTGACTTTCATACCACATAGTAAGTAAACTGACTTTATAAATTCCACATTAAAATTCAAATCAAATTGTAACAGTGCAGTAGTCAATGTTACAAAAATGCTGAAAAACAAGACCTGCTTGTCACAAGGTGAGTGAAGGAAACCTGTCAACTCTTCAAATCATGGCATCTAGTGCTCATGACAGTCTGGCAGAATATTTACTCATGTTTTTTGGCGAATTTGTATACCATACATTGTGTTGTGACAAGAGATTTCCCAGAAAGGGAGTCCATCTTTATTCAGTCTACAGCTGGAATGGTGTTACTCAATATAAACTCATTTACACCTGCTTCTAGTTTCTATGTTGATAAAACAGTGCACTTAACTAACAAAGCCTAAAACAATCCTGTACAAGTCAGCTTCAAAAGAATAAGAAGCAAAGGAAAGATTATCTAGATCTTTTGATCTTTTTAATGTGATCTTGACTCACCATGGAACTGCTCTTTGACTCCTACTGGGCCGAGGCTTGATGCAAGAGCAGATGTTGGACTGCTGTCTGCAACTGAAGTTTTGGGTCTTCTCTTGCACTCTATCACAACCAGGTCTTTGCATTGCTTGTGACAGTTCATTCCGCAGTCTATAAACAAAACAAAGTTTACATGACTCAGTGGCTCTGGTGTAGCATCTGAGATGCTCTCACACTCTCTTGCCTCCCTGGAAAGCAGGAAACCTTTAAAGTTCTTTATGTGCATTACCTGTAACAACATATATCTGGTAAATAGACCAACACCACTTTGCTATATACATCTAAAACTCCTTTTCATTATGAAAATACCAAATTGCAACATTAAATCACAACAGCCTTCTGGCTGCGGGAGTTGCGGAGAAAGCAGATTCCTGTATGAGGAAGAAAACTGCAAAATATATGTCGGGAATGTGCTGTACAGTATTCACAGAGTGTTAGTGTTTGCGTCCCAAGGGTCTGTTCCCAAACCCTCTAAATTCAGTGATGTCTTGCTGTTGTTTACAAGTTCCTTCATATTTACATTTCTTCTGCACCATCTGTCATACTATTCTTGACTCAGTCTTCTCCTCCCTGAGAGGTCAGATTAAATCGGTCCACAGACATAGGAATGGATCTCAGGATGAGGCTTTTTTGCCATTCATTATAAGTTTAAAATTAACAAAGTATTAAATACCTTACCTTTGCATCTGTATCCTTGTTTAATGACTCCCCATAGCTGAAATTCAAATAAACAGAAGATGTATTAATGTTTCACTGCATATTTGATACCTCCAGATATAAAAATATAAAAAGCGCCACTCTTTTCTAAGATCAGGGCACTTGCAGAATATCTTGCTTTCCTACACTTATAATGGTAAGGTCAAAATATTATCTATTTACCTCTTTAGCATAAGGTAAACAGAGTATTTCATGAGTGTTTCTCAATCAGAAACAAAATACCTTGATCTAATCTCTAATGAACACATCAGCACACCTGACAGCCCCCCTGAGAAGTTGTGGGGCTGGAGTAGATGGAGAATTCTTCTGCCTCAGCTCCTTTGCCTGATCTCAGCTGAATAGAAGATGGGTAGGACAGTCAGTTTTATTAAATCTTTCTGTGCTTTAGTCAGGGGGGCATATCATGTCTGTATCAGGACATGAGTTCTATCAGCCCCATGGAGTGGAAGGCTCTGGATTTGGAAGTCTTGTCTGAGATAGCATTTGGTGACACAACCAAACACCACAAGGTATGACCCAAGTTTAATCATTAGTACTGCTGAGAGGGATGTAAAGGGTACCTTAAACAGCTACACAGGCAGAAGTCTGATGTTCTGTATAGCTTCACTGATATTTATAGAGATCCATTTCTTTATATAACACAAGGCGATTATGAGAGAAAAAAAGGCATTATTCAAAAAAAATGTTAACATAATTTACTAAAAAGCTTACAAATCCAGCACAGTTGTCGCAGAAAGTAGGCCTTAAGTAAGTGGTCTCTTGGAAGTTGTGAGCAAAGCCAAGTCCTAATTTGGAATAGATTGAGCTTGCTCTCATAAAGTAAGCTGTTATTTCATCCCTGCTAATCAGACCTTCCCTGAAAATAAATTAAAAAAAGTTAGTTGTGAGATACATATTTTGTTAAAAGCATACAGAGAATTAAACCTATCTTTCTTCACATTTTATGATAGTGATAGTTTAATGGGCAAAAAACTACAGTGATCTCAGACAATCTTGTTGATTACTCCCAAAATATTCAGATTATCTACACAAATGCAGATTGTAAGGATAAATGGAGTATCTGCACATGTGATGCAACCTCAAAACTAGTTCATAGTAAACATCTGAATAAACATCTGAATAATCACTATTGTATTTTTCCATGCTTTAATATATTAAGAAAAAATTTCCTAATTTTATCAAAATACACATTTGTCAATTCTCTATTTTTAGGGACAGCCTTATCTTAGAAGAGTTCTTTAGTAGTATATATTGAATATTTAAAAAAAAATAGTTCTTTTTCTATTATCTGTTCTTCCTTCTAATCAGTTTGGTTTCCACTGCTAGAAGCCCATGAAGATGTCATTTACAACACATTTAGAAGATGCTTTTGTCAGTTATGTTTTCACTTCTGTTTGTGTGTGAAGAGCATGGTTTTACCATCCTAATGATAAAAATACAATTTAAACACAAAACCCCACAAATCCCTCCCAAAACAGATGCTCCAAAGTTGACAGCAGGTACTCACCAGTCCTTTGCCATTACACAAAATGAGAATGGAAAACTGGCAGCTATCTTTTCAAATTCTTCTTGGGAAATATATCCATCCTGATCATGGTCATAATTTTTGAAGACAGACTGCACAACGTAATAGCAGAATAGTTTATAATGAGGATGGTCTTAATTACCACTTCAGAAAGTCTCCACATTATTTATGGATTTCTTTTCCCATATTCTCCCAGTGTCTATTAAACGGTGCAACAGTCTAATTGCTTTTTTTGCTTGAGACTGAAGAATTATGATGCAGCAAAACATCAGGCTGGACTAAATGCTTCACAACACAATGACATGTCTTTTTGGCTTTTGCTTTAAGGTCATTTTTTCCAGGTCCACATAAAAAACTTGTACTAATGCTCACAGAGCTGTCCATGACGATTTCTGTAGCCAAAGCAGCGTAACTGCCAGGCTTGTTTTATCAGGTCAATGTTACGAGAAATTCAGTTATATGACAGAATTGTCAGGCAGACACATGTTCCCACTTGTGGAGTCCATTACTGTTTGGCCCTAAGGCAAGGAGCACACTTGGTCAAATTCAGAAATATTTTCCAAAACAGCCTGTATCAAATTGCAATTTTAGAAGTGCTTGGAAAGAAAAGAGATGGAGCAGGCATGCAAACTTTTACCTCTCTCTACCCAGCAGTTTTGGAATCAATCACCTTAATAGGCAGTTTTGCATAAAGTGGGGGACCCAAAGGAAAGAGAAAAAGCAGTGGCTGTTTGTAACAAAGCCACTGAGAGGTCTACTGTCAGACATCACCAGGAACATGTTGGAGTCCCTGGTAGAAATGGACTTCCTGGCTCCTTGAAAGAATGGCTCTGGAAGTATACAAACCAGCATTCACACTTCCCACTAGCTCTTTAGCCATTCAGGGAATTTCCATCCGTGCCTCACTGGCCACTGCTGCTATTTACAGCTAGGCAAAAAAGTATCTATTTGTGAGGAGAGAAGTGCTCACAAGCTCAGCACCACTTCGAATGCATTCAATATTTTTTCTTATCCTGTATCTTTGCATTCCTAGAGGTTAAGGCTACAACTGATATGTAAAGCTGTGGGATGATGGAGAGAGTTAAACCTTGAGGGGATTCAGAATTTTAGGTTAAAAAGCAGCTGCAACTCCCTGGACAGACTGAGGTAAACATAGTAGAATGATAAACATCTGCTCAGAGAAACAACTGAGTGTGGAACAAAGTGGGGACTACATGCCCCCCCTCCATTTGAATTCCAGCAGAATGGGAGAACAGCATGGTACTGAGATCATAAAGTACCTGTCTGACAAGTGAGAATCAAGATGTTCTGCTGCTGAAGCCAACAAACCATGTTGAACACCTTCCTCAAGTGCCAAGCCAAAACCACCACCCCCCTCCCATTAAGTACACCAATCAGAAATAAAAGGTATGTATGACTAGAGCCACTCAAACACCACATAAACATCAAGAAAATAGTATAGAAATAAGTTTGGGACAGGGAAAGTGGGAGAAGACCTCCATCAAAACTGCTGGGATCAGTCAATAGGCTGAGCCCATCTTCCCCTCCAGAGGAATGCCTTGAGTGAGAATTATATTCAACGTGTGTTAAATGCTGCTTTTAGGACTAAAGCTTCTGCCTGTGTTTACCCCATAGCATATTAGTAAATTGCTTCATATTAGAGCTTGTGGTTGCTTAGTATCAGTAGATTGCTTTAAGAACATATTTTTGCAGTAGGTACTATCACCAACAACCTTCAAATCTTATTAACCTGTCACAATTTGTATTAAATGAAGTGTTACTCTGTAAACTGTTAAAGTGAGTCCTTGCAGTTTCTGGCAGTGGATCACACCTTGGCAGGGCCCACTGAAGGGTCTTCACTCTGTTGAGTCCCTCCTAACAAGGGAGGCCCTCTGACCTTGTGAATCTGTTCATGACGGTTCTCATTACAAGACACTCACAGACTGTCCAACACCAGGGTCTTGACTTTCCTGGGGCTACCGAAAGGCAAAAATCTAAACTCCTACCTCTGACATGACATAGGTACATGGGCCAGCCTTACTTACATCTACCATCCTCTGAACATGTTTGCTGATGGTTTTTGGATCAGGTTTCGGGGCCACTCCTGAGGCCCAGTCTGCAACTACTGGTGGTTTGGAAGGTGTCAAAGGCTAAAATAAATAAATGGAACTTCATTAGTACTACATGGAAAGATTTTTAGTATTACACTTCTTTCATTTGTGACAGTGGACTATGTGTTACACAACTGCAGAAATGATCTGTTGGATCTGACATAATACTTTTGATAATTACATAGTGTTTCAGAGCGAGCTCTTCCCTAACTGTTCAAAACAGCAAGTGATTCCTTAAATTGTCACAGTTAACTGGTAGCCCTGAAAAATCATCATCTTTACCATATTTATAAAACAGGAATAAAACTATCATATAACATTCATGGGTTTCATCATTTGAATCATATAAAAATTCTCCATTTGAAAGAAACAGTATCATCTGTCAAGATTGAGACTAATGTTATGTCTCTACACAAGTAACTTCATTTGTCTTTGTGTTCATATTAGAAAACCTGATATGGTGTCAACTCTTCCATATATTGTAGCTTAGGCTTCATCAACCAAATAATTTATGCTTCACTCAATCTATAAAGCTGAAATGTTTTTGATTTAGCATAAAATAAAATTAAATTAAATTAATGCAAGGGATAGAATTTACATTACTCATGAAAGAATTCCTTTTATTAATAATCTTTTGTTAAGAACCCTTACGGCAGCTCGGTGACTTCGTGGCTCTCGTGCATATGAAAGCTCATAAATTTCATCTTCTGTGTAGTAAAGATCAAGGGACAGCTGAAAACAAATACATTATTTTAATCCTCAAACAGTCAGTACTACTTTGTAAACTTTTTTCTAGAGTGCATTCATATTTTTTTATGCATTATTTTTTAATTTATGTTGCACCTCCAAAAAATGCATTTGAGCTACACAGGTGAGGTTCACAGTGATTTGAAATGGGTACAATTCTACATTCCAGACTGCTGTTGCCATTATCTGGAAATCTATAACATTGCACCACTACAGTCACCAGCACAGCAAGTGACTGTAGGCATGATTAGCAGTCAGTTAATATATAACCTGCAAAAACCTGACACTCCCATAATATTCAAGTGGTGGTGTGCAGCGCACCAAAGCACCAAAGTACAAAAGCACCATTCCAGTGAAACTGTCCATCATCTCAAATTCTCAGAAAACTCTTGCTTAAACATGCCACATGTGACTGTGTTAAGTATAAGATGAGGATAAAAGATGGACTAGGATATTACTAGAGAGAACCTTTACCTGGCAACAGCAGTTATGGAAAGTGGGAAACATTACACATGGATAAACATTATCAAATTTATATCTTTGCTTTTGCATGTGTCCTGGAAAATACTATAACAAATATTTTATTGACTGGAAACAAAAAAGCTAAAATGAAGAGTGTTGACATGACAGTTTTTGAATATTTGAAGGGAAAACCCAGATGTAAATGTGTTACAAGCCTCAAAGTATGACAAGTTCAAATGAAATATAAACTTTTTATAAAGAGTCAAAATTGCTGCAGTCATATGTATATAAATTAAGAAACAAAAATAAGTTATTTTATCCAATGAATAGCCTTATTCAAGTTCGAGATATGCAATAACTTTCTTGTAAACAACTGCAAGAATTACTATTGTACTCGTAATAGTTAATAATTTTAGATTCTTGGGGAAATCTTGAAGTAGTTTCTGACTCTCAAAAAACAAAAATCCAAATGTTATGCTACTCTTCTCATGATTTATGTATGTAATTACTAATACCTCTTCAAATCAGTTTGCCTGCTAATGGTAAACCCTATGACTAAAGGAAACTGAAGAAGGAGAAGACTGTTGGAAAAATCAGGGAAAACCAGGAAAATTATCTGTCCTAGAGTATTAGCAGATCAGAAGCCCCTGCACTGAAATTGAATATTCTTTTCATTTATGTCCTGTAATAGATAGCTGTATGAAACTGTGGCCAAAGCTCTACATACTTGTAATAGCCATTTTTATAAAGCATTATTTAAAAAAAAAGATATTTAGAATAATTTCAGACAAAACATTTAAACACATAGCAGGAAGAAGTAAGAAATTCATGTTGCTCTGTTTCAGGCCCTGGGCATGTGTGCTTAATTTCACACAGGAGTGCTCCCAGAGATAAAAAATAGCCTGAGGCACATAAGCATTTTTATCTATTAGCTTTTTCCTGAGTCAGGGCTTCTAACCAAAAAGTGGAAGTCGACTATCTAGTTTTTTTTCAAGCTGAGATACTTGTTAAGGCTAGACAAAACTGAGAACCAAAAGGTAGATTTACTATTTTAATAAAAGGTAGTATTTTAACTTGCTGGAAGTAGTTAAAACTATTGTTGTAACATAAAGCCTAGGTAGTATAAATTGTTTTAGCAACATGGCACTGACTGGATATGACTAGAAGTGTAGTATAACAACTACATATGACTAATGTTTATGTCAGACTGTTTTTTAATTACCAAAAGAAACTTGGTTAGAAATGAAGTATCTTGAAGGACTGAACTTTTATGTGAAAGTTTGTGTTTTCAACACAAGGAATATTTGTATGCAATCTTCTGCCTCCAGGGTGCATCTGAGGAAGCTTTCTATCTTTTTCCCTTATTTAGGCTTAATCAGCAGAGGATTCAGAGCACTTCCTTTTTGAAAGCAAAGAGTGCACACTACTGTAGTGAAGCAGAAATAAACAATTCCTTCCCTTACAGAAATAATTGGAAGCATACAGCTGAACTGGCACCTCTGCTCTTGCTGGTAACTCAGATAAATCAGTACCACCAGCTTTTTCTCTTCTATTACTTAAGGGGACAAAAATCTTACAATATTATGTATTCATAATTAAATTAATTGAATTCTCTGATTAGTTGTTTGAGAGATATATGAAATTATTTCATGAAGGTATTTATCTAACAGACTTACTGTAAGTAAATGAACAAGGTCCATATTAGCCTCTAAAGGAAGTGGCATTTCCTGGAGTTGTATCAGCTCATTTATGTGGTTATACAAGGAGTATAATTTATATATGTTAATTTTTTTGTCCTCCAAGTAGTCTGGCATGCCCTCATAAAGTGATATCAGGTCTTTCAGGTGGACCCCAAGGATTGGTATCTTAAAGTTACTGCACTCGTTATAGGCCCGTCGGTAACTATCATAATTCCTGTAAGATGAAAGCAGTTCTGTCATTTCATTAAACACCTAAAAATAAAAAGAAAAAAAAAATTAACACTGGTTACTGTTTCTGGTTTTGACATACAGCACAAGAACTCCCATGTTATTGTTAAGGAGTTTACTCAGAATTACTCTTTTCACAAGAATTTACCTGGAAATTAAAACAGATTTCTAACATTATTATGTATATTAAGTTTGTTCAACCCTGAACTAGTTAAAATCCATCATGGGAAAAGGCCAGGTGAACAAAACCAGTCCTTTCAGTTTTAAACTTGAAGTACAGAGCTAACATTTCACGACAGATCGTCAGTGGTGCTCTGGGTGACAATAGTTTTCTTCTCAAATATTCTAGGATCCAATTCTCTGCTTTTGTGTTTAAATGCTATTCATTACTACTGCATATACATGAAAATGCAACTTGTCACATCTGAGCACTAAAAGAGAAATCTTAGAGAATCTATGCAAATCTTGAAGAAAGGTGGGATTGGAAAAAGTGCAGGAGTAACTGGTGATGAAGAGATGAAATGACAAATAAAACCCCTTCAAAACCAAAGGAATTTTTGTTCTGTCTTTCCATCTTATCCAGGGAAGCAAGGCTGATTTTTGTGTATATAATGCCAAAAAAAAAAAAAGAAGTTAAGTGTTATCTTATTTGAAAACTTAAGAGAAGCAATACTAACCTTAATTACATCATGAGGAACACATGAGCTTGTTTCCTTGAGCCTGGAAATGGAACTGTGACAGAGACCTCCAATCACTGCCATTAATGTATTGAAATTCTGCAGCTGATGGAGCTTCTGTGTTGATGTACAAAAAGATCCGTATTTATTATTGAAAGGTTCAAGTTGTTAAACATGCACAATCAAATTTTACATTTCCTCTATTTTCTTACTCTGAAGTTTTACAAGTTTTGTGCCATTTGACTTCATATATTTTGGTAGCGAGTTGTGATTTTACTGTGCTTAACGTGGACTTACTCTACTGTTATTAAACCAGAGATTAAATTTGCAGATCCACTAAGTCTTCAAAGTACTTCCTCAGTACTTCTTCCTCTTTCCAGAGTCCACCACCACAGGGAAACACTGTCTATTATCTTGGTTATGACTGCAGTTGAATTAGTATGCAAAGAATGCCAACAGAACGATAGCTCTGCTTTTAGCCAGAAAGGCGTTTCCAGTGGAATGCTTTTAATTACGGCCGAAAGCATGAGAGTGGTTCATGCTTTGGAAAGGTACAGAGCCACAGCTGGGAATCTCACATGCTGATTCAAAAGCAAGTCTAGTTTTTCTGTGAAAACAATTTCTTGAGAATGACTAGGAGAAAGTCCTGGTGCCCTGACACTGTAATTTCTGAATACTTGGTATGACAGCACTGCATACACATATACACATGTGGTGTGTATGAACCAGGACGCCAGTGCCAACACCCCCAGTTCACTTTACAGGGGTATCATGGGGAAAGGAAGAAAAAGGACTATTAAAGAATATAAAAGTATCCAAGAAAGACAAAATAAACACCAAACTTGTCAGATTTTAACTGACCTGTGCAACATGGATGAACTTGATGAACACTTCAGCTCGGAGCTGTGGTGTTGGTCTGCTGAGAACCATTAGCTGCACCCACTGAGAAATACCATTGCAAAGAGAAATTGATCTTTCCATTGTTGGATTCTCTTTCACGCAACTATTCACAATGTAGTTCTGATAATCTGAGAACTTAAACAAAAAGAAGCCCAAATGAAAATTCATGTACAGTTTCATGTAATTCAGGATGTGTGTGCAGAGGTTTGCTTTTCAAAAAAAATATAAAAAAATATATTTTATACCTTAAATATCCATGACTATTTCCTTCATAAAAGCTTTTTCCAGTTCACAGCAGAGGCTTCAACTAACTGAAAGCATCTTTTTGCCATATCTCAAATGCCTTGGCTCTTACAAACCCTAGGATGAGTTGAATTGGGACTTTCCTCTCAGCTTCAGTGGCTTCATAGGTTCACTGAGTCTAGGTTTCCATAGGGAAGGTTAAGCTGAATTTAAAGTGTAATCTAGGAAGTCAGTAATAGTTTAAGGGAGTTCAGTTTATGTAGCTACTAACTTATAAATTAAGCTACACTAATACAAAAAGCAAGTTCAATGAGATTAATATGAAACTGAGATAAGACCATTAAGAAGCAGGACTACAGGTGCCTTAGTATTTTTAATACATCTTGTGAGATTCTCTTATTTAACCAAGCCAATCAGAAATTATTCAATAGATGTCTGTATGTGACACATAAACCTTTTAAAACCATTCTTCCCATTAAGATCAAAGAGAACTAATCATTTGCTTTTGCTGATGCAGTGTTTATCCATTCTCTTGGTTTATCCATTAACAAAAATACATCAGAATTTGAATAATCTGAAAATGTGGCACGGGATTTATACATTAATTCTTTATTATGACCACTAATACTAACATCTTACCAAAAACATTTGTAGCTGTAATAGATATACAGTTCTTTCTTAAGGCCATGGGAATATGCTGAATGGCACTGATCCTTAAGGAAAGGCCATAAATTGTCAGGCTGTTGTTCATTTCTTGCTCTCCCTCTCTCACTTTCTTGCAACTTTATAATTTTTTTCCATCTGTTTAATAAGAACTATTAACACTTTAAAAGCATATATGACAGCAGACATCTCTGGATTTGTCATCTTATTAAATCAAAAATGAAAGAAAATTAACAACAAGTAGAGCTGTCTCTGAGATTACATGGTACTTACATTACAATTACTGTTTGAATTTTGAACTCTAGCCAGGTTTGACTGGATCTTCAAATTTAAGCAACTACTCCATACGGATACGTAATTTTGCAATACCTGACTATTTAATTATATACTTCATAGCAGTTTCAGTACAATTATGAACCAGTTTATATTTTGTTCTCAGCAGCTTTCAGAAAAAAATGTCTTTTCAATGCTGAAGAAATTTATATCTAACCTGCTACTTAAAAGTTTTGAAATAATTGTGGTGCACAAATTTATTAATGATGCCAGCTGTAACAAAATTGTTAGTGGAAGATATGGTAAAGAAGTCCAAGTTCTGCAAGAGTCTGTTATTGAAGTGGCTAACTTAACAGCCTGAACAGGAATGCAGAATTGAGATTCTTACAAAAGTGTAGCCTCCCTGTATTTTATGACTATAAATTAAAACAGTTTGCAAATACCAGCATATCTGCAGTCATTATTCTGTGAACATTGCTCCCTTCATTTTAATTTGCTGCAAGAAACACGGTGTCTCATGGAAGATCTTGCTGTGTGCTGGATATGTTCAGGGGATCAAGTATTCCTTTCTGACTTTCAAATAACCAAACCTTTAAATAGTTATTTCTGTGACTAAGAACATTTACAGCTTTTCTCCCAGTATATGGTGCCATGTTAGAAGAACAGAGGATTTTATGGCTTAGCATATCATGAACACATTTTGTAAAGATTTAATTAATATAGCTATTTATTAATTACACATTATTTTCTGATCTGAAGTCTTGGTATATATGTATGTAACTGTTGGAACCCCATGACACATCTGACACTGACTAAAACCATATTTGTTATACTCAGTAATCATGAATTACCTTATATCTGCACAGGGCTTTTAAATGTGAAGAGTTACGTAAGCTTTGCACATTAGTACTGCCTACAGGCAGCAGTCTGTGCATGACTTTGGCTCTACAGCTTTTTGAATTTAAACAAAACATAGTCAGGTACTGTCAGCTCAAAATAAAGTACACTAACATACAACTGTGAAATCTTCCATCTATTGAGAGACCCTTTCCTTGCAAGCGTTCATCTTCAATTGTAGTGTTACAGAAAAACCCAAACCCACTCAATAACAATGACAAAACAAATATCCACTAAAAAATCCACTTTGCTTTCACTTTTATCATCACACTGACTTTGCAACAGTCCTAGATTTTGGTCTCTAACATTCACTTTTCCATATGTGAACTGTATCAGGTTTGAGTAGAGGTAATGTTGTAGCATACAACGATGCAAGTGAAGCCAAGGTGCAGAGGGAAGTTTGCATTTTATCAGCTACAAACATAGCTGAGGAAACAAATCAAATGAAAGAAAATGAGATAAATCCTTAAGAATTGTTTATGTACTTGAAAGCTTATCTAATAAAATATTTTAAACCACCCTTATATTAAAAAAAGGCATTTTCCAAAGTGCTTTCCTATCTCTAGACGTTATTTTGTCATGCACAATTAAAAAAAGCAAGCAGAATCCATGAGACAGCTTCTACACAGTCCATTAGTCACTGCACAGGAACGCTGCACTGTTCCCTACTGCCACACAAGGTCAGCATTCCAGGAGAATATTCCAAATTTCCTTCATCCCATTTCAGCCTGATTACTGATTTGAGTCAAAGGAGGCTACTTGTTCTTGTGCCCAATTTTATCACTTGTTCTAACAAAAAGAGATTTAGGAGGAAGATCTTGGATTTGGAAGAAGGTGTCCTCCTCTTCTAACTGACCTTGCCCTGGCTCTGTTCTACAGTGCAGATTCACTCTTCCTCTTTCAAATGGCTGTAGCAAAAGCCAAAGTAAGTATCACTGGCCACCTTCAACACTAGTAAAACAAAAAAGGAGTCTGGACACAGACTCAGCTTGTCAACAGTTGTGCAGCAGAATTAGTCCTGTAATACTACCTCTCTGCCATATTTTCTGTGTCTTTCCCATATTTACTTTAAATAGATAGATAGATGATAGATAGATAGATAGATAGATAGATAGATAGATAGATAGATAAAAATTAATTACTTACTGATATTCTTCTGAAAGACTTAAATTCAAGATAGGTAAGGTGGTCTGACAGCTCCTCTGGCTCAAGGTGATCAAAAAGAAGAGAGACTTTCCGTTTCTTACTGGTGTTGGCCTTTACACGCTGCGTCAGCTTTCTAGACCAATCCCTAGAATTGCTTTAAAAGCAGAATTACCATGAACTATTTTCTGAAGAGCAAAATTTTTGTCTTTCCCCAATATAAAGGTTATACTGTTTTCAACCTTTATTGCATTAAAAAGTGAATTATTAAAATTTCTAAACAGCAAGATCCTTTCCTGCATTAGAGACTACATGAAAAAATATTATTGGTAGCCTTTATTATATTGATGCAGCATATTAGATACAATACAATTACATTGCTAAATTGCATGAAATTCTATACTGCATTTCCAGAACAGCTATCTGTAACTTTGTCTCCATTGAACACATTCAGTGCTCCTTCATTTAATAATTCTTACAGATTTACTTGATCAGCCTCTGAGTCTGAACTGTTGCCCTTTGCTATTCACCTGTGGAGTAATGAAACTTATTTGCATTTGAAAAATTAAATATCCTATTTCATAACAAGATCTCAAATATATGCTAAATTCTGCTCTGCTTTAACCTGTGCATTTCCACCCAAAGTATGAATTCACACTGTTGTACAGTTCCATGGAACTATCTTACTCTCGTATAACAGGGCAAGTTTCCCTCCCAAGAAATAACTATGCGATGCATAGCTGCAGGATTTATTCTTGACAGGACAAGTACTTTATTATTAAAATCACATAAAACAGTATCAAGAGCCTGACAATGCAATAATATATATCCTCACTTACTTTCGAAGCTAAAATATAAACACACTTCTGTAACCTCATCTGTTACCCAACCAAATTGTTTTCTCCTCACTGACTTCAAGTGCTCTTTCAAAATCGTTAGAACTCTACAAATTTTCTCAGTTCCCTGGTTAGAGTAAACCTAAGGCAGCATAAACAATCAGCACAAAATCTATGCTGCAGCTAAACTCTACCTAAGCCATTCCTGGAAGGCATCTGTTCCACTACATGATGTGTATTTCATCTTTAATAATTATAAACATAAACATACGACTTATGAGAGACATTATATTTGAATAAAGAAAATTCACAGGTTTATTTTCTGAGCATATTGAGACTTTGGCACTCACATTTGAGATGTGTCAATTAGACGACAATGCAACTCCTCACCATTAGCTCTAACCAGCTCTTGAAATTCCTCCATAGTTGTGGATAGTTTAGAGTCCATTTTGAACATAATCCAGAACTCTGTAATCCAATACCTGTTGCACAATTAAAACACACACACAAAAAAGTTTTGTTCTAACATCAGTAAGGCTGAAATTTAGATATCTGTTCCTCTTTACACGTTGTATTTCTTCTTGACCAACTTTGCGGGGTAAATCTTGCTTTTAGATGCTTTTTATCAAAAATCAAAATTTCAAGACTAAAAACCAGTGAGAAACTAGCTGACTTAATGCTGTATAGAAGTATACTACATATGAGTTTACAATAAACTCAGTATCAAAAATTCTAGTTTCACTATAAATCTGGATAATATGCACGCTGAGTTCTTCTTTGTGAACTTTTATAGTTTATATATTCCTTTAAAACTTTAAATTATTTGGTCTGGACATTGAAAAATACACTATGATAGTCACAAAAATTTACTTATTAAATCTATTTAATAGTTTTTAGGTGATTCATTCCTGCATGCACAAAATATTTTCAGAGAATGTGGGGCATTCCTACTGTTTCAGTCATGTACTTCGTATTTCAATTCCTACATGTGACTTGTCACTCATGTGGTAGGTTGAGCCTGGCCAGCAACCAAATACCCTCTCAGATGTTCAGTCCTTCCTGCCCCTGCAACAGAACTGGGGAGAGAACACAAAGGGCAAACATGACTTAAACAGATCTCACAGCCAGCTGTGTGGGCCTTTTTGTGTAAAGCTGCCAAAATGAATCTTGGAAAGCTGGAGCAGGATACCTGGTTTTCTTTTCAATGTCAACTTAAAATATGCAAAAACATACTTATATATGCCAAATGGATGACTGCAAACTAATAGCGACCAACCAAGAATATACTTACCTCACAAAATAGCATATCTTTACACACATCATGGAAGAGTTATTTTCCAAAGCATTAAGATAGGTAGGAAAACTGTTATGGGAAACGACATCCATTCACATATGATATGAAACGCAACATGTTTGATACTTCCCAAACTGTAAGCAATAGAAATCATTCTACTGATGGCATATAATATCAGATTAGGGTTTTACACAAGCGTATACAAAGTATAAACCAATGTTGTCACCATAGTTTATTGAAACTATGACTACTATGAGTAATAACGTAGCAGTTGCCCAAGTACTGAGTACTGAAACTATTCTGTTTTCTACATGTTTCTTTGTAACGTGCATCCCAGTTTCTAATAAAACTCATGTCCTTGCACATATCATTAAAATTTCAAATAGTAATACCAAATTTATAAATCACTGCATTTATGAAGAAATCCTTTTCAGCTAATTACAGTTTGCTGGAGCTTTTAAGAGAAAAATGTTATTTTCTTTTAAACATAACCAGTTGTATACAATGGTAGAGTAAATGTGACAGGTGTCTCCATAGTAACCTCACCTATCTAGCTACACAACAGTTTTCATTTGACTTGTTGTGATAACTGGAAAGAAACACCCATATTTTTAGTCTATTAGCTCTATAAAACATTTTTTGATATTGCAGCCAATGTCTGCTGAAGACAGGTAAACTCCATTTGAAAAATGTATTATGCATGTCTTGATTCCTCTTTCATGTCTGAAAAACATAATTTAATGAAGATACCTTGTGGATCCTCTCACAGTCTGACTGAAAGTAACTGGAACCTAAATCTGCTGCAACTGAGGGAACATACCATCCACAATTTAAACACCCATATTGCATGCTTACATTAGGCTGACTACAGAACTGGTGAGGTCTGAGTAAGTTCCCAAATATTTCGAAAGGCCCCAGGCTGAATGTCTCAAGTTAGATGGCTTACAAACAGTCTATAACCACCTAAAATCTCTCATGCCATTTAGGATATAAAAAATAGTGAAACTGGGACATATGCAAGGTTTTGCAAAATACAAGAGCCCAGACTACCTGATCCATTCAAAACTGTGTTTAACTTTCAGTGTCTTTACAGGGAGCTATATGGAGCTAAAAACTAGGCATGCAAAATACGAAAGTCTGGCAAAGGTTTGAATCACTTCTCTGACTATAGGAAATATTCCACCTCAGAAAGATGCAAGCACTAACTTTCTTTCATTTCCACAGAGCACATAAACCTAAGTCAAATGCTCAGCACACTTAATCTAACACTTGTGGTTACAGAAGCAGCAGTACAGTAAAGCTCTGCTGTCAACGATGCTGCTTTTAAATGCCTGTGAGACACTGAGTTTGAGGAAAGAAAGGATTATCTAAATCAAATTGTAGCAAAATTGGCTCGAGATTCTTAGCTTGACAGGTCTCCTTCCTGCACTGTGCTCATCCAATTAGGAGTAAACATTCTGTGAAGCTAAGGAGACAGGAAACATATTCCACAATTAAAAATTCCTAAGAAAGGCTATTATTGTCAATGTGATCCAGCAGCTACATTAAGAAAAATCTAATGAGCCAGAAACACACATGTATGAGTCCAGGCAGTCAGCTCAAAATAGAAACAAATAGAAAGGAAAGGTTTATTATTTATTTCAGTGCATTGTAATTTTGAGTGTGAGAGAAATAATTTTTATTGATAACACTTTTGTTCTTCTCTCTTTGACTTGTATGAAGGATAGAGAGGGAAGCAGATGTGAAACTTAAGCCTAGGTTACAGTACCTAACTGAGGTGCCTACATTAACATCTGCTAGATATTCCCCTTACAGTTCACCGAGGATGATTTATCCTTAAAACCTGAATTGGAGTTTCATCTTTTTGCTCTGTGTATGGTAAGTTAAACCAAAAGATGTGCAAAAAAACCCAAACATAAACCACAGAAATGCACACCATATAACAAAAAATGTAAAGAATATTCTTTCATTAGTAGTACAGTAATATACCCATAGATTAAATATCTTCTTCTTACCCACCTCAAACTTGTCAGGCTATCAAATATTACCTAAACAGCAGGTGAATATTACAAAGGATATAGGTCAATTAGTTTCTGAAGCATGTCTGCAGAGGAGATGATAAACTGATGCATGGTGAGAATTATCTTTAGCAGCTGGTTGTTTTGATATGCATTTCCTTCTAAATCTGAAAAAAAAAAAAAAAAGTATTCATATTGAAATCTTGCCATACCTTTGTAAACAACTTGTAAGATGCTTTTTCAGAATCCTAATTCTAATTAGGTCTGTTCATGTATGGTATTTCAAAGATAGCAGCAACTTACTAACTTACGAAGTGTATAATTTTTCTTATCTGCACTACATAACAATTACATTTCACTACTAAGTCTGGAAGACCTTTTAAAAAACAATATAAAAAAAAAAGGAAAAATAAAAAGGCAAGCAGAGAAGAAAAAACTGTCTCTCAAAAGCATTCAAAATATCCGGATAATCGTAGATAATGATTTAAGCCCAGCAAAGCACTTAAATGCCTAGTTTTAGGCATATGAGTATAAACTTTGAAACAAAGTAATGAATTGCAGAGCAAAAGAATTCAATTACTGATTTATATCAGTCACTGGCATGATTGAACTTGTTAAACAGAACAACAATATCCTGAAGTGTCTGTGAGGCTTTTTGTACAGATGACACACAACACTAAAGCACACGCACAGGTTAGGCTCATGGAATGATCCTAGATGCACATGGAATGAGACACAATGTACAGAGGAAGCCCAGAGGTTAATCTATGCATACTCCCTGGGACAGACCTAAATGCCCTACACATCTCTTCGACTACGCATTACAAGGATTCCAGTTGGACAAGATTTTCAGACTACATCTGTCTTCTGGGTCACTTGGGCTTTTTTAGCATATTCTGAAATGATCAAGGACATCAAATGTACCCAAGTACTTTAAAAAAGTTTCCATTTCTGCAACAAAAGCTTTCACCACAAAAGTATTTGTAAATACTTACTGATGAATAGTTACAGCCAACTACAGCCTGTCATGAGAACCTAAGTAGCCTGAGCTCGAATTAGACACTTTCAAAGACAGAATAAAACTTATCTTTTTGAATAATTTAGTCTATATTAACCTCTACTAGGATAAACACAATTACCTTTTATAAAGAGCAATAACAGGAACAAGTTACAGAAGCAATACACAATAAGGCAAAATGGAAGAGGGATGCGAAACAGCAGATTTGCAACATATAAATTTAATATATATAAATATATATAAATATAAATCTATTACTAGGAAAGGGGGAGGAGAAGTCACTTTTAAATTGCATATCACCAAAAAGGAGCCTGAAACATTTGCAAAACAAGATAATCCACATTAGTAATTCAGCAAGAACTTCCATGGCCTTCTACAGGAAAGCACCAAATGTACAGAGAGAACCCCAGAGCCCAGGCCTTTCCTTTTTGAGCAAGACACTGACTCTTTGGTAGAACTAGTGAAATTTGATGTCCTCTAGGTCTGTCTTCTCTGTTCTTCATTCCACAGTGGTCCTATTCATGCCCTTTATAACTATACTCTTCCCTTAAAGTCTTTTCATTCTCTTCCTCACAATGATGCCATGCTTAAAACTATCAGCTTTAAGCTCATTCATGCTTAAAGTTATCAGCTTTAACAAAAGCAATACATGTTGTGGTTGACTCCAAATGCCTGGCCAGAAAGCTGATCAAATCAAACCAAGTTTGGGATCACACAGCTACCCCTGTACCAATGTGGGCACCTATCCAGATGTCTCCCTTCCACACATGCACTTCTTTGAGATTCCTAACTTCCCTTCAAATTTAGTTTAAACTTGCAGACAGCCTGACTCCATTTCACACAAAGTAGATGCAGTTTAGAAGGAAGGTGAGTCAGAATGGCCTAGATCTGTAGTTCACAAGCGAAGTTATTGTTTTAGCTGACTGAAGCGTTGAAAGCAGAGGACATGCTGTGTTGTCATATAACTAGTGTGTGTAACTTCACTCTCCCAGGAAAAGCATAGTCAGTTTGGAGGAAACTCAGTACAATAGACAGTCTTGAATATCTTATTACAGCCAGCCTCTCTGAGGGAAGACAAGCAGAAATATTCCAATCAGTAAACTCTGGCAGAGCCTATGTGAATATGCAGCAACCACTCAGGATGAGAATTTTATGCATCAGGTAAGTGACTTTCAACACGGAACATGAGACACCATTTTCTGAAGCCCCTTTCTGTAACTACACTTAATTGTAAGGAACAATTCCACATTCAGCAGTATGGGTGAGGGAAGCCTATCTTCCAGTACCATGAATGACAGAGGTGTAGACCCCAAGTAATAAAAAGTATGTCTTTTTGCTTATGCTACAAGTTCTCAGTTTTATAGCATGAACCAAAGTTTATGTGTTCCTTCTTTGTGTTCACTCGTAATTTCCTTTATTACTAGAAGAATCCTTCTAATATATAAACTGCCTAGGTATTACAGCATGAGCACTGAGGGCAAAACAGCAAATTCTACATGTAGAAAAGTGGACAATTTGCAAAGGAAGGCTGGGACATCAAGAATCGATCCAAATTCAGGCCTTTAGTATTTGGCATTTTGTTCTGGTGTCTTCAGGTAGAATAAAATTATTCTAGGCCTTGCACAGAGAGGTCTGTATCAATTTACATTTATTTTACAAAACTTGGTGTTCTGCCAGAACCTCCATGCAGCAGCTCCTGTTTAATGGGAAAGGCAGTTCAGGATATGCTTAACTTGGAAGCCAAATGGTTAAGTGCACACATACTATTATACAGCTGTAATTAAATCACCAGCTTTTCAGAAGTGCTTCATAAGGTAGATAATTTCCACAAGACAAAGACAAAAACTCTTTCTCTTAGAACTTTCACTTTGTGTAATCCAAAATTCTCTGCTATGACATAACACAGGTACCACTTGGCACCAAGTTCCAAACCGAATTTCAGTTTTCTAGAAGTCTCTCTTCCATTTTACCTTTTTCGTTTTACAAAGATGCAGAGAAAACCAGTATGTTCTGCCTACTATTAGTAAGTAGATCAACACATTTATGGTATTTTCTTGCCTAATAAAAGTGCATTTATGCTTCACCACATCCAGATGTAATTATCTTGCAACAGAGGTTGACTTCATTACAATGACATGCAACTATTTCGCACATATTAAACCACTACTAGGTTTCGAGCTATCCATTCTCTCACCCGACTAAAAGGCTCACCTCCACAAAGAAAACATTGTCTTAGTGATGGCTTAAAAAACCAAAATAAACACTCTGCAGGAAAAAAAAAATTAAACAAAAAAAAAAAAAAAAACAAAAAAAAACAAACACACAAAACCAGAAAACTAAAGATTACGAGTACAGCTCGACACTGAACAGCCTGTGTGGAACTGTAGCAGCAAATAATTTTACAAACATGCACAGTATCAAATATTTAATGTCATCTTCCTGCCTAATTTTAAAATGAATCACTTTTCAACTACAGACACCATGATAAAGCAAGTGCTACTAAAAAATAAAAATGTTGGGTCTGATCCCTCTTTCATTTGCATGTAACAAATTCATAATTCAAAAGCCCTAATGGGTCTTCAGTGAAAAGGCACTCCGGCTCCGTTTCAGTTTCAGAGCTGTCATTGGATCATTCACGTTGCTGACCACAAGGTCACTTCTTTTTGGAGAGCTGACCTGCTAAACATAGCTGATTGTAAGGAAGTAACAAAATGTATGGTAAAGCATCTTTGTGCAAATGGTGCAGCCAATAAGAGGGCTTTCCTGACTGTGTTGCAAGAGTGCCTCTGACTGCCTCTGCAGCGTTCTCTTGAACCTCCAGCAGTTCTAAAACTTTGCAACTCATTTTCATTTCCGTTTGTATATCTGTTTCTAACCACACAGCCTGCGAGCAAAACCACAGAGTGAATACTAAATAAAGTGGAATGGGTGTGTTTCAGTTAGTCAATTTACCTTAGAGAAAGCTGCAAAATACTGCACAAGCTTGAGCCTTGTTTCACTGTAGCAAAATACAAATAACCAACTGGTTGCACGTTTTTCCTCCTGTAAATTCCCTTACTGTACTAAGATTTTTAATAAATATTCTCTGAAACAAACAAGAAAGTAGGAGTTGAATATACTTCTCCAACATTTAACTCCCTGGGTGAAAGCACGAAGACATTTAATGATATTTTATTATCTACATAGTAACACAGAGTCACTAAAACTACAATTACAAAAGTTCCATTTCTTTTTTGAGACTCAGAACACACAAGGATAAGAACATTCTAATCTTGGCCCATCAGCCACACTTGCATGATCCAATTAGAGACCCCTTGTAATCCATGATTTACAAATAACTGAAGTATCACTTGTTCCTTGAACGCTTTTGAGAAACAAATTACTCAAAAGTCAGCAAGTAACAAGCCCTGATGTCCACAATCTGTGGTAAACATACTTAATAGAAGGAGTATTTTCAAGAGCCAAGATCATTGGACTGCGACCTTCCCTCCCACTCATGAATGCAATGATATCTTAACAGAATTTTGCAAGAAAGAAAAGTTAGCTTTTCTAGGTCCAAGAGGTCTTTATGTTATAAAAACTGTCTTTATTTCATTAGCAGGTTCCAATTGTATCACCTGGTGTACAATTTGAAATTAATCAGAAATGAATCACAGAGTACTGACATCATGTGATCAGTGACTAAGCTATTAAGAACATGAATAACTTCTTGTAAACTCCCTCAAGTCTTCAAGTGAGTATCAAAAAGTAGCACCAAAAACAATGCAATGCGAGAAAGCATCAAGCAATTGCCAGATGTTATTAAAGTTGAAAGTCGTAGGTTGCTATACTAATGTGCTACATAGAATTCTTCCAGATTCCTGCAATTTTTTTTTCTGGTAGCTTAAAGAAGATGGTGTGGGGATAGTGCTGTAAATGCTCCAAAGATTATTAAATCAACATGTGATCTGGAAACTGAGGGAACTGATGTTCTTAAGGTCTTGAGGTCTGGAAGACCTTGATGAAACACACAAATATGTATGAAATATGCAATACTTGTGGGAGTACATGGTAAGGCTTAGTGATTGAACTGAAAGAACTGTAAGTCAATGCCTCTGCCCCACATGCAAGGTGAAGTACTAGAAGATAAGCTTAAAACTATCTTAATATTTAATGAGTATTTAGTGGATACTGCCTGGAAATTCCCTTTACAAACAGGAAACACTCTGTTCCCCTTTAGCTTAAAACTTTTGCAACACACAGTAGTCTTATAAACACAGGCTTATCATTATTACATTGGAATTTGATACCCTGTAACAGAGGAGGTCACTTAACTGACTTCATCATATTGATCACATTTGTTCAGAATCGGGTTCATAAGAAGCCACCATTCTGCTCATCAGTTATGACACCATCACTGAGGGTCAGCAAGCAGATCCAACTAACTAAACTAATGTTTTAATGATAGATGAAAACTCAGTTGATGGTCGAAATCAGGGATAAGAGCTAAGATACTCTATTCCACAGCTCTAATACAGAATCAGGTTTCTTGAAATCAGTATGCTTCAAAACCAGTTTAATTTGTTGCTAAAATTCTACAGTGATGAGGACTTTCCAGCCTCTGTAGGTGACTTATTCCAGCACTTGAGCATCTCCATCATTTAAGAATGTTCATTTTCATCTAATCAAATCTTTCAGGCAACCTGGGCAGCTTAAGTCTATTATGACTGGACTCCAGAAGACAGAATAAAAACTCCCTTTTCCTTATCCATCTATTTTCTCTATTTAAGGATCTCTTCCCTCATCTCTTTCTGAACTAAGAAATACCAAATTTGTTTTTTCCCCACCCCCGAGGCCAGATTTTCTAGCTCTCATCATCAACTTTGATGCTGTTTTCTGAACCATTTGTAACTTGCACATTTATGAAGCAAACCTGAATATAGCACTTTAGAGGAATTCTTAGCACCAGAGTTAGAATATTATTTTTAATATCCTGTACACAATACTTTTACATACACAGACATTTTAATATAACTAAATGTACATGTATAATGTATTCATAGAAAATACAAAAAGAAGTACACACATCTCTGTATGGATGCATTTATTGCCTTAGAGTTTCTGCAGTAATCCAATACCATTAAACCATTTTCAGTTTTAAAGCCCAAGTTCACATTGAGATCCCTTCTTTAGAAACATTATATATGAAAGATTCTACCACACTGTTTTAAAACTGATTACTTTAAATGCCAAACTTTGTACTTGTCCTTAGTGAATTTTTCCTTATTTCAGATCATTATCTTAAGTGCTTAACAACTTTCAAAAATAATATAACTTAATTAGAATGCCCTTACAAAAATGACACAGTAATTGGGTAAAGGAACACTTGTTTTAATTTTAGCTGCAGCAGAGAGCAGGTGAAGCCTTGAGCTCTTCAGCTTACATTTAATTCTGCAATGATGATGGTACTCCCCCTCAGGCAACAGGAGTGACATGATGTTTAGCAGACAGCACCAAAATACTCAGGGAACTAACTGCACTGAAGTTTTCGTTTGGTTTGTGGTTTTTTTTTTTTTTTAATTGGCTTATTGTCCACACATGCTTGCCAACTATTGACTTACACGTCTATTTATTTACGCAAGTAATTGGTCTTACAAAGAAAAAAATCCAAAACAAAACTGAGGACAAATCAGTATTTTCCAGAGAGGAAAAAAAATTGTGCTACTTTATGATCAATTCTGCACCAAAAGAACTCTAAACAAGTCAAGTAAACATAGAAGTTGGGGAAAAAAAAACCCAAAAAAACAAAACACAAAACCACCATGAACTGGGTGTTTCTTCAAGTCTACTGCCTTCAAAATCCCCAAAAGGGAAGGGGGAACCCAGTGCAGTTCCTCCAAATACTCATAAACAATGCAGATATATCCAAGACACAAACAAGGATAATAAGCATCCAAAAAGCATAAGGCAGTTCTATGCAAGGGTAGGGAACATTAAGGGAGAAAAATCTCAAGGGAAAGCCATCACCCTCTCTCTCAGAAACAATTTCTGGAATGTTCTATCTTGCAGTAAGAGCTCTAGATGGGTAATTCTTTGAAATGAAAACAAGGAGATAAAAGCTCTTGTCAAGGGGAAATGGGATGATTTTCAGAAATTAAAATGTACTTTGAGAGAAACCAAATGCAATGTGGGTGGAAAGCATTCCATTAGCCTTGGAAATTGATGAGCTATACAGAAGATAAAAGTTTTGCACACATGGACACACACCACACACCATTCTATAGCATGTTTAAAATACTGATTTTAGCAAATTCAGATGCAAACTTTTTTAATCAAACAGTCTTTTTCTCCAAAGCCTAAAAAAACATAATTTGAGCATTCAAGAGTTTTTCCAAAGCTTTAAATGGTGATACTGGAGCAATGTGCAACTTTTGAACTGTAAGCAACTCTTGAATAATTCAAGTGTAATGCTTGGCAACACAGCTGTGCTGTAATAAGCACTGATCAATAAGACAAAACAGACTCCCAGAACAGAATCAGAAACTCGATTGATCCTGGGGCAGCCAATCATCAGATCCAAGGATGCACAAAGTCTGTCCCGATCAGAAGTTCAAAGTGTAACAGACTAGTGGACATCAAGCTGCTTACCACTCAAGGACTTAAAAATGTTGCAGATGACTTGGGTCCCAGTTCCTTACCTTGATTTTCATTACTGTTGCATGCTCCAACCCTACTTCTGCTCTAATATTTTTCACTTACTGTTTCAGATTGCCCTCATTTACATACCTAAGCTTCCTAGTCTTTGCTCCAACTTCTAGATATATTTCTAGAACAGGTGCTTACAGACTTTGGCAAACTAGCTTCTAAGCTGGCAGCTGGCACAGGACTTCTCACTCCGCCCTTCTCCCTGGCAAGGAGGCTGGGGGTGGGCAAAAAGCTGGAAGGGGACACAGCCAGGACAGGTGATCCCAACTGACCAAAGGATATTCCATACCACAGCACATAAAAACAGGGTTCAAGTTTACCAGGGCTGCTGTTGCTTGGGAACTGTCTGGGCATCAGTTGGCTGGTGATAAGCAATTAGACTATTTCACATTGCATGTTTTTCTGGGTGGGTTTTGTGGGGGGGGGGGGTTTGTTTGTTTTTGTTTTTGTTTGGTTGGGTTTTTATATTGTTTGTTTTTCCATCAGTTTTATTGGGTTTTTTTTTAACTTACTAAATTGTCTTTACCTTAACTCATGAGTTTCCTCAGTTTTACCCTTAAGGTTCTCTACCCTGTCCCACTAGTGCTGGTAAGTTAGCAGCTATGTGGTGCTTAGTTCATGGCCAGAGCTAAACCACTTTAAGTTCATCCTTAGACTGAAACATCTCCTGTTCACCATGGACCAAAAAACCCCCCAGCTTAACTTCAAACTTAAAACATACCTAAACATCTAGTCACCAGGTTGCACTGTCAGATCACTGTATTGCTGAGGGAGAATGAATCACAAGAGAATTATTTTCTATTATTGTCTAAGCTTTTTTGCATTGCTAAATAAAAGTTGTGTGGATTTTTCCTGCAGATATATTTAGAGGTAAGAAGATAGAATTTTCAGTCATGTCACTGTGGTGCATATAAGCAAATAGGAGACTGCTTTATGAGGCAATATGTCTAAGTTTTCTTCAATTTGTTATACTATGTTTCTTGGCTTTAGAAAATTATATTTAAAAAAAAAAAAGCCAAATTAGATAAATAGAACTTCATAGTATATATAAAGATATCTAAAGTTACTTTTCTTTGGGAAATTTTTTCACAGACATCAGGTTAAAAAATAAATCAGTTTTCTTTTTGTACAATCACAGTTAGCTTTAATAGTTAGCTAAACAGCACTTAGTATTCTCCAGAGCAGTAACTACTGTTCTCTTCCCACCATGTCATGCAATCAACAAAGCAGTAATGACTCTTCTGTTCCCACAATGTCATTAATTGATCATTAACATAGTTTCTGTTGCTAAGCAATACTGAAGTTTCTGCACTGTACTTGACCAAATGACTTAACACACAATCATCAACAGCATTTTAATACAGAACAGTATCATGAATAAACTTTAACTACTTCCGGGGAGGATTGGAGACCTCAACATTCAGCCCAGGCTTCAAGGGCAAGGAGGAGAACCCTGCAAGTTTGTGCAGCATGAGACAAAAATAAACAACTGTTAGGGCAAATCTAACAGAAAAAAAGTAAATTACCATAGTGAGTGTGCATAAATGCCTTGAAAGACTTTACTGCCTTTTAATCAGAATTCTCTTTTAGAATTTGGTATATGGTCAATTTGACAAAAAGTATAAACTGGGTACTTGAACTGTGACTGTTATTGTCTGTTTTAACTAGGCTGGAAGAATGTATTTATACTAAGAGTAGAATAGGCTTTTCTAGAAAATTGAAAAGGGAATAACTGGATAAAGTATTCCATTTTTCTGTATTTTAGAAGAGAAAATGGCTACAGCACTAAAGGGTGAACTCTAACTTGCCTGTTTTATTATTTATAAGATGGATGCAATATGTGGTTGGGTCTCAAAGAATTCCTAAGACTCAAGATGTTTTTGCTTTATATTGATATGAGCGATATAAAAATATTATCAGTTCACATAGCTAGACACAACTACTAATACAGTTATTTTTCATTCTAGAAAATGTTAACTATGATTAACTTTTACAGTTTTAGGCAGCTGGCACCTAAGAGGAAACCAGCAGCATTGTCAGATTTCTGATTTCTATCAAAACAAATCTGTGATATCTTTCATCCAGATTAGTCTGGATGTAGTTTCCAGTGTTTCTAAAGTTTGTTTACAAACATCTCACTATCACACATTGAGGCAACAACTAGTTTAGTACTGATTAAAAACTGCAGAACAGCTTATAACCTACTCTTAGACCTAGCTGTCCATGACTACTGTTATTATTAGAAGTTGTGAATTGCATTAGATTCACATAAATTATATCAAGAACACTGCTAATCTTTGAAGTTATGATTTTCAACTTCCTTTATCCCAGCCATGAGTTTAAATGCTTTTTTCTTTTTGAAAATTGATGTATCAGTATAAACAGCTAGCCCCACTGCAAACAGTTTATCATGGATGAGATTTCATACACAATTATGCTACATGCTCTTGGAAATATTTTGGTTGCTTTCCTAGAGCCCTTTACTTATATCTCTCTTAAGAAACCAAACACAGGGACACTGCACTTAAAAGCATTTAAAGCGGCATGCATTTAAAGAAAATGTGTCTTGATTTCTTTTTAACTGAAGTGCCTGAATTGCAGGATGGTCTTCCATGTGCTACAGTAAAGAGGGCAAAGAGTAAGATCTTGCACTTAAAGGGTAAGGACAGAAATACCTTCATAACATTAAAATTTTGAAATCTTAGGAAATATTCACCTTTCATATTGTCAATTTTTTTTAGGAAGACACAACTGTTTGAATAAATTAGGACTTTCAAGTGTACTCAGAATTGGTTCTTAGGTAATTCTAAGTAACATTTTAGGACTTTAGAGAAAAGAGGAAGATATCGAATTGACACTACCTTGAAGATACATTTTGTCCTGATTGCAAGGGAGTTTTCAAACACTTGCAAAGGCAATTTATACCAACATTTGGCATGGGTTAGGAGAAGGTCCTCTGACCCCACATGGTCTATAAGCTTGAACTCATGTTAAAATAGCTCATTGACTCTTTGAAACGTGTGTTTGTTTAAAAAAAAAAAAAAAGCACTCAAACGTTATTCAAGATTAAAAAAGGTACATTTATAAGATTAAAAAAGACACAGTCAAAGGAAAGGAACAGGGCCCTCTTTCTGTGCACAAACATAGAGTGAAGTAACAAAAAGAAAAGCAAAAAATCTTCTAGGTTAGAAAATGACTTGGTAACACAAAGTCAGACCTTCAAACTCACAGTAGCACGAGGATACACAGAGGTGACAAATGTCAGGAACAGTAAGCAGGTAGGCAGTTAACAAATTAAGGCATCCAGTGAAATGAACGCCACTGATACATTTTTCCTCTCTGATCTGTAACACTTCATGGACCAAACATAACTTATGTATTTATGCAATCTCAGAAAGATGACTCAAAAAACTGGCTAAAAGTAGGGCTGTGTTACTAACCATATGCTTCCTGTGTTCTACTGAACTAGCAGCATTAAGTAGTTATTATGGCCGCGGACTAACAAACTAGACCTCACTCTCTTGGTTTCATCAACAAAGTTGATAGAATAAGTGTCTTCATAACTAGCAACAAAAAGGAGACAAAGCCACATGGACTTTCAGAGAACCGTCTGCCAGTCAGAAGTACATTCTTTTCCACACATTTTATACACTACATAATGGAAAAACATGATTGCAAGGGGCCAAAGTCAGTGTTCTACTTACAATTCCACTCCAAAATCAGTCACTAAGGAAGATGCCCTCCACAATAAATTATCTCCCTCCTGAAGCTGTGATATTCCTGGTAAAAATCTATTAACTACTTCTTTGTTTTCCTGAGCTCACAATTTCAGCCATCTTATTGCCAGTTGAACACTACATTAAATTATTTCTTTATGATTTTTCTGTTCAGAATTAACATCTCTGATACAAAGGTTGCACTGAATCTAACCTTTCTGCAGCTGCTGTATTTTCTAGTCTTTTTGACCATTTTACCCTACCTCCTGCTCTTTCTCTCTATGCACTCTCCTCTCTTCTTTGCTTTCTCTTTCCTTCCCCTTCTTTTCTAAAGCAGTCACATGTGATGCATTTACTTGTGCTCTACAATTCTTCTTGTCAACCAGATCACAGCAGTAACACCATCCTGTAGCTACTTAAAATGTTGAGAGATCTTCCAAGTCCTGTAGAACATGTTTTGAATCACTGTCCTATATAACTAAATCTCTTATCTTAAAACTGATGAGAGTGGTTTCAAGTCTCTACAGATCTTCTCCTAATCTCAGAACCTATATTCCTTTCTTAGACTCTTCCTGCCTTCAATCTTTCAGCATGCTATTTTTAACTTGAACTCTTTCCCTCACATCCTTGCTTTTTTATTGCCTTTACTTTTGGCAATCCATTTGCAGTACGATTCATCTTACTTATCCTGATTCAAATTTGCATGGGACTTGAAGAAACATCTGCTTTTAGCATCACCTTCTCATCATGCTGTTAAATAAACAATGGCCTAATGCTGACCTCACAGATGCAGCAATCCTCTACATGACTTCAGACTACTTCATATGATCCTCACTGTTTCTGTCTCTAAAGCACATGCCTGTCATTTATCCATTCAAGCTAAATATGATCAAATATGAGAGGTGAAAGAGCAGAGCACACACTAATCATTGCAAAGAAGGTATTTAAGTTAACTGCACTGACTGAGGTTTTGATCTTACCTAAACAAAAATAACGAAAGAACAAGACAATAAAAAACCACAAACAAACAAAACAAAACCAAAACCAACAAAATCCACACCCAAAACAAAGGTCTCCTAACTCTTTATTTTTGGAATTAGTGGATACAACACCACCACTGGAATTACAGTATTCTGCCCATGTTTCAGTGTCATGTCCTACCCAGACACTTTTACAGATATTACCTGCAAGATCCAATCATTATTCCTTACCTCCTTAGTATGGGTTTTGGATTAACTTAGTTCTCTGGACAAAACTTGTCTTTCTATAAAACATCTCAGAATCCATTTACAACTCTGCAGCAAACCTTAGTTTTCTCACTATTAACTTCAGCCAAGCATATCCCCCTTTCTCTTCTCCTTATCCATGCTATAAAATGCATTACTTATACTTGCCTTCTTCACAGCTGTGTGTATTAATTCTTAATACCTTCTTGGTTAGACCTTCTTGTGATAGCCCCTGAAAAAGGCTGCTAATTTCCTTAAACAACATTCTTGACAGCAGCCTCTGTTACACATTATTGGCTTTTCCCAGACTTACATAATTGAGTACAGAAACATAAAATAAGTTGCAAGCATTATATAGGAATTGTATTTGTACACATAATATTAGCAGGTGCAGTAAAATATTAACATAAAGCAGTGTATCTTGTGAAATGTGACATATCACCATCTCTACTGCCTCTTGTTCTCCTTAACATTAGACAGCTAATAAATCAAGGCCTTTTTCCAGAAAACAAACTGAAAATATACAATGTCCTTGGGGTTTCTGTATTTTTAACACTTAAATAAAACTTGCTCAGATCACAATAATGAATTTAGAGAGTAATATACAAAATATTAGTGGTCAGCATATTCAAGACTGAAGATATAACCTCAGTCTGAAAAGAATGTTAGCATACAGGGTAGAAGATTTACTTCAGTACTACAGATGGAAAGAAACTTCCTCAATCATTCAGATTGCTTGCAATCATTCTGTAACTATGCTTTCCTCCACCATATTTCTCCCTACCCCCACTCCTCTTCAAAATCCCAGATTAAAGTTTTTTTCACCTCTCCTTTATTGGCCCAGTAATGTGAATTAATTTTGCACTGTGTTTTTGCTGGCAGCCACGGGAGTCTTCTGTACTGAACTTCATTATGTACATTATTTACATTAGTAACAATTGCATTTTTATTTAAATACCATAACAGGAAATTCCAACTGAGTGTAAGAATATGCATAATGTCATGAAAGATGTATAAATATATGGTTGATCAATGAAGACTCTAAACTTCTGCAGCACACAACCTAACTCCAGCAGTTCTTATTTAAAATAATGTTTGCAGATGCCCTATAGTTCACTTTGCTACACCTATGTACCACTTGAAAATGTTTAAGAATACCCTATCTACTGGAGTATAGTAAATTTTCTAACTGAAGCACGAAACCTTTCAGAAAGATTCACATGCATATACAGCTGAACTCAACAGGTACCCTTGTTTTTCTTGGTTACCTTAGTCATTTTAATGCATGGACGCCCAGGAATCTGAGAACATATGAGCATGCATGTTGTTATGCAGAGTATTAGCCAACAATAATCCCATTCAGGGTTTGACCTACACTACTTTAAATTAATAACCCTAATAATTTTATTAGAGTTTTATAATGTTATGTTTATATTACCTTTTATTCATAAAAATGTGGCAACACTAATATTGGCCAAGTAGCCACAATATTAAAACTGTCTGAAGGTGTTGTGTTTTAGATGTCTTATCCCACTCAAAGTGAAACAAAACTTTCAAAAATATGAATCAACACTTTCTGAGGAATTAGGGCTTTACAGCAGTTCAGTGAATATGTCATCAGAACAATTAAATGGAGAAAAGAAGCCAAAAAGAAGCAAGACATTACTGACAATTACACATTTCATCAGCTTTTCTCAGACATGCGTTACTCTGCACATGCTGATTAGAAGGTTTTAAAGTTAAAAAAAAAAAGCATTTCCAACAAATGTGAAAGATTAGTCATTGTTTACACAATATTTATGTACTGTACCACTAGATCAGCACAATGTGTTACTATTTAACTATATAGATAATTTTTTTAGACCTGACTTTGCTACATATATTTTGGGAATAGTCCATAGCACTGAAAGACAACATTAAAAAACGGATATGTTACTTGTGAGCAAATTATTCATAATCATTTTGAGCCCCTTTAGTAGTAATATATTTTAATAATATAAAATATAAATACATGTACTAATGAAAAAGTTGGAAAAGCAAACTAGGGCTTAGGCAACAATTATGCTTATCCATATTACAATCCTTATTGTAAAAAGGCAAACTGATAGACTCAAAAAGGTATACAGATATGATTTCTGCTTGGATTCTTTTTCTTGTGTAGAGAAACAACTTTAAATCTATGCTGATAATGCAAAAAGTAATCTATTGTGATCTCACAGAGTTTAAAAATAGTCCTCATTTAAAAATGTTTAATATGAACACATTGCTTACACACATTTTGAGAATGTTACTGTAATATGCAAAGTATGATTACTTGCTGAAGTTTACAAAATTGGTACTTGAAGGAAGAGCAAAAAACATTCATAGAAGTATAGATGACTAGAATTTGTCTTGTTCCCCCAACAAAAAGCATCACAATAATCTCTTTAGCATTTATTACAAACATATGCAAAAACACATCCACCATCCTACAAAAATAACAGTCCCCTGCAGCATAGATACTTCTCAGTTAACACCTTTCTACTCCACCAGTGAATCAATGTAATTCACTGTTAAGCAACCTAAACACATCCAGGACAGAAACAAATTAATATGATTCTAAAACCCTCCAGATACTCACCAAAAGACTGAATGCAGATTTCAAGAAGATCTTCCAAAGTGGCTCCTTTGGCTACATGTCCCAGTGGCACCATCATGACCTGAGTGTGATTTGAGAGGCTGGGACAGTGACTGGTCTGCTTTAGCTCCAGTGCTGATTCAGGGGCAGTGCTGCATGCTTGAGCAGGTTGCCTAAAGAAAGCACATCAGTGAAGTAAATATAAGATGATAAGAGTGGCAAATTTGAAGGAGAAAAGGACAATTAACTCATTCCAGCTGGGCTCCTGAAAGACATAACCCTCCCACTTAATACATACACCAACGGGACTGCTCAGTAAGTGATTTATTCTGTATTTTTCATCCTAAATGTGGATTGCAGAGTGCATGGTTACAGAGCTCCCTGAATGAACTGTCAAGATTATCAGAAGTCTTGTTGGGGAATTACATTTAAATTTCAGCACAAGCAACAGCATTATTGTCATGAAGTAACCTACCACCACATATTTGTATGCCCACCAAAAGAAAAGGAGAAAAAAATAACTAGAATCAAATATTACACATATTGGAAAACACAATGCTAGCTTTATTAATTTAATTTGGAAAAATGCCTATTAAGTAAACACAGTATCAGTGTAACCTCATAGTGGTGTATTTCACAATTAAAACAAATATATTGATTTGCATCTATTCTACACTATTATTTCCTATTAAGTTATTTTAAAATAGTATATAAGTGTATAAATATATTTAATAATAAATGTAAAAAGACCAAAATAAAGCACATATCTAATTTTAGATTTGTGTTTTCATCATATGATATCTAATTTCAAGAATGCACATGTTTACAGATAATATTAAAAGCTGTTCATTGCTTGCATAGTTCATAATTCTGTACTAAGTAATAAACAGGCACAATATTAATGAAAAATGCTGAAACAATTTAGCTTGCAACTTAGAGGAACCACTGCAAAATCTGACTTCAATGTAAGTGTACAGTTCACAAAAGAACAACAACCACTGCTGTTTCAATAAGATTTGGGTTTTTTTCAGGGACTCCTGAATTTTTAGGAATTCCTTGGGTTTATTTCAGACTCTCCACAGTATTCCTAAACAAGCAGCTCCAGCATGTTTAAGATACTGTCTTAAGCTTTCATACAACTTTTCTTGAAACACTATGCAAGACTTTATTAATCAGTTGACTTTATTAATCAGATGGGAAGAAAAGGCATAGAAAGTTGTCCACTGTGCATATTACATACAGCTAGCAGAAGTAAACTCACAAACATCCCCAAACTGGCACTTCTGGATGAAGGTGGAAATATGCATGCCTTATGAAGACAGACTGGACCCTACCTCATCCCAGTGAATGTCAAGCCTTAATCTTACCCTTCTGCCTTATTTGAATGCTGGAAAAGCCACAAAACTGTTCATGGTGTCACTTACAACCCAACGCTGATCCCAGGCCTCCATAGTTTCAAAGTCAGGAAAATACAAGGCTGACCCTGCAGAGGCAGTGACCATCCCTGAGCTCCTCCACAGTTAGGCTGACAGTGCTATGCAAACGTGCTCTTCCCTTCCCCCTTTCTCTAAATTTCCCTCTTAGCTTTGTGATCTGACTTCCTGTTCTCATTTAAAAAGAACAAGAGCCTGATCAGCTTTCAGGGTTTTCCTTTCACGAGCTTAAACCCCACTCCTAGCTTTATTCCAGTGACTGTTCAACACAGGGCAGAGGATCCTAGCAATGCAGTAGTTATAAAGTAGGAGTTAAGACAGAAGATATTTCAGGTCTTGGTAACACACAGGAGAAAAACTGAAGTTTCCACACACAAAAAAACTTTTACAGTAATACTGTGACCGACTTAGCCGTACTGCAGAGGCAAAGCTCAGCCTGTGGCATATCTGACCATTTCTTAGAACAGACCCTCTCGAAGTGGTCACCCGACACGACAAGCAGACGAAAGCGGGAGTGCGGGGAGCAGGGGGACGCCCGCCCTGCATTTCCACTGTGCGCTAGCGCCGCTGGAGAAGCCACCACCAATGAGTGATCGTGGGCTAGTGGGATGACAACAAGGAGCAGGTGCGGCTCCCGCGGCCCCCGCCGGCCGTGCCGCGGGAGACCGAGCCCGGCACGGACCACACTGTAACGTGACGCTCTTCTGTCCCGCGCTGAGCCGGCTACCCGGCGCACACCGGCATTCAGAAGGGTGAAACAAAATCCTCCCCCGCACACCCCCCCGGCGCTTCTTTCCTCTCCTTGTTCCACCCGGCAAGGCACCACCTGGCCCCTGAGGAGCTCCAGCCCCGGGAGCAGCGCCCTCTCGCCCCTCGGCAGCATCCCCAGCCCCGCCGCGGGGCAGCGCCGAGCCCGTCCGCCCTGCCCCGACGGGCACCGATCCCACCGCTGCCGCCGCGGGGGAGACGCGAGTGTAAAGCAGCACGGTGAACTCACTGGTTTTCTCTCTTCTTCCCTAAGGTGCCCATGCCGGTTCCAGCCGCGCTCCGGCGGCTCTGCCGGCAGCACAGGGTGGGGATCTGCGCGGAGCGGAGGACGCCGGCTGCAGCAGCGCGGCCCCGCTCATCGCCGCCTCCCGCCCGCCTCGCCGCGCTCCCGCTCCCGGCTCGCCTCGGGAGGAGTCTGAAACCGATTCAAGTAGGGCAGCGGCGGCGGCCGCCACCCGTGACGAGCGCTGGGGAAGATCTTATCGGCAGGAGGAAGTACTGAGCTGGGGGCTGCTCTTCTCTGAAGCCGCCGGGTTTACCAGGTACCTACACTCGCTCCCGGCTCTCACCGTCGGGCTCTAAAGCCGCCGCAACTTTTTTCCACGGCACAGCTGCGGCCCGGCAAGGCAAACCCTCCCCTCCCCTGCCCTCCGCTGTGGGGAAGCGCCCTCCCCGGGGCGGGCTGAGTCGCGGGACTCAGGCGTGTCTCAGCCGCGTCCCCGCCCGCGGCCGGCGCGGCCACTCCGCACCCAGCCCCGGGCGGGCGCCCGCAGAGCGTCCCGCATCGGTCTCGGGTTGCGGGAAGGAACGCGCTGCGCTCCACCGCGGTGCACGCAGCTGGAGGGGAGCGGCGGTGCCGAGGTGAGGGCACAAAGCTGAGATACCCGCGTTGGCGATTGCCATTTAAAGGCTCTGTGCTTATTTGGCACCTTAGACTGCCCCTCGTTTAATCGCAGAGCAAGGAAAGGCGACCCAACGTTTATCATGTTTTTTGTATTACCACTGTGAGTTTATGAGAGCTCTTCCAACTCAACGTTGACAACGACTTCTCTTCTGAGAAGAAATGGCCGGGCAGGAAATCTGAAAGGGCAAACTCACCCCATATCCTGTAACTTACAGTTTTACCAAATGGTCTTTTGTTGAGAAATACTCTCAACGGACCAGTACAAAAGTACTGAGTCACGGAGCCACTGCATTATCAACAGCTTATTTTAAGAACCCAGTTTATGTTTTTGAACGTTGTGTAGTCATCACAATGCCCTTGTTCCTCACACAAAAATTCAGACAGACTTCATGGACTGTTTCATTAATTTTAAGACTAACTGGCAACGTTCAGGTATTTCAGGTAATTCTCTGCCAACAACCAGGACACGTTTCTCTTTAGCTCTCCAAAACGATTCATTTTGCTCAGTGGGGTTTTCTGAGGGGCAGTGATAAATACCATTATCACAACAGTAACTGGGGCAACCTGACTTTTTCTTTGCTGAAGAATTCCAGGTAAAGGGAAAAACCCTACATACTCCTGGAAAATTGCACTCAGTAGGTGACATTCTTCTGGGTAAGTTGTAAGCTCATTTCTAGCACAGAACTTGAAGACCACTGTGATTTAAGAAACATATATTAATATATATTCAAGATCATATGTCATGTGTTCAGTGGTATTATCTGTAGCAATTGTGTTTTTAAATTCAATTTCTTGTCTGAATTGTACTTCAGAGAAGTACATCCCAGCAATCTTTGCTTTTTCTTTTACACATTTTCCTTGAGTTCACATGCATACATGCACACACAAAGAAATGTGGGTTTGACAGGGAAAGTAGTCTCTAACTTTGTGGTCTGAAGGTAAGTAAATAAGTAAATCTTACAGTAAACAATCTTATACAAATATTCATTTGTAACTTACATGCCCAGACAGCAGTCTGGCATACTGATCCTTGAATATGATATTCTTCAGATTAAAAGGTCTCCTAGTGTAAAGTATATTCATGCTTCTTTGGGGTCCCCAGAGGATGAGATATGTACTCTGTGGAAAGGCAAGATATCTCTTCTGTTCTCGTCAATCAGTAGAGTATTACTTTAAAGTAGACTTACGATCAAATGAGCCATGCTAACAATGTTGCAAGCTCATAATGTCTAGTATGGGACATGTTGCTCTCAAGGAAACATGACCAGCTAGGCACTTTTGTACTGCTCTGGTCAGACTACTGGAAGGTCTTGCAACTATAGTAATTTATAGATGGGATTTCACCATTAGAACCAAGTGAAGGGATCGACTTACTGCCTCAGCTCAAGCTGGATCTTTGAAATTCTGTTGCACTTCAAGATATGCCTTTTTTCCTCCTGCTCAGTGCAAGTCCACAAACCTAACTTGGCCTTGAATCAGACCAAAAATAATTTTATTAAGCTGTGCCTTCAAATCTACTTTTTGCTCATTCAGTATGCCAATTTTCCGTTTACAATGGACAAACTAGTGGAGCAAGTATTACTAAACAGTGAATTGAATACAAAAATTAATCCAGGAAAAAAATAAACCAAAAATTGTACATGTTCATGCAGTAGTAAATATTTAATTCATTTCACCACCCACTCACATTAGTTCAATTGCTGCCATAACTGAGCAATGTCAAGAGAGCAAGGCCATACATTTTTCCAGTAGTGTTCACTTAGATCTGTTTAACATAGATCATTGTAAACGCACAACCTCATTCTGAAAGCTTTTTCGGTGTCCTTGTGGTGTGGGATCATGAATGAGAAGGTTCTTTGGTGTTGACAGTGCATCTGCTAGGTGGCAGGGTCAGCAGACAATGTTAGAAAGGCAAGCCAGATAATCTAGTGTAGGAAGAAATTCCAGAAAAGGAGAAAAGCTTGCTAACATAACTGGCATGAAAGACCACAAATAGAAACCTAAGAGTCACTGTATGAAAGTCATCATAGCTTATGCAAACAAGATAGTAATCAGTCATTAGGTTTAACCAGTTGTCCATCAGTGAGGGCCTGCTAGCAATTGCACATGAAAAAACTTTCATCTGAGCTGTGATGTGCCAAAGGTGTGACTGTCCTGTGTCATCAGACCTATTTGAGGTATCACCTAATTATATTTCTCTGTTATAATTAAAGTTGTTAGCTCTTAGAACAGTTTGTTGGTGTGAGTGTTGATTTCTGTTGAAGCTAGTTCTAGTCTCATTCCAAGACTGGGTCATATCTTTTGATCAGGCTGATCTAGGCTTTGGATACATCCATCAATTTATCAAATATTTCCATTTTTGGAAAGTTGCAGAATTAGTGAAGGTTTTGGTCTGATAATTCCACTGAGGTTATCAGACCATAGTGATTTCTCTTGCTGTTCCTCTCTTTGCACAGCTTTGCCATAGTGGCTAGGGACGGAATGTTGCACTTTCTGAAGCAATGTGATCTGTAACAGTGTAACCTTTTGTGGCTTTGTCACAAGCATCTTCCTTCAATGGTGCTCTAGAGTGACTTTTTGGATAACTACTGCTTTCATTTATAAGAGGGAGACAATAAACTTATACTCATGATTACAAAATGGGTCTTGAAAGTGTAAGACTGTGGGACTTGAAAATATAACACTCTAAGATTCAGAGAGGGGATAGTAAATTAAGAAGAATGTGAATCCTCTTTTTAAAGATGATCAGGTTGTAGAAAACCAGCCTAATTTTACTGGAGTGTTTTGGGTTGTCAATAAGATACCTCTGAGTTTCCAGGTTCTCTGCGAGAACAGAAGGATTTGGGAGCACCTAGGAGCCACTAGCATGTTACATTTAAGGATCATAGGTTTGTGTACAATATATGCAAGGCATCCTAGAAAGTCAATAGTTAGTACCTATCCAATCTACCTCTATACTGACATTTCTTCTGTAAAGGTTGCTTCTGTTAAACATATTAACATCCAGCAGTTAGCCTTTAGCTGAACAAGGTGAAATAGAGACATAGCTAGAATTCAGGAAAGCAAAAAAAGGAAAGGCATATGGAAACTGTCAGAACCTTGAGTAGAGCATGGAATACTGGGTCTTGCTGGCTTTTTATTTTGCCAGAGCATTTCTTGGGTTGTTTCCCAGCTGTGGGTTCCCCACCACTCACAGTGAACACTCAGGCTGGTCATTATACCTACTGTAAGTTTGTTCATTTCAAATGCCAAAGGTCTGTGGAATGAATTGAAATAGTGCAGTCCTAGCAATGATCCATGTAGGTGTTAACATGCTGCCACTTGATGAAACATCTGCGGGTTTTAGTTTTCGAAATTACAGTTAAGACATAGCTTAGAGGTCAAGACAATGTCTTTTATCAAACCAACTGACACGATTAGAAAACTACAAGATTTTGAGTAGACTTAACAAACATTTCTGCAGAGAATCTCAGAATCACACAATGACTTAATTTGGAAGGGACCTCAGGTCCAGCCTTTTGCTCAAAGCATGTCCAGCTGTGGGACTAAGCCTCCTTGCTCGGGACTTTATCTAGCTGGATCTTGAAAGCCTCTGAGTCTGAAGACTGCACAGCTTCCCTGACCAAACTGTTGGAATATTTGCCTATGCTTGTGGTCAAAAAAAATCTTCAAAATTAACAAAAAAATTTTTATATCTAATTACTCTTTGCTTGTTTTGGTTTATTTGTTGTCTCTCATACTCCTGCTGTGCACTGCTGTGAAAAATCTGGCTCCTTCTCAATAGCCTTCTCAGAAGTACAGACAGTCTACTGTTACATCTCCCCTGAGACCATCTCTTCTCTGAGCTGAAAAGTCCCAGTTCCTTTAGAACCTCTTCTCAGGGCAAGTTCTCCAGCATCCAGCAATCTCAGTGGCCCTCTGTTTAACGCCATCCAGTTTGTCAATGTCCTTCTTGTACTGGAGAATCCAGAACTGGCTCAGTCTAGAGGTGGTGTAAACACTTCCCTCTTTCTGCTGGCTCTGTGCCTGTGCATACAGCCCAAGGTGCTGTTGGCCTTCTCTGCTGTCAGGGCATGCTGCCGGCTCATGTCCTGCTTGCTGCCCAGCTAAACCTTCACCTGCTTTCCAGCACTGCTCTTCCCCAGGTGCTCAGTCACCAGCCTATAGTGGTGCAAGGGTCTTTTCCTTCCTAGATGCAGGACTATGCATTTGTCCATTCCTCCAACCTGTCTCTGGACTGCAGCCCTGGCCTCAAGTACACTGAATTGTCATCCCAATTTGATGTCGCCTGAAAACTTGAAGACTTTACAGTCATGTTGGTGAATATTTATCCAACTGCTTAGTAATATACTCTGAAAATGATTGCATCTGTGCAATCTGGGATGCACAGTATACCTGAGCGCATGATTTTGCAACCTAAATTAGAGATTTTATATTCAGTGCAGGAAACTTGACAGTGATACATGGATATATGCATCAGGCAGTGCATACAGTACTACAGTGCCTGAGTTTCATCAGTACTTTGTTTGGGATTCAAAGCAGAGACAAATCTCTGCAAAATGGCCAAATTCCTCTTCCCTTTTTCTTCTTTTCAATCAAATCTTACAAGGTGAAGTGAGCCAGCCCACTAAAATGTAGCTATTTAGAATTTTTAGCAACTTAATTTTTTCTTCTGTTTTCACTCTGGACTCCCTCACAGATGTAAAAACCATGAGAGAGTCTAAAATTCACTTTTGAGTGTGCTTCAGTTTATCATTAGTTAGTGGTACAGATCATTTGCAAGCTGCTGATTGGCAACAGTCTTGCCCTGTTAACTCTATATAACTGAGACTGTTGAATTTTGTTGTTGTTTTTAATCAAAAAAACTTTAAATTGCAGTGGAGTAAAATGAATTGTTTCAGTAAAATAAAGCTATGAATATATATCGTGATAATATATAAAAACATTAAGAAGTCTGGTCAGTTACAAAATCTTACTGGTGCCATTCTTCTGAGTAAAATCACACTTTGATTTATGTGGCTTTCAGGTTCAGTCCTCAGTCTTTTTACTGATTCAGGATTTTGGTATTTTTCTGTTTAGGAGAATGCTGAAATACAGTAAGCACTGACCATCTGCCTGTATGGATCATCTGTGTATCTAGCATTAATGTCCAGCTGTTTCAGAGGCAGCACACAGTAGGGGCAATATGCAGTGAGAGGTAATGATATTGCTAATTGAAATCTGTGGTCTGTGTCAATAAAACCAAAACCACCTTGAATTCTGGAATCAGGGAAAGATAAAAGTTTTTATTTATTTATTATAACTGAATCCAAAGCACTGTCATCATAACTTCCATTTTCCTCCAGTGGTCCATAGCAAAGTAGTTTTCTTTCCTGTACAGTCTTTCAGAATTAATGTACTTGATCAGTTTTGATTCAGGTCATCACAGTGCTTATGTGTACATACAGTTCACCAATTGATTTTGTTAAGAACTGCACAAAAATTAATCTCCTTCCCTTCCTCCTCCCAGTCCCCCAAAACCCCAGTTATGCTGCAACACCTTATTTCTTAAAACACATGTGAATGAAGTATGGATATATAAGGTGAAAAACAGCTGGTACCCTTGAAATTACCACTGTCCAGAAACAAGATATAGAAAGGAAAAGCATAACAATATGACTAAGAATGTTTCTTTTTGGTTCACCATCTGATTTAAAAGAACAAAATAGCTACTTGAACAGGATGTAGATAACATCATCCCAAACGACCCTTTGTAAACATTTTCCAAGGAGACAGTGATTAGCTACTTCCTTTACAGGGTATCTCTTGGTCAGCAGCAAGAGGCCAGACACCACTCTAGAAATATACCAAATGTATTGTTTTAGCTTTAAAATTGGTTTCACAGTTAACTTGGTGTGGATATAACAGTCCCTTTGAAAGTATAATAGGATGAAAATTGGGCTCACAGAAGCATTTGAGTTTTGGGTTTTTTAATGCAATGTTTACTGAAATTTTTTCTGTTCAGCAAATAGCAGCTAAAATGACCCTGCTATTTTAAATTGGAAAAAAAATGCAATCATGATTTCCATGTGCATTGTTTCCGGCAGAGCTGCTTCAAAATTTCCAAATTGAATGAACAAAATTGAATTTTGCTGCTGCAGTGTTAAAGGCCAGTATTAATGGTTTTGCCCTTGTTATCTGCAGTGACAAAGTCAGTGGCAGGGATTGTGTGAACAAGCAGGGTGTCAACTCCTGCTGACTATAAGGTGAGAAGAAATGAGGAGTAATCATACGGGTTTCACAGGACATGGGTGTGAGGGAAGTGGTGTTTCTCCACCCCTTCTGATCTCATCTTCAGGGCAGGAACTTTTTCCAGGGGATTTCATCCTGAAATGCAAAGTTGTGCAGATTTGAACTGAACGCTGGATTTACTGGTGAAAATATAAGTGGGCATGATACACCACATAGACAAGGCCCATTCTTCTCTGCTGAGGGACTCTCCTTTTGCATCACTTTAAGGGAAAAACTCTTCTCCCTTCTCACCAGGTTTTGCTTGCCCTTCTCTTTGCTTCTCTGATATGCTCATTATGTGAGTCAAAAGGAGAAGAAAGGAAGTGAGAGGAGAAGAAGACCATCTTCCCTTCATACTCATCCCACTGGAGCCCATGGTTCTGGAGGATCAGAAGGAAGCAGAACAGGGCTAACAAAGTCAGTGCAGCTGCAGGTAACAGTGGCTGCCGAGGGCTGGCTGCATGCTCTTGTTATTGGTACAAGAACTAACAGTGAGTTGATCATTAAAGGAAAAAAATAGTCTTATTTGTGGGCTGCAAATGGCAAATTTACCAGCAGTCTGTATGCATGAGGGGAAAGATCAAGTTTTTTAAGACTCCATTTGTCTTTCGTGTGCACTCTTGTCCTTGGTTAGTCTGTGTACTCTACATTGACCTGGACGCTATTTGCTGCAAGTGTACTGGAGAAGCTGTCTGAGGAATTTATTTGATTCCTTTTCAGTTGATGAGAACTGATATTTCAAAACATATTTGGAGCTAGTTAGGAAAAAAATCCTGTATTTTTGTCAAAGCTGTTTCAAAATTTGTTACACAAATGCTCCTTTGTTGAATTTCTACTTTGTCACCGAGCATATCATCAGGATAGGTCAATATACTGGTCACTCTCTATAGTTCTTTTGGTTATTATGAAAGAATGAATGGTAAAAATACCTTGGAGAGATGGAAGATCAAAATACCAGCAAAATTGTTGTCAGACTCTTAATAGGAGAATACTTAACCCTTCTATATTGATACTATCAAACTTCTACTTATAGGAAGGGAACATAAAACCTGTCCCTTGGTTTCCTGGATTTAATAGACACTTTGTAATAAATTCTGTTTGTAACAGGATCAGGCAAATCAATGTAATAAAGAAAATTTTGAGTAATCAGAGGGATAACAGACATTGATGGTCCATGGCGGCTAGATATGAAATGAATAGAGAATAATGTCGATTACTTAGACCTAAAATAATGCAAATTTTCCAGAACTCCTAAGATCCTTTCTTTTTCCCAGTTTTATACCTTACCTTCTCAGCTTTAAAGCAATGTGTATTGTTTCCTATTTTAAAGGACTGCTCAGAATAGCAATATTGTCAAGTATTACTGTAACTTTTCTGGAGTAGAAGCCCAGTCTATTCTTGGCTTCAGTTTTAATCAGGGAGAGTAGCTGTAGCGGTACTGAACAGAATGTTATTGTTAATATATACCAAAACCAATGTTCAGTATCATATAAACAGTCCCATCATTTGAAGGTATTTAGGCAGCAACTCAGGAAACACATTTAAAGCTGCTCTTATTGTGAAATGCCACACAGGGACATGCTGAAAATTCATATGCTGAAAATTAATCAGGTTTAAAATGTCTTTATTTGTCAAGAGCTCTTCTAGGGGGAATATTAAAGGGTAAAGCCATAGCCCAAGTGTATTGTTATGTTCAGTAACTTAGTCTGTAATTATAGATGTCTCTGTGAATATCTAATTTAGAAAACAATGCAAAATTGTCAAGACATGCTGAGCACTTTTAGTATTAATATTTCTGGTTGTCAGTCTACAAGAGGGTTAGATAAAGTATCCAAAGCTTTTTGTAGCCTCAACTAGAAGGTCTTTCAAAATCACTAGTTTGCAGCTTTTTATTTTGCCCCTTTGATCTTCTGTAAAAAAAGTTGACTTCACCTTTCTCTATCCCAGCTAACACCATGAGAAACACTTCTGAAAGCTTAAAAAAATCCTGTGGTATAAACATGAACAGTGAAGTCTTGTGAAACCTGAAAATAATACAGTAGTGAAAGTTAGATATTCTATTTCTGTCTGAAAAGTGGTTGTTTGGGTGTGTTCTCTCTACCTATCTACCTGTCTGTTCTATCACTTCTTCGGAATTCTGAGAGGAAGGTTTGTTAGTGTTTGTTCAGGATGACTCACAGGTTAAAAAAAAAAAAAAACAATAAGAAAAACGTGTGCTATTTCTTTGTCAAATACAAGAACATTTTAAAATTTAAGTTTAAACTTAGTGGTATCTGTCTTTTTAAGAGTTCAGAAAACAAAGAGAATGGAAAAACACTGTCAATATACTGTGTGACCAACAAATCAGAGCAACCAAACTAGTATTCTTAGTGGAGATTGGTTTATGTCTTTTAAGAACACACCAAATATTATTCTCGGCATCAATTACAGACTGTGGACAAAACCAACCAAACAAAAAGGTTTATGGGTGTTTCCCTAGGAGAGTAATGACAAAAAAGAAGGAAAATTGTGCTTAAGTGAACATGTAAGATTCTAGTAATATTCAAATCACTATTTTAAAAGGTGCAAATTATTTGTATTCAGATAGGAAAGTTGATTAAATGTTTTTGTCTCAGTCTGTGGTTGTGACAGTGAAAAAATAGTTCAAACTCTTAAAATAGTTCTGTAGATCCTAGGCTTTTTTTGTAGGGTAAGTGGCAAAAAAACAGATAGTAGCACACTGTAGGAATAATTGCTGTTTGGGATTCAGAGCCTTGTATCTCTTTTAACCTGAATTCTTGTGAATTCTTGTACACCCAGTGTATTTATGCAGTTGCTACTGAGGATTCAGTTTGACCCACCAGCGGGAAGCATGCACATGCTATTCTGACTTTACAACATTGTTCACCACCACTAGAATTAAGCAAGTATATAGATGTGATAGAACATCTCATTTTCATGCAAACTTCCAAGATTGTGCTATGCTAACAGTTGTGGTAATGATGCTCAGAGAAGCAGATACAATTTTAATATTTGACATGTTTCCATAGGAAGTTGTTCCTTTGGAGCTGTGTAGATTGCAGAACATGCTTAGGTATAATGTAGGGAACTGAAGGAGTTATTTGAGTTTTTAATTTGTTTTAACTGCCTGTATTTACTTATATACACTATGAATTACTATGCAGTCATCTTTTTAGGCATTGTTTGTATACCTCAACACTGCTTTCATAATTTACCTTATTTTCCTGTTCCTTGAACTATAATTTTAGTGTTTCTGGAAATACCAGGGATATGAGGAAATTCAGGATGTCACTCCAGATATTTAACAAGTTTATCTCAATCCTGAGCCTTTTCTTTTTCATTTTGGTGTCATTTACATATAAATCAGAACATATTGTAGTTTCTTTGAATTTTATTTTATCTGTTGTGCAAATATCTCCTTTTTTTTTTTTATTTTTTATTTCATCCATCTCTTTGGCTCTCATAAGACTTCTAAAAAAAAGTTATTCAATGTGCTTAACAGTTAGTTTATGGAATATGTTTTGAAAAACAACAAAAATTTTCCACTAAACGAAGTCCCTGTGCTATCTTTTAAGGGATTCAATTCTATGCTTTTTGCAAGCTTAATTATCTTAGTATTTTTGATACTTTGCAAAATTGCTTAAAGGAATCTTCTAAATTGAAGCTGTTTAACTTTGCTAAATCTTTGTCAGCTTATTTTTATTTTTCATGGCCATATGGTGGTTATTTCAGGTATTCTAACAGTTGTGATGTAGTTAATCACTCAGGATCTGGGACAAGTAAGGAACTACCAACATGGTCATTTTAGTAATGATCAACTGTTCAGCAGGATTGATATTTTAATCCATACAGTATTTTGTCTTCCAAATTCTTTGGATCCAATTTAAAATTCTTAGTATCCTTACACAGTTGCTTCCTCAGTCTGGTGACATCTAAGCTCTATTTCTGGTCAGGCCACTAAGCCCCCAACAATCAAAATCCATAGGCTATTTGCTCCTCTGGCTACACTGCTTGAAAAGTGTGATCCAAGGACTACTGAACAATAAATGTAACAGAAATGAAACCTAATTTCCTTCCCAAGGAAGTGTTCTGGTAGTTAGCAGTGTTAATGTTTGTTGTGTGCACTCCCTGTACACACTAAGTTCTTTAGTTTATCACTCTCCCCTATTTATTGAATAGGGGAGAGTGAGAGCATCCTACCCTTTTAAGCATCCTATACCCTGGCTTTTAAGACATTAAGATAAGATTTGCATTTTTACAAGGAGTGAGAGGAATTTAACTTAGGCATCTCACAGAATATCATGAGTGCCAGAGCATTCACTAGAGTGAGAGCATCTCTGTGAGGGCCCCTAGCATTTGAGCCATTGAATTTAAATACTTGACAAAATCAAACTGTTAACTTCCTTGCCCTTTGAAGCAAATCTGTCTTGACAACAGATTCCACTATCTAGAATAGAATACATGCCTCCTTTCAGCAGAAACCACTTGTGCACCTCAGATGATGTTTTAGGATATGATCTATGAGAAGAAATTGCTATTAACTATGTTCAGCTTCTGCCCCCTCAGAATGCACTCTGTGGTCTATCTGAGTAATTTAAGGTTCTGGATCCTGATCCATGGCCAGGCACCTAAAATGGCTTGTTACTGCTCATAACTTTTAGTCAACACTGTGTTTCATTGTCAGGGTCACAAAAGAAAGCTGTGGAAGAGCAAAATACAGATTTTAAATGTAAAAAGCTGATGCTAGTATCTTAACCAAGAGCAGACTTCCTTCTAAAGTCTTTCATCATAAACCAATGAACATGTCTTAAACATGTTGTTCACTTATGCTTCCATCTTTCCTTGATTACATCACTTTCTCACATTGCAGTTATATTGCTACTGTTTGAAAGTACCACCCTCTTTAAATGTGTAATTGCAGTGATTGCACAATCAGTTGTCTTCATTACTATAGCAACAAGAGTAAAAATGTTCCCTAGCCCATCCCATGTAAAAAGGTTTCTTTCCTTCCATTTTATTCTTATTTTGGAATGAATGTTTGTGACACAATGGAAATTGTGTGCTTTGGTTTGGTTGAAGGCTGCTCACATTAGTGAGGGAAAGACCTGAATCATACTGGAACATTCATTTTAAAAGGGGAAGTAAAATTTCTGACCTACTCAGATGAAACATATGTACCAAACATATGTACTCTCTCTTCAGCTTCAGTCGCACACTCTTGGCAGGGTATCTCACCAGCAGGAAGGGGAGCAGTGCTTTTAAAGGAACAAGTAAATTCTAACATGAGACACATGCTCAAACTGCATATTCTAATATTAGAAATGGAACCATTGCCTTCCTTGACCCCAATGAGGCCTTGTCTACACTGGTATTTTTGAATAAACCTTGCCTCATTACGACATCTGAGATCACTAGTGTAAATAATCTCTATCACGAACCACCCCAGTTTTCATCTCTGTTTTCTCTTTCTTCCTCTAGGTACAGCAGTGAAGCTTTCTGCTACCATGAGTTTTACCCTCTGAAGCACAGAGGAAGTCTGAGTAGTCCTGTGGCTGTCATAAAGACATGACACCCACAGACTGAAAAGAGAAATCCCTACACCATACATCCATGAACAGTTATTCTAGTGCATTATTTTGAGTAATACTATATTTGCCTTTCTTCCTTTCAGCTCTAGCTCCTAATGTTGCATTGTTTCATGATACTCTGCTTTGTTGTTGGGTTTTTAATTAATACATTTCTTAATACAGAGGAAAATTCTACAACATAATTGAAGAAGTCAGTGTGTGGTTATGTTAATATCAAAACTAAAGTCATATGATTTCTGTCATGTGAATTTTCTTGCTATCAGGCTACAGACTGGCATCTACAGTTGTCTCGTGGTTTTCACAACGTTTGTATTACATCACTTTTGAGACCAAGACTTTTGACTTATATTATCTGTGAGACCAATACTTTGTGTCCAATTTGCTACACTTTGCCAGGAGATTGAGAAGTTACTACTGCAACATATGTGCAGCCATCCACACAGACACAACATGATTGCACAAGTTTCATTTCTGTAGGAAACCTGACTCACAACAAGAGGCAAAACCAGAGAACTAAAAACTGAGTCTCCTAATTCTGTATAATATCCACATTCTAGCAACCAGAAAAATGGAGTTTCCCCTGAAATTCCTGCATGTAAAAAACAGCTTGTTCCACTGCTTATTGGGCTTACATGCAGGAAATCCTTTGTTTGCTATTAGTCAATTGTGTAATTTTGGTCAAATTCTCATCTCTCATTTCCCCTTTTGCCTGTTTAGACACAGTATGGTAAAGGAGGAACCAGCACTTTGTCCATGTCTTTACAGTGCTTAGCATGCTGATGCCCATGAAAGAATCAAAAAATCATTCCTTTTGTTCATTATTGTATAATTATCCAGAACAGAAACAACATCTGAAGACTTCAGTCACCAACACGCAAGAAAATAGAGCTGTTCACAGCCAGCTCTGAAATCTTCCTGCAGATTAGAGGGAACTTTTTTACTGACTGTATGAACAATTTTAAGCTTGTACAACTTTTCCTGGATCACTTAAAAGGAAAAAAAAATCAAACAAATAAAATAAGCTACTCCATATGAAGAATTAATCTAAATTACTAGTTTCTTTTAAGCATTCTTCTTAGGATTCTTCTCTTAAGCACTCAATTATTTAGCTGTTTAGGAAATTAAAGGATCCTGAGAAGGAATTACAGTCTTACTATTTTTTCTTTTTCTAAATGGAGGTTAAAAATTACATTGAGAAATTCTGTCTAGTTTTGATGTAGCTGATAGTGCAAGTGCTGATAACTGAAGTAGAATCTTTAAAGTGAGTTCAAAAGAACTATACAAGCCTGGCTTACTCAGTACCTTACTATAAACAGATCAAGGGATTAGTTCTGTGATAAGGTAGTAAGGGCACACCATACCCTTCAGCCCGTTATATCAGAAAAAGAGACAGGCTTTCATTCACATTGCTTCTCTGAGGTGCTTTTTCTTCCAGCACTAAAATAATTAATTTGTGCCTTAAGTTTAACATGTAAACAAGGGGTCTGAACTGTTAAAAAGCCATCCTTGGTTTAACAATAACTGATGCAGTCTCACTTTGCATGAGAATTGTGTGCTGTGATTTGGACTAATATTACAGTGATCTCACATAGCCTACGCAAGTTATGAGAAACAGTCAGTGAAAGTTTAGCTTAGTTTGGATGAGATGTTCATCGTTCCCAGTTTATGTTAAACTGGTAACAGGTTTTATATTGACAAAGTCACCTCCTTCCTCCAATTACTTTTAGGTTTCTTTCTATTGAATAGTGTGTTTACAAAGGCCTATTTTACTTTCATGTACTTTTCTAGGAATTTCTAATGTTCAAAAACTTCTGAAATGAACAACCTGAATGATAACTAATAAGAATTTGTTCCTGATTCATAAAAGGAATTATAAGGAAAAGAAGATTCTTTGACAAGAAGATACAACTAGTGTTCACAACATCAGTTAACAGCTGAGTACTAAAAATTCCCTTTAAGCTGGTACTAACTAATGGTGCATGCAAATTAGCATGAAAAACAGTAGCAATGAGTACAGTTAAGCTGAGGAGTAGGGGCCAGAATAATGAAAAGCAAATCTGTTGTCTATGCTAGGAATGTGAAAACTGTCATTCTAGAACACACCAATGCTATTTCCTTGCAATCTCTAATGTGGCATTTTCATCATGAGTTGTTGTAGACTATGTAATAGGCTATTTTGTACTTAGTCTCCTGCTTAGGAAAGAACCCCAAGTAGCTGGAGTCCACCTTGTAATGAATGCAACACTACTGAAACGAAATAGAACTTTTACACATCCCCTACGAGGAAAAAAATTCACTTTGGGGCTTCATTCTATTTCCACTTTTTTTTTTTCTCCTTTTCAAGTGCCATGCGATCTTTGAAGAAGCACACTGTGCAAATTGTGTGCAGTAACTGCAGAACAATCTGTTCCTAAAAATGGGTAATGCTTCTATATACCGAAGAGCTGAGGCATCAGGAAACTAGTGTCAGGGAAGGCATATAAAATAAATCCCCTTATGGATGTTTTCTCTCACTTCAATGCATTGTGCACTTGTACCCACACAGCTGTATATGAAGCAGAGAAGATTCTTTTTCAGATTTTTGACCATGATGTATGTTTTTACAGCACAGAAAATAATACTTAACATTGTTTTGAAAAAAAAAGCACAGATATTTATCCTTTCTTAGCACATTTATGAACAAAAGAAATTAACCAAGCTTTGCATATTTGTAAAATCTAGCTCATACTTTACTGATTCTGCCATTTATTAAATATTCATTATTAGTCTTACTCCACATCTAAAAATGACTCATGCACTTGTATGTAGAATTTCAATAACATTCTGGTTGCTAGGGTACATGTGATCTCTCTGACATATAAAGTATCTGTTAGAAATAGATTTCTTAAGTATATAATGATCAAATCTGTAGGGTTTATTCAATAAATGTTTCGGCCAGTAGATAATTATTTAAACAGCATGGCATTCATGCCTTTAGATAAATATTGAGTTCTATTGCACACAATCTCTAACTGACTTTTTTTTTCCATGTCAGTAAAAACCTTTTAATTTTTGCCATATGCGTATGATACAGCAGTTTGCTGGGTAATTTTCCTTAACTTCTTTTTTCCCCCAGTGGCCCCCTCTATCAACATGGTTGCTTGTCTACAACTGGGTTTTTTTTAATCTTTGTTTCAAGCTTCTCCTAACTGAGGACAAGTAACAAAAACTGGCTGAAATGTGTATATGAGTTTCGGTATATGCTTCTGTGTCTTCATCTTGGAACTACAGGCTTGTTTATGCTCATGGCTTTGAGTTTGTCCCTGCATTAAATGCTTTCTGGCAGATATCGGGTGATTTGCTAGTGCTGTCACCCCACCATTAGGTCAACTTTCTCCAGGATTCATGCTCGTGACACGATCTGAGCTCTTAGACCAGACTATCTCTGCCACACTGCTATTTAATTGTTTCCTGAAAAACTTGTGGTAAAAGAATACTACACCTGCAAAATGATGGAGTTGGCATATGAGAAGGGCAGAATTCATGCTTTCTATAGAACTAGAGCTATGTTAAATTCTTTTTCTGTTCTGCTGAAAAATCAAAAGAATTGAAAAGTGCATTCATTTTACGTCAATCCAAAATACTTTTTTTTTTCCTAGTCAAAGGATATTTTTTGTAGTTTGGATTCACAAAATGTACTTCATTGTGATTTCATACATTGATTCCATGTAACATCAGAAACATTTGGTCTTTTAAAACTGCTTTTAATTTGGTTCAGTAATGAAACAAGGCATGGTTTTTCAAAATGAAACATCAAAAAATATTTCATTTATGAAACAATCTTTTGCCATAGTAATAGCAAAAAAAGACAGTTTGGTACTTGATACTGCTTAGTGCTATGTATCTGATTCAACTAGTACAGAAGAAAATGACATTTTTTATTATTTTTTTATTATTAAAAACCCCCTAGATTTATATAAAACCCTACTTTAATCTGTAGGTAAACACGCATAAATGGCAAATCTTTACCCAAATAAGAACATATTAGTTCTGTAGGATTCCTTCCTAATGACTGAGCAGTCAGTGTACAAGATAATCAATGCTTACTAATTATTGAAAGTACTATATTGAGAGGGATGAAAGTGGCATTGAAAGGGAAAGTGCTGTTGCATGGATATTAATACTGGTGCTCCTAAAGGGTCAGTCTTTAAATAGTGCTTCTTTCATCATTTCATTAAGAAGTTTAATATGGAGATGCAAGAGTGTGACAATTGAGTTTGCCCGTAGCAAAATATATGTCTATCATTAACCCAGAAGAAGGATGAAATGTCCAGGAAGACCTGCATGACTCTAAGAACTGCAACCTTATACAAGGGGCAAAATTTAACAGTATCAAGTACAAGTATTCTTTGGGACTGATACTGAGAGTTTCGGTTAATTTTTGAGTTTACTGTCTGGGAACAACCATGTGGGGACATGGTAGTAATCACAGAGTGATTTATGCGTCAGCGATGTGATATGGCTGTAGAACAGAAAAGTGTCCTAGATGCCACTGGCTTCAGTAGTGTTGGAAAGCAGTTTTGTTATTTGCTGAGCAGGAGTTTTCTCATCTACAATAGTTCTTGGCATCCAAGCTCAAGGAAGATGATTTCAGAATGAAATAAATGTTTATTTTTCTGCTCTAATCCAATCTGTCATCAAATCCTGTTCATTTAGCTGAATATATGGCATTTCATTCTAAAAGAAAACTTCATCTCAAGAACTGATAGAAACTTCCCATGAATAAATTCAGACTGATCATTAGAAGTTCTTGGCAAAATGGTCTGTAAAACCTAGAGATGAATGGGTTATGGCTTCTTCTACTACTGGCAGACAATTTGATAATCCTTAAAACCAGTTTGGAACATTTAGTAGAAGGATTAAATTATGCAGTTGGCTGCAATTGCAGGAAATCAGATTTAGCAACCCATAACATAATTTAGGTCTGATAGTTGTATGGTCCTGTGAACAGTTTTCTATATTCTGCAGTATACTGCTCCATGAATTATTTACACTTCATTCCAGCCTGCACTGAATACAGAAATTATCTTCCATTTTACAATTTCTGTTGTTATTACTTAATTAATTTTAGTAAAGGATGAAAAGAAAAATGTTTATGTTGTGTATAAGGAAAGCCAAAGTACTAAGGATAAAGTACAAACCAGTTAAATCAAATAATTTTGGGTCTCCCATCTAAGATACCTGGTTTTAAGGATATTTAGAAATTTATATTAAAATCATACTTATCAATAACTTCTGCTAAGGAAACTCAGCTCTCCTGCAAGTCAGATCACAGATGCCTTATTTTTTTCTGTCTTGAGTGATACTTAGATTGCGGAATTTTATGGAAGAAACAATTTCATATAAAATCCTCCATTATGTTCAATAATACTAGTTTAAGCTGTAGCATAAGACTTTATTTCTTTTCACCTCATTTGTCCCTAACAAGTACAGATGTTTCTGCATGCAATGTTTTATCTCAAGGAGACTGTTAAGGTTGACACTGAAATTGTGCTGAGATATGACATACTTAAAGGACTTAACTAGATGACAAAGTTGAATTAGTGTAATTGGATAGCTGCTCTGATCAGTCACTGTTATTATCCACCTGAGTCTCGGTTTAGAGGACAGCTCCCTCAGCCTCTAATTCCACTACACAGCGTTACTGTGGTAATGCCAATCTAAGGCACTGTTGTCTTTGCCATTCCTGGATATCCATTACTGCAGTCCTGCAGTTCACATCCCCAGCCTCATACCTGTACAGCTGACTGTTGGACTGCATTGAAAACAAAGTCAGACAACTGGTACACCTTCTCTGTGCATGTTTTCTTTCTTTCTAAGGTAAATCATTTAAGTTCTCCAGTTCACAGAATGACTCACAAACGGTTTCTCTGGCTTAACCCAGAAGGGGGACATGCACTGCTACATGAGTCCAGGAATAATCAACCTGAATAGCTCCTCAAGCCACAGCTTCATAGAGCAATGACTTCTGGATATGTCTGTGTTGGACACCAGATGTGTGACCATTGCTTGGATAGACAAAGGGGTTTAACTGTGTATTGCCATTTGGTAAAAGGGGTTGTAGTCGTTACAAAATTATCAGATGAAAAAAGTTTTAATCAGGGTAGGCAAATCCACATCATCATCTTGGTGAATTTAACAAAGGCTGAAAAGATTGTAGGTTGACCCTATTATTTAAACTTTTCTGTCTACAAAAGTCTAAAAGGTAATTTAATGCAGACAATATGATGTATTTTTACTTGATTTTACTGTCAGAGATGGTTTCATCATGGTAGCTGAAATTTACAGAAGTACCCAGCTAGTAGCAAACAGTGGCATAAAGAATTTCAGCCTAAATAGTTGCAGTTAGTTAGTTAGAAACAAGAAAAATAATTTCTTATTATGGAAAATCATAAGGATTATAGTGCTTACAAAATACTTACCCTATAAGCATTGCACTTATGGTCCTATTAAAAAATATTTTTTTTTTAAAAAAGACAGGAATATTGTTTTCAAGCTGTGGTTTTACTCTGCCCTTACATACTGTGCTTTGATTTTGACACTGCATACATAAACACTTCTAAAAACTATGATAAGATAGGTGCTTTTAAGGGTGACTTCTGAGAAATCTCTGTGCTTAACGGATAGCAATTTTGTAAAATCTGACAAAAAAGAGAGCATTAACCTCATCACCAGATAGCAGTTTCTTCTTTAACTTTCATTCTCAGTCATGTCTAACCAGTTTCTGTTTAGTTAGAATTCCTGAACAGTCAGACCTGAACTTTTCTCACTGTCTAAGGTGCTGTGGGTTGCACAGGTGCATTTGAGTAGAGTTTCCACTCAGATTTTTATTGAAATCTTGGATTTAAGCAAGAATCATATGTTCATGAATTTCATGTTACTTTATCCAGATCACCTGCCATGTGGTTTAACCAAGCAGTTAAATGGTTTTGATACCATTCCTTTCAAAGACAAGGTAAAAATTGGCCATTTTAACAGATTAATTAATTATAGTAAAAAGTTATCTTTCTTTTTGCACATGCTTCTTTTAGGTGTCATGTAAGGCAAGTGGCAATGTTTTCATTTTACCTAGTGTTCATCAGTGAGTGGTAAGTTAAAGGACAGTCCTTCAAGTTACTATAATTATGGAAACTGGAAATGGCTACTGAAAGATGAATCCATGTTGCCAGTTTTGTCATATTTTGTTTATTCAGATTCTGCTCACCGGCTTATTTCCTACATCAGCCATGGTCATATATTGAGTCTGAAAAAGGTGTATGTGACAGCCAGATTTCAAATGAATTAACTAAACTAGCTTAATTTGAATGTAATTTCCATATGCTACAACACTGCCACATCTAGAGGGCTTTAACTACAGCCTAAGTTTGTGCTGTAAAAAGCACTCGTTTCTGGTTTGAAAATGGGGAAAACATATACATAAAATAAGATATTAAAGCATTAATTCTAAATGAGGGGCAGCTGAAGTCACATTATGAATCTAGGCTTTTGTGTAAAGGAACATCATCTATATTTCAAGTAGTAAATCCATAGGATGAAAACTTTGTTTTCTTCACATTGAGCTGAAACTGCAGACAGGGCTTCCTGTAAGGTAAATACTTATATCACAAGAAAGGTATCATAGAAAATTTACATTTCTTTAACATACAGAGTCTACCTTTCTGTTTGTTTGGTATGTAACACCTGACAAATCAGACAATATTTTTAAAATAAATTCTACAATTGAGAATTATATTTAACTCATGGAACAAATTAGATAAGAGAGAGAAAGCAGTAAAGTTCAGCGACGCATGCATCACTGAGTAGAGGAGACAAAACTGCATTTCTTTTGGAAAAAGTTCCCCAGAGCTGGCTCACCTAATGCAAAACTTATCCTATTAGAAATATTGCTTTGGTTTCACTTCTCTTTTTTCACTTCTGTGCTCTCGCTCTCCTCTCAAAGTAATAATTTATTTGCTGTCTTCTAGAAATTTAATTCTGTATCTTGTAATCTCCATGATTCACTGATTACTTTAAACTTAGCCACCTAAGTATATATGTAATACTTAAAATTTAAAAAATCAGGCTTAAACTCTAGAGTAATAATCTGTTTTCTGATTACCACACCACTATACACAAGCATTCAGATGAAGGACCAGGACTGTGGAAAATAACTAATTAGATGTATCTTTTGCTAAGTGCATGAGATAATGCACAGGCCTGAATATTATTTTCCCACAGTGTCAAAAACTAAGATGAGAACAGATTAGGTTATGTAATCTCCTATTTATATCTACTTTCACCCTCAAAAGAAAAATGTAATGTATCTGTTTTTCATAGAAGAAAGCCTTTTTAGTGGGAGCCTAAGTTGCCTTGCATTTGATATTTAATTACATATTCAAGGGAAAAATCTCCACTGTACTTGGAAGAAGCGATTTTCAGAGATTACTGCAGATAAGTACATAAACTTTCAGATGTTATCTGCAGTGTTTCTGAGCTTTGTCATTCTCAAATAAAGAAGACGCTATGTCGCTCAGCACTGACCCAAAGAAGAATACATTTACAATCTGGGTATGTGGTGGAACTAAAATGAAAAGAGAGGAAAAGAAGAAAATGTTCTGTAAGGAAAAGAAACATCAAAGGCCATTAGAGCAAGAACTTTTAAAAAGAAGACAGTAGGATGTGGAAAAATGATCAGGTATTGCTATACAGAGAAGAATAATTTTGAAAGCAATAGAACATTCAAAATGTATAAAACTAGCCTGTGAGGTGTCATCTCTTTAGTTAAAAGCTATTTTTAAAGGCTTACCAAAGGATAACTTCTCTGAATTCATTATTTTTAATGGAAAATAATATTTATTATTCATATATTGCATATATAGGCTGGTTGTTGTAGGCTGAAAAAAAATGTAGATATGAAAATAGTTCAGCAGGTAAACCATTTTAGTGCATTTGAATAAACTCACCAGAAACTCCATGTGACTTAGAAAATAAGAGAATATTTTAATTAAATGAAAACATTGATTGACAAAAGCGTGACCACTTAGTCATATAACTTTAATGACTCAGACCATTTGCCACTGAGATTAGTTGATAACTTTCTTCTTAAAGTTGTGGTTAAACAATATGTTCTCCATTGTACCTTATTAGATCTTTCAATAGATATTCTGTATTTCTCTTTGATGCTAAAAATGGCTGCACTGAGACCATACTATGTAGCAAATTTTTAAGTATTGAAAACTTTAAAATGGCTTAAAATGGATGGTGTCATTCTAAACACCTTGAAATTGTAATGCTCCCTGAAATCTGGATTCATTTTGAGATGAACATACTTAATTTCAGAACTGCTTTCTCTAGTAAGTAAACAAGCACAACTTTATCCAGCCATCTGCAACATAGTAAGGATGATGCAAAGGGTAAACAGCAGGGTACATTTCAAATGAAAATAAAGGGCCCATCAGGCTCTTCATTCCTATAGGCTCTTTAGAAAATTCAGTTACAAATAAAATCTATTCAGGCATGCAATGTTTTATATCAATCATACCATAGTGTTTTTTGTTTTGATCTAGTTCTTAATATCCTATACTATCAGATTAATGTGTTAAAAATATGCTAATGTATAGCTGCAATTAATTGCATTAGTAATTGAGGAGTAAATTAAAATACTGGACTCAGGAAGTGTGTAATCCAGAGTACAGTTGGTTGTAAATCAGGACATTAATAACTCAAATGTTAGTAGATACATTACCAATTAATTGCTAGGAAAAAAAGCTTTACAAATTGAGGCTTGTTTTTGAAATTATCTCTTGACATTACCACATCGTGTTTTCCATTATCAGTATATGAAAATATGTGACTCTGTAAATAAAAATTAATAAGCCATGTCAAAGAATGAGGAAATACAAATTTAAAGAGTAGTTTCCTAATTTATTTTTCTCAATTCTTATTTTTATTATGAATTGTTGAAAATGTACTGAGGCTGCTCAGTATATTTTCCAGAGGACTAAAATATTCATTTTACTGAAGGAAAAAAGTTATTTCTAAAAATAACGAGACTGCAGGTTATCCTGGAGAGCATATGCACCTCATTGAATTGATTAGAGTTGACATTTTGTGAGTAAATAGCCTGCACGAAAGAAAAAATCTCAATTTTTTTTCCAAATTTTGCATGTCATTGATACAAGTGACATGTGGGTGGTGAGATGAAAGACTGCTTTGTTCTTCACAAGAGTCATCCAAGTCACTGGATAGAATGAGGATTGTGTCCTTTTGATAGATCATGTCTTCATCGCATCTTCACCTGGATGAGAAAGCATAGAACAAAGTTGGACAAACAATACAAGAACTAGAACCCACAACTGTGTTGGCTCTGCCACACTGAGCAAACCCAGTAAAATCCTGTTTGACTTGGAAGAGAAGACTGGAAATGGGACATAAAGGTATATCATTATCAGAGTCCACAAGATCAGAATGTTACTGGTTAGAAATGAGTTGAACTCCACCCAGGAGTCAGAGAGATTTCATACTTTCTTGTTGTTGTTGTGGTTTTTTTTTTGTTTTGTTTTGTTTTGTTTTTGTTGTTGTTGTTGTTTGTTTTTTTTTCTCTGAAAACAGATTTGGTTTTTTGGGGGGAAACCCACCTGTCTGAATTGTGACAATTTTTCATTTATATTTCATGAAAATTTTCTGTTTATATATTGTCTTAGGCCAAGTTTATAGTACTTCTCCCTAGAGCAATATATCATACACCATCATTATGCTTTCAGAATGTGGCTAATTCATGTTCTATTAAATAATTTGATTTACTCTTTTTGCTTAAAACAAAACAAAACAAAAAAGCTATAGTGTTTGTTGTAGTAACATGCATTAGCTATCTCAATGTGTGTTACATGAAAGAGTATAAAGACCTGGCTAGTCACCCTGAGGGAGAATGTTCTGAGGTTATCTTCCCTTTTTAATTCTAGTTTTGAAGGTGGAGATTAGTGGAGGAAACCTGCATTGACATTCTTAGGTTTCCTTCTGAAATATCCAGAAAGATAATGAGCTGCTATATCCCAAGAACAGTCCTGTGGCTTTCTCAGGAAGTTTATGGGCAGGTTTGAATCCCTTAAGAACATGGATAAAGGATGTGCAGAGCATTTCCTATGATGTAGGAGTCTGTCAGACAGTCAGTGGAATCAGAATGCACATCATTCACTGCTTGGTTCTCACACACAATTGATGAAACCAGACAGCCTAAACATCTAAAGAGTACTTTTTGGGAAGTGACAAGGGAAATGAACTGGGACAAAAATCGGGAAAAAAAAATTAATTAATTAGCCTATCTAACTAAAAAGTCCAGATATAGCTATATGAGTTAGGAAAGTACAATAATGCCAAACCTGAAGTTCTGTAGAAGCAACCCACCAACCCTTTATCCTTGGTGCAATGCATGAAAAGTGAAGAATGTTTAAAAACTTCCCAAACTTTTGCACGTGAGTGACACAACCACGGCAGAATGATCTCTTGTCTAGATCAGGGGTTGCGCTGTATTGACACAGATCGTTTCACTTTCAATGCAAAAAACAGGTAAATTTTTTCTTGCTTAGGAGCTTGCAGAACAGGAATTCTCATACTGTGAAGTTCTCAGATATTGCTTGAAATGAACACATTTCTGAGACTAGGCTCTAATACTTTGACAACACTGGGTGGCATTGTACAATATGGGACATTATAAAGTAATAGAATATGTACACAGATCTTTATAAGTTTATCATCTGCCCTTTCAGCTTTCAGGTTGTAAACATAGTGGGATGAACTCAGAACTGGCTTAGATATACATACTTGTGCATCAGTTTTGAGCACATGGACTGACATGATGACTTTAAGTTTCCTCTGAAAGGAAGCGTTCATGTCTTTGTGTATAATTAGCTCCACTTTGAAGAAGACCTGAGAAGAACCAGGCTTGGTTATCTTGTTAGACTTGTGGTTCAGAGGGGGGTTGGGGTTAGTAGAAGAGAAGGTTTGCTCTTAGTCATAAGTGGTGCTGGAAGCAACTAAAATCATTAGTATAGACTGGCTCTGTGTGGGATTCCATTACCAGCAGAAAAAGAGATTCACAAACCAAGAGCGGTTTCAGAGAAATACCGCAGTGTGGAAATTCCATTCCTTCCTGAGATCTGAACCTAGGGGCTCATTTCCATTAGGGAACAAAAAAGAAGAAGCAAAATAAATTTCTGTGCAGAGAAAAGCCATCTGTGCATCACAAAGCGCAATTAGACACAAATATGAATTATATTTCTGATGATACGTGAGATTTGTTTTCCTGTCAGTTGTTTGATATTTTATACTATCTAACAAGAACCTTGGCACGAAATGCTACTGAAGAGGCACAGAGGCAAGGTCAGCATCAACACCTATATTTAAGGAAAAAATTGTTTGTTAAGGAAATCAATTGAGTTAGTATCCAGATAATTTGAAAAGTAAGTTAGAAATAAAATGAGGTAGCTCACTTCTCTGCCTTTTACTGTTATCTCTGTGGGTTTACCTCATCTAATTTTAACTTTTGTTTCTCCTCTGTTGTTGTATGAAATACAGCATAATTGGAAGGAACCACTTGACTAAAGTATATATGATAGGTCTTGATATATCTGATTTTTCAGAAAGTCATACATAGCAAAGCAAGGGAAACCATATTCATCTTACCTTTTTAGTGATAGCTAAAAATAAAGAAAAGCAGCTATTTAAGTTGCAAGCTGTTATTAATAGGATGCTATTTCTTAGGAAGCAATGATTAATTTTTTTTTTAATTAAGGTAGAAAGACTAGTAATAAACTAGAGCTCTGTAATAGTTACATGCATTAGTTGCTTTATTTGCATTATATGACTACATACAAAACTGTTGGTTTTAAGAATATATACAACTGCATCTTCACTCCATCGCAAATACACATGTAATGATGCTGATACAAAGATAATTGCACAAAAATACACTGATTATTATAATACTGTGTAGTTTAATTGATTTGATAGAAAGTAATTGGAGCCATACTGGAAATTACTACCTGTCCCTAAAGTTATGGAAGGTATTTGAAATGCTCTGCCTTCTTGTCATAAGACCATCAGGGAAGGGGCTTTCCTCAATCACATCTTTACGGAGTTTATTTAGAAAAATGAAACAGAATTATTTCCACTCTCAATTGTAGCCCTCCAACTTGGAAGTCTAAGTTAGTACTCTATAGCCAATGACAGAAAGAAGGCAATTCTATGGGGCTATTCTGATCATCTGGGTCAGAAGTCAAACTGCTGCATTATTTTTGGTGTTCCAAATCACCTTACAGAAGATTACCTTATTTCGCTGTTAATACACATAACTTGAGAAGCCTGCTCACCTGTATGGAAACTTAATGTACCTGCATATAAATTGGTCAGTACTATTAAAACTTCTTTCTGCAAAATGGAGGAACTATAGATATGCATTTCACAATCATGAAATAAAATGAAGTTGTGTCATGGAAAGTTTAGGCTGGATATTAGAAAAAGGTTTCACCCAGAGGGTGGTTGGGCACTGGGACAGGCTCCCCAGGGAAATGGCCACAGCACCAAGACTGACAGAGTTCAAGAAGTGTTTGGACAATACTCTCAGGCACATGGAGTTACTTCTGGGTATGGTCTTGTGCTTGGCTAAGGGTTGGACTCGATGATTCTTGTGAATCCCTTGCAACTTAACATATTCTGTGACTTTTCAGTGTCTCATTCTCTGCCAGTGAGAAGGTGCACAAAAGCTGAGAGGGAGCACAGCTGGGGCAGCTGACTGAACTGGCCAAAGGGATATTCCAATATCATAAGAAGCAATGCCCAATTTATAAGCAGGGAGGAATTATTTGGAATGGGGGCCAATTGCGGCTCAGGGACAGGCTGGGTATTGGTCAACATGTAGTTAAGAGCTTGTCTTTCATGTGTTTTATCTTCCTCTCATTTTTATCACTATTATGATGATGATTTTTATCCCCTTTGTTTCAATTATTAAACTGTTCTTATCTCAGCCTATGAGTTCTATTTTCTTTTCTTTCCTGATTCTCTTCCCCATCCCATCAGAGGGGGAGAAAGGGGAAGTGAGCGAGCAGCTGCGTGGTTCTTTGTTGCTGGCTGGGGTTAAACCACAGCACCTCTAAAACACGAACAGGGGAAGTTTTGCTTGTTTGAGGATTACATGATATAGGTTATTTAAATAAGTATCTGATCAGTGAAAGGAAAACTCTCTTATTAGAAAGGAGTAAGAGCAGCCCTACACTTGGGACACTGGAGCTGCTGGATGCCAGTCTTCAGTTCCTGACAAAATTTCTTCTGAGAGCATGTGTCTGTTTCTATTGGAAATGTTTCATTTTCACTTTTCCCTTCTGCCAAAAACAAATATTACAATCAGAAAAGTGCAATATTTATTTTGTTCTATTAAGGTTACAAATTATTTATTATATATATGTAGTATATATAATTTTTTATTATAATTTATTTTTGAAGGACATATGGATCATAAACATTTACTTGATAGAATACAGGACTCACAAGATACTGTGGCAACTTTTAAGAGTAAATTAAAATTGGATGTAGCGTGGGAAGCTAGGATGACATGTAGTGTTTTTTTCACCTTGACAGCCTTTCTCTGGAGGTGGCACAGCAAAAGANCGATGATTCTTGTGAATCCCTTGCAACTTAACATATTCTGTGACTTTTCAGTGTCTCATTCTCTGCCAGTGAGAAGGTGCACAAAAGCTGAGAGGGAGCACAGCTGGGGCAGCTGACTGAACTGGACAAAGGGATATTCCAATATCATAAGAAGCAATGCCCAATTTATAAGCAGGGAGGAATTATTTGGAATGGGGGCCAATTGCGGCTCAGGGACAGGCTGGGTATTGGTCAACATGTAGTTAAGAGCTTGTCTTTCATGTGTTTTATCTTCCTCTCATTTTTATCACTATTATGATGATGATTTTTATCCCCTTTGTTTCAATTATTAAACTGTTCTTATCTCAGCCTATGAGTTCTATTTTCTTTTCTTTCCTGATTCTCTTCCCCATCCCATCAGAGGGGGAGAAAGGGGAAGTGAGCGAGCAGCTGCGTGGTTCTTTGTTGCTGGCTGGGGTTAAACCACAGCACCTCTAAAACACGAACAGGGGAAGTTTTGCTTGTTTGAGGATTACATGATATAGGTTATTTAAATAAGTATCTGATCAGTGAAAGGAAAACTCTCTTATTAGAAAGGAGTAAGAGCAGCCCTACACTTGGGACACTGGAGCTGCTGGATGCCAGTCTTCAGTTCCTGACAAAATTTCTTCTGAGAGCATGTGTCTGTTTCTATTGGAAATGTTTCATTTTCACTTTTCCCTTCTGCCAAAAACAAATATTACAATCAGAAAAGTGCAATATTTATTTTGTTCTATTAAGGTTACAAATTATTTATTATATATATGTAGTATATATAATTTTTTATTATAATTTATTTTTGAAGGNGTGGAAGGCAGGTAATTTTTTTCAATGCAGAAAGAATCTAAACTGATCGTTAGTCATGAGACAAAAAAAAAGTAAAAAATAGAATTTTTGTGTTTCCTAGATGACTGCTGATCTTATGTATATTTTTAGGAGGGAAAGTAAGTAGCTAAAAATAAAATAATTTTTAAAATAACATATATTAAAATAGCTATATATACATAATTAGAACTAGTTTGCCTAGTAGAGTAAAAATGTGGAAAAAGGTCCAGCATGGTAATTTGAAAATTTGAGGTATTTGGAAATGTCATAATAAAAACATTGCAAAATTTCAGAGATCACAAACAATGGAAAGAATTTAAGCATACACTAGTAGGTTCTTTGCATCATTCGTGAGCTGTCTCACAAACATCTTCTGTTATTTTTTTCTTCTGCATTCCTGCTTTCTCATTTTCAATGTATTTAGGTGGGTTTTTTTGGTTTTCTGAAATAATTGAAAGTACTAGGTAAGCAGACAATTCTAATAATGTAAAAGAAACAATTTTCATACATGAATTTTCAAGTTTATTTTTTGGGATTGCTGACTATGTTAACATTACAAACATTCAGTTTTCATTTATTTAAGGTGAAGAGGGAGATAACAGTTAAAATACACATAATTTAATACTTAGGTAATAAAGCTAGAAGAATATATGATGAGGTATAACAAATAAAATATTAACCACTGAGCAAACTCAACTGGGAAGTGCAAACAGTTTCAAGAGCCTGCAGGCTCACACAAGGAGACATGCTTCAATTGTATGTGACGGCAAGGGAGGCCATGGGCGTGTGGTGCTGCCCTCGAGTGACAAAACCTGAGCCCTGAGCAAGGGTCACAAATGACCATACTAGACAGACTTACATTTCAGATCCACTCCCCACAGTCAGCACAGAAAGAGCTTCTCTGCATTCACAACATGCTGAGTCTGTAAAATGCATTAAGATCCACCTGTAAATAATAGAAAATTGTATATGTGTAAAAGGTGTCAGGATTGTGGCTCTGTAGGTAACAAGACTATTTCTAATCTACAATCACAGGTACTCCTTATGACAGTGACAAGTCAACGCTTTTTGTAAAAGTAACTGTACTTAAAATAGGAATTATAAATCTGATCATGCTACTGGCACCTAAAATAATACTGCAGGTTTGTGTCTGGTTTTCTCTAAAAGTTTGTCAGTAAAATAATTCAGATCCAAAAATAAGTGCTAAAGAAGTTATAGTATGGTCTCTTAAAAAAAGTTATCATTGTCTAAATCATGGTCTGTTTGGTTTTACTCCATATTTACTAACCAGTCCCAACTTGTGAAAATGCACTTGGTGCACTGGTTGAACTGTTTGTGTAAGCTCATTTGAAGGTATGCTGTCTTTTCTGATTTGCTCTCCAATATGAGCTGTAATCAATAGCCACTAGACATCTTTGTATTTATTACAAAGGTGACAGGATTGGGCCATAAAGGAAAAACGTGTGTCTAAGTCACACAGTGCCACTTTTTCTGCTCAGTGAAAATTACCAATGCGTTATGAAAAAAGAGGTTGTATAGGTCAGTGGGTGGTTAGTGGGACGGAGAGATCTGGATTCTATATTTAGCTTAGCCATTAATGTTCCTAGGCAAGTCATATCCTTGTTCTGTGGCTCTTCTACCTGATAATACTCACTGCATTGTTTATTTGGATTCCAAGCTTTTCCTAATATACCCTGTTTCTTACTGGATTTACACAGAACCTAGCATAGAGAGGCTAAAATGATAGCTAAATCCAGCAGGCACATTTGTAATATAAACATGTTTTAAAAAAGGGAAAGGGAAAAAAAGTAAAAAAAAAATTAACAGTGAATATTCTTGTTCATATGCAATTATCTTTTCTACTGAAGGAAAGAAAAAAAATGAACACATATAAAGAAACTAGATTAAAGCAAATCCAAACATTAAGAGAATGCAAAAAGGATTGGGGAAATATATTAAATAAACCAACAAAATAATCATCTATTATCCTTTAAACATTCAATAGAGTAGATACAGATGGAGGTTTAAGAGAAGCCCAGACCCACACAGCAGGAGAAAGACAGAGAGAGAAATAGGGGTCAAATTACCCATCCCAAGCACTGGGGTGTCATAAAAACCCCAAAATGATCAATTGTGTAACTGATGAGTATAGGATAACTAGGAGGAAAACTAAGGAAGGAAAGTCTTTGTATGCTCTTCAAAGTAAGTCTGCTCAAAACCACACATTGGGTTGCTGTTCATAGGCCAAAGAGTGCATTTTGATATGCACAGCAGAGCCCTACAGTGACAGGTAACTCACTCTACGGTTTATGAAACTGAACAACAATATCATCTTCAGATTTTATTTCTTTGAACACTCTCACTCGTGGTATATTTAAACAGCTTATTTCTGTCTTACTGCATATAGGAAAATCCCTTTGCATATGAGAAACAGAATAGAGTTAAAAAGGGAATCTGTGGCTTCTCTTCTCTGCTGTATTCCAGTAAAGTTCTCCTTTGAACTGGCTGATGAAATTTATTTGTTGCTTGTTTTTGCCCAACCTGAACTCTAGTCCTAGATACAGCAGCACCTAAAACTACACACATTCCATTGCAAAATGATCTAGTGATCATTTTACCTAGAGATACTTTACATTTGTAATTTGATAAAATTATAGGCTATTGTGAGAGTAGTTTGAGACAACTGATCTGTAGTGATGAACAATACTTCTGTAACATTTAAATCATTTAGTACCCTTCAAACACTCAACCAAAGGACACTAATTGTGTAGGCATTGCTTTAAGCTTAAAAACCTTTTTATGCAAGAAATTAAGCTCTCATCCAGAAAATAACTGTTGAAATCTTAATACCTTTCAATGACAGCCACATTTGAAGAACAATTTTAGCATAATGATCCTTGTTGCATAATTTGGACAGAATATTATTCTCATTTGAATTTCCCATACACTGCTTGCTTTACTATCTCTCTGTCCCACACCAGCTGGGAGACATCAAAAGTCAGAAGAGAAAACATCAAGATTTGAGTCTGGAGTTCTAAATGTTTCAGAACAGCTTCTACTTCAGACATGCTATGGTGTATCTGACTAAAGCACTGGGTGCTTCATAGAAGGCTTGGACAGCTTCATTGTACCCAACATCCCACAGCAGATACAGGTCCAAAATATCACCTTAAAATCTCCAATCAGCTTTGTTGTGGGAGAGAGGGGGGGCTTTAGACAAAGTTTATTAGATAAACCTTCCCATTGAGTCACAAGGTGCAGAAAGGACTCCTTTGCTTTCTAAACTCTCTCAGAGAAGAGCTTAGGTGCAACTGGATCCAGTCTTGGCCCCAGAGTTTGCCAACAGTATAAGTACAACCTTATCCTGCAAGATTATAGATGGCAAACTGGGTATATTTATATAAAATGAATTATTTGTTATGACAAATGATTAGACAAATGATCTTAATCAGTATTATTTACTACACAGTATAAAAGCTAGACCTACTGGTAGTGTATAGTATAATATAGTGCACTATATCAAAGCAATTATATTAAAGTTAGCAAAAAAGATGGAAACCATTATTAAGTGGAGATCTGATGTAACTCAACCATACCAACACTTGTGGGCAAATCTCCTTCTCTTAACCTCAAGGACTATCCTTGAGAGGCATCCCCACTTCAAGGGAGAAAACTCCACACACACTCCAAGAAGAGTATGTTAGAAGAAATCTACTGTGTGAACACGGGGCTGGACTTTTATAAGATAAAGTGACCTACTGCCAGTCATATGTCTTCCAGTCAGCTTAGCAGTTCACCTGCCAAATCTTTCCCTCACTATCAGAATGTTAATTTGGGGTTGATGAGTCAGACTGGTTTTAGCATAATTCAGCACTTAAAACAGCACATGATGCTCCCTCTCAGCCCACCAATAACTTGTAAAATAAGTCATTGTTTGAGTTGTTTGGCCGCATTCAAGGGCAGAATATCTTGCTACAGATTCCACCTAGGACTAGAATTATCTAAACTTTCTGCTCTTTTCTTTATGCTCGAGGCATCTAGAACAAGAACCTGTACGAAAGATACGCCAGAAGTGGCATTTTTTCCTTCTATTTTACCTCATACCAAAGGTTGTCTGAAATCTAGAAATTAGTTCCTTATTCTAAACATTGCTCCAGGAATGACCTGACATGGTGCCTCAAAATAATTCTACAGGACTGGGTGGACTATTAAATGGAGTTTCAGATTCTTGCTTTATTATCAGCTGGAGGAGAGGTTAATACCTATCTTTTATACAATTTCATAGCAGTTACAGAATTTGTCAAGGAACACAACTTTCACTTTTTTGTGCCCAAGACAGTCAAACACACACAATGTTCCCACTAGAAAAAAAATCTAACCATCAGGCACCCTGAGTGCATAATTTACTTGATTGTGATATACAAGAGGTCACACTAGACAATCTAAAAGTTATTTCTGGCTTTAAACTCCATAATAATCTGTGTGAACTGCTGTGCTGTCATAAGCAAATAAATAAATAGATAAACAAATAAATAAGGCATCTTCTACTTCTAGAATATTTTTGACAAGTTCTGTGGCACAAGACATGATGTTTAGTGTCCCATCTAACTTTTGGCTCTGGATCTGCTCAAGTCAATGCCTTTGCAACTGATTGAGAATTTCAGCAGGTGAGCTGAGATCTATATATAGTTTTTGAAGCGCTTCTGATCTCAAGTATTCCATAAATTTGGAGTAATATAAGAGGAATTTTCATTTCCGTTCCATGTACAGAATTATACCAGTCTGAAGCTCTTATTTCCTCCCAAGGAATTTATATTAACCCTTAAACTCTAGAACCATAGATCTTCAAAACAAATGCATTGTCTTAGTAATGCATTTTCAGCATGATTGCTTCAGTGAATCAAAACCATACCTCTTCAGAGAGAAAAAATGTATTTGGTATGCATGGCTAGGTGTTAACAGCAGGGCGGCTACAGGGATGGTTTCTGTGAGAAGCTGCTAGAAACTTCTCCTATATCTAATGGAGCCAATGGCAGCTGTCTCCAAGATGGCCCCACCTCTGGCTGAGCCCATCGACAACAGCTGTAGTGCCTCTGGGAGAACATATTTAAGATGAGGAGAAAAATGCTGCAGAACAGCAGCTGGAGACAGGATTGAGAATCTGAAAGGGAAACAGCTCTGCAGACACCAAGATCAGTGAAGAATGAGAGGGAGGAGGTGCTCAAGGCTATGGAGCAGAGATTGCCCTGAGCCCATGATAAAGACCACAGTAAGGCAGGTTGTTCATCATCTGCTGCTGGTGTCCATGGTACAGCAGAGCTGCACCTTTAGCCTATGAAGGACCCCACACCAAAGCAGATGGATGCCTGAAGGAGGCAGGAGCCCACACTGAAGCAGCCTCCTGGTCACAGAGAGAAAAGACCCACACTGGAGCAGGTTTGCTGGAGCAAGTTGTTCCTGGAGGACTGCACCCTGTGGAATAGACCCACACTAGAGCAATTCATGAAGAACTGTAGACTGTGCGTCTCACATTGGAGAAGTTTGTGGAAGACTCCTCTCCCATGGGGGAGGCCACACACTGGATCAGGGAAGAGTGTGAGGAGTCCCTGCTGAGGAGGAAGAAGCAGCAGGGACAATGTGTGATGACCTGACTGCAATCCCCATTCCCCATCCCCATGTACCCTGTGATAGGAGAACATAGAGAAAATCAGGAGTGAAGTTGAGTCTGGAAAGAAGGGAAGGGTTGGGGAAGGTGTTTTGAAGATTTGGGTTTAGTTCTCACTGTCCTACTCTGATTCACTTAGTAATAAATTAAATTAATTTTCTTGAGTTGAGCCTTTTTTCCCCATGTCAGGAATTGGTGACTTCTCCCTGCCCTTATTTTAGTCCATGAGCCTTTCATTGTATTTTCCAGCTGAGAAAGAGGGCGATAGAGCACTGCTGGTGGGCACCTGGTGTCTGGCCAGGATTAAGCCACCACAAAACCATATGGCTCTTGGTTCATTTCTCAAGCTACCTAGGTGATGCAACCATATCTTTCTAACTGAAGTGGGAACTGGGAAGGTACAGTTCTTGAAATATGGTACACATATAACATACACACATAATAGACATAAGGCACTCAAGATCCTTATGCAAAAGTAGAAAAATACACAACCCATTATTTACTGATAGTGGATGGGAAACCATTTCTCCAAATAGCAAATATTGCCAAACAGTTCAACTTTTTCCCATTTATAATCCCATGGGGCATGGCAGCTGCTTCCCCTACAGATCAAATCAGTGTCATACAATTGTATTCTATGTGGTTATGGAAATAAACTGAATTCTTGACACAGAGGAATTTTTAAAAACTGAATTTTGCCTTGGATATAAAATTTCCAACCCTTCAATGAATTAACTGTTTATTGTTTAAAAATTAAAGTATATTACCAGGAACATAAAAAATAGTCTCTACTAACACAGATTTGAGAAAAGGCAGCTAAAATTTATGTTACCTGGGTTTTATCCCTAAGTTCTAGAATTCACAAGATACAGCAGGGAGACAGTTAATGGCAAAAAAAAAAAAAATCAATTTCAGTTTTATCTGCCAGAAAGATTATGAAAGGGATGTGCTGAAAAAGACCTTGTATTAACTGGAATTTAAAAAGAAAATGGAGGGTGATAAGTAAGAGAAAGACATGTTATTTTTCCTTCTGAGTGCCATTATAAACCCCTTATTCAGACTTGGTTAGAGGAAACTAATATGGTTTGGAGGGTTTTGGTCTGATAGCAGCATTAAATCTGTGGTACTGCATCCATCTTCCCTTTTTTTCTTTTTTTTTTTCCCCTTTTTCTCTTCTGAAAGCAAAACCATCATTCCCTTAAAAAACCCTAAAAACACTCCAGAAATGGTATGTCCAGTTCAGCAATTGTTCCCTTTGAAGACTAGAGGTTCCCTCCGGGAACCAGTTGTTGAGATGAATCTTATCCTCAGAGTGCTCTTTTAGAGTGATCACCGAAAACAGCACAATGACTATTATCTGTGCAGCACTCAGGAACTGCAATGTGCCCTATATTGTAATTTATATTTAAGGAGTTTTTTCCATTTATAGGGCCACAGAGATGATCATAGAGCTGGAGCACCTCTCCTGCAAAGACAGAGTGAGAGAGCTGGGGTTGTTCAGCCTGGAGAGGAGAAGGCTCCAGAAAGACCTTATTACAGCCTTCCATTACTTAAAGGGGGCTTATGAAAAAGAGGGAGAGCAACTTTTTAAATATGTAAATAGTGATAGGATCTGTTTTAAACTAAAAAAGGAGAGATTTAGATCACATGTTAGGAAGGAAACTGGAGTGGTAGCTATAATTCTCTTTTTCTCTCTTTCGTTACTACTTCTTCCTCTCCTAATCTTTCTTGATATTTGCATAACTTCAAGCTACATGGGTTGGATTTTGCTAAGTTTTATGGGTTATCATGTGCTAATTCATTGCTTTGTGAAATGTTTTATTTTGGTTGAATGCTGTCCTTTAAACTTTTGCCAAGTTTCCTTACTTTCCAATGTGTTCTTTGACCTCCTGAGAACCATGTGTAGTGTCTTCTCCTGTGCACTCTCTCGAGGTATAAAAGAACTGAAGGCCTGTTAAACAGATCTGGCAAATGGATTTTTGGAGACTTGCATATTTTTAAAGTAAAATCCCTTTGATGGGCTTGTAGCTCAAACCTTGTAGTCACAGAAGGAATATAGTTAACCTTAAATACTGACGGTATTCAGAGTATCCAGATTGTTTTGTGTCTGACATAATTCAGAATGGTTGCAAGTAGGGACAACATTGCCTAAGTCTGATCACCTCTCAGCACTTTCAGTCCTGGGCAAAATCCTTTACGAAAACAAGACAAAGCAGCAGGGGGAGTGGGAGATGCAAAGGGAACATAACTAACATAAGTGCAGGCTGAACAACATGGAAAGATGACAATGGGGAATTAAACAATTCCTCATTATAGAGAAAGCCAGGAAGAAACAAGAATAAGTAAGGGTGTTCAGACTAAATTGTGCAAGTAGTCAAACTCTGAGGACACCAGTGAATAAACATCCCTTGTGCAGCCACCATTCACAGTTTCTACTGAATGGTATTATCTGGCTTTCTCCCCTCATGGTCTTTATTTTTCATAATCTGCCCTTATGACCTTTCTTCCCTCAGCTTGCTTGGTTGAAATAAGACAAAACAAGCCCTTGTGCTGCCAGAATGAGGGATACTTACACTCCTTCCCACCAAGTTCTGATTTTGTTCAGGGAGGGTACTTTCATACTCATGTTACTCTGCTTGTTGGAGTAGTTTGGTTTTGCTTCCTCTGGCTGATATTCTGGTTGGTTTGACCACTAACTGCTCTGACTAGTTACTGCAATGAAACTAGTAGCAAATATCTGACTTCTCTTCCAAAGCTCTCATTTCTGGAGTAGCTTCCAAAATTCACAAAATGCCACTAAATGTAGGTACTCACATTTTGGTGGTTTTAATTCCAAAATGTAAACATATACCTATATATGAATGATGCAAAAAGTGTCTGTGTCTCCACGTGTACAAATACATTTATGTATTACAAGTAAAAAGGGGTGTAAACCTGGCACTCCCGACGACAAAAAACAGTTATGTGATCTGCTTCCCTCAGGACAGGATTTCATCAATAGCTGTTTCAAATTACAACTATTTAAAATGCCAGAAGGTTGGCATGTCAATTCTGAGACAATTTGGAATGATGGGAATGCAGGGGAGAGAAAGCCAAATAGCTGTTTATTTTTTCTAACTCAGTTTCAGAAGAGTGTCACAGATTTGAATTGGGGTGCTACAACTGGTTCCAAAACTATAGTTCTTATTTTCAAAGCAATTTTTCCTGCTTCAGTCTCTACCTGCAAATGAAATAGAAATATGTTAAAATAGTCACCTAAAAACATTAAAATATTTGACAAATGTTTTAAACAATATTACTAGATAATACTGTCACTTTAACTGTATTCTACGAAATATAAGATTACATCCACCACTTTTATTGACAAAAAAATGCAGCACATACTGTTATATTTTTTCTTGCATGAATGCTGAACATACTTGACATGAAAAGATTTGAAATATTTATCAGATTACAGCTCCCTCTTGTGTAATTCGTCATTACTACAAAAAAATCAAGCTGGATAGATTGTTTAAACTAAATTCTATGGCACCTATTTACTTTATTCCTTGACTTTTATTTTTTTCCAATCAGTGATAGTTTAGGGTTTGAAATGACATATTTTCATGTCATTTCAATGTCAGGACAGATAGCAATACTTACAGTAAATACTTTTTTGCACTAAAGTGACATTTAAAGAAATATTGCTTTTGCCCAATGGAATTATTTTAACATCAGTAATCAGAAACCTCGAAGCTTACTTAAGAAAATTCATATCTAATCTGCTATTTATTATTATTATTGATACATCTTTCTTCCATATAACTGTCTAGATTTTTTTTTCCTGTTTGTATTTGGATGACTTTTGGAAAACTTATATTTTTTTTTTTCTCTTTGTGTCCATAGGTGTTCAGGACACTGTAATAAGCTTATTATTATTCTCTGTCTAAGCTTTGTGGTAAAGTTTTTATCTCAGTGAAATAAGACTCACTTTAGAAGATGTAACAGAACAATCATAAGGGAAAAGCTCGAGAACTTATTTTTGGTACAGCACTTTTTTTCTGACTACACAGAAAGACTGCATTTGATTAATTGTAGTGTTATTGGCACTCGGAGAGTTACCTTCAGTATATAAACTTAAAAACGAACAAACAACAAAAACAAACCCCGAAATGACCTCGCTGGAGAAGGTATATGAGATCGCTGTATGGAACGGGCTAGGAAACTCAGAACTGGAAACTACAAACAAAAGTGGTGCTAATGATTTAAGTGCCCCTTCGGTCGCGGAGTGTGTTTGTCAGGAGAACACGACGAACGAGCTCGGAGGGGCCGGCACAGCGCGGGGTACTGCTCACAACACTGCGAGTGTTCCCCGACACAGGGACACTCAGGAGCAAGAAACCACTGGAACCAGCTCGGCACCTCTGGGGGCGAGGGGCGGGCACGTGTGGGGATGGGGGACGCGGATGAGGGACGCGAGACGAGGGATGCGGGATGCAGGATAGCGGGATGCGGGATAGCGGCACGGGGCCACTCCCGCTGTCCCATCCCACCCAGCCTTTAGGTAGCCAGCGCGATCGCCCGCAGGGCTGCAGGAGACTACGAGGCTGCGGAGGAGGCAGGCGCGGCGGGGCAGCCCCGCGTGGCCGTTGGCGGCGGGTCCTGATTTCGAACGGGCGGCGGCCCAATGGGAGCGCGGCGCGGCGCGCGGCGGTTGTGTCCGGGATGGCGGAGCGGCGGCGCCGGGTGGTGCGGCTCGCCGTGCTGGAGGCGCTCCGGGACAACTACGGCATCAGGGTGAAGGGCGGCAGCTGCCTGGCCGCGGCCAAGACACCGACAGCGACGGCAGCGGAGGTGAGCGGGGCGGGGGCGCTCGGAGGAGCTCCAGCTCGCTGGGCCGGGCAGAGCCAAAGCTCTCACGGGTCTGGGGCGGGCCCGGTGTCCGGCGAGGCCGCGGGCGCCGGTTCTGACACCGAGTCCCTTCCCGCAGTGCTGCGGCTCCCGCCGGCCCTGGGGGTCGCCCCTCCCGCCTTGGGGAGACCTCTTTCCTCCTGCAGTGGGCAAAGGCGTTTTCTTCGCCTTTCCCCCAGCGGACAAGTGCTCCAAGCACCCGTCAGACAGCGCGTTGTGATCCAGGAGGGCAGTGGCTCTGTGGGTCGGGGCGTTCCCGCTTCCCTCAGTTCAGGACTTGTGTGTTGCCGGGCAGGCCGGATGGCGCAGGAGTTGTGTTCCGCTTTTATTCCTGTACTTGAGGGCCCCTGAAACATCCATGGCTGCCTCTGATCTGTGCAAAAGCTTTTTACGCTTTACTGTGATTAACGTCACTCACTACGGAATTTAAATTTTAGTAATTGTATTCTTGGAATACATTCTTACTGTATAGTTTCTAAAAACTCCATGTCTTTTACTTGATTCCTTAGACTTCTTTGTTGAAGGGCTTTATTTGCACGGTTTCTTTGTATAAGACACAACTGAAGGTACTTTGGTGCAGACTTGCTAGTGGTCCGAGGAACGAAATCTGTCCCATTATCTTAAATACCTATTTTAAATTTGTTGAAGGGGAAAAAAAGTGTTTTCTGTCTCAGGACTCTTAAACCAGTGTGTCACAATGGATGGCGGCATTTAAGTCCATTTCAGAGCACTGATCTTCTGGTAGACCCGTCAAGTCCTAAACAATATCCCTATGTCACTGATAAGGCACAGAACTGAACATCCTCAGACTGAGCTTTCTGTAAGCCTGAGAAGATATTGCACAATGCTGCAGTCATTCTTGGTCAATATAAGCCAGCAAAGTTGTGAAAACACATCCTTGAGTTGCGTTGTCTGGAAAGGAAGAAAGCAAGAGTAAAGTTAGAATGAGTTTTCTCCCCTTGTCAGTATCAAGCATATGGCTCTAAACTTTATTTTTCTTTTTCCGTTTGAAGGGAAGGTTATAAAAACTGTGAATAACACATGTATGTCTTCACAAAAGATGTCTGTATTGCTCTCTGTAGTGCTTAAATTGTATGCAAGGAAGAAAAGCTATATTTAAATAACTACTGAGCAAGGTTGGAAAAACTATAGAATAACATTTGTTTTGCCAGGGTACATTTTATTTCTATTGTGAAGGAACAGACGTGGTTTTATTAACTTTATCATTTATTGACCAAGACTTTAAATCACAACATCATGTACTTCACACAAAACCTAGTGAAGTGAGCAAATCCGTTGGGAATTCTAAATGCTGAATTACAAAACGCTGGAATTCTCTATTATGGGATCTTGTAAGTACAGAAAAAATATTATCACTTGATGTTAATTTTCTTTTTGTAGTTCTAGTAGCAATCTGGAACACAATGACAGATGTGTTGGTTCTCTTTTCTTGTCGTGTTTTGTTTGTTTTCTGTAGGACAGATAGGCCCAAAGTGGCCCAAAGGGTTAGTTACTGATTAACTATTTTGCTAACATGATCAGCACTTTGAATTCCAGGTATAAATGACTGAGAGTTTCCATTCATCTCTAATAACAAGTTGGGCATGATTCCAATCCTCTTCTTGTTGGGAGAGGGACTGGCTTGTAAATAGAAATAAGAGTTGCAGTTATAGAAGATATATTTAAAGAAATAAAAGTGCCAGTTGAAATGCAGGCTTTTATAACTGACACACAGTGCAGCAACCTCAGAGAAACATTTAAAAAATGCAGTCGGTGAACATCAGTTGTAATGACTGAAGAGATTGCTTATTTTCTATTATGTAAGAACTACTCTGATGTCTTGCTATAAGGCAATAGAGGTAACAGTTTCTTAAATACGACTGCTAATTATGAGAGTTCAGAACAGTTTTCTAGACTATTCTGTTGAGTTTAATCCTCCCTGAAGCAGCAATCTTGAGTGTCCGAGATGAAAAAAAATACCTAAAGAAAAAGTTATTTCGATTATCTTATGTTGCCCAAGAAAAGAGGATTTAGTCAATTTGAAAAGCTAAGGTGAGATTCCAAGACAGTCTGGTTAATATCTGTACTGATTTGGGAGCCCTATAAGAAAACTACCTTCCTGTAAAATAAAAAGTGTAAAACACACTGCAGAAAACCTTTCTGCTCTTTCACAGTCATCTAGGGTGTTACCTGTAAATAGAATCAGCATAATCTTTGATATCTAAATGACAGTGCTTTCCCAGACAATACTGTCTTATCTGAAAGGTTTTGGGTTTTGTCTTAACTACCCTTATGTTTGTACTTGTGACATGTGTGCTTTTTAGTAGTATGTTGTGGATAATTATCTGGACTTTTGAATAATATTAGTCCAATTTTTTATTTTAGGGTAAAATCTTTGGAATATCATTTCATGCACTGCCACGATCACTTGTTCCAGAATATGGTTATATTCCAAGGTAAATTAACAATGTGTATTTAGATTTTACACCTACTTTATAGGTGTATAGTATATACCCTTTGTATTGAACTCTTATTGGCAGAAGGAATGCAATATTTGTTCCAGGCCTGCTAAAGCTTATGGTGGATATAAGAGTAGTTTCAACTGGAGAAGGAGGGATGCAGAAGTCAGATGGGGAATTCAGAGCCAGAGCTCTCATTCAGTTGTATTTCTTTACACTTCTTGTCAGCTGGGGAGATTATTCTATATATTTTTGTAACAAAACTATGAAATAGTTTTTATGGAAAAAACAAGCTTTATTCTGAGTATCTAAAGTATGTTACTGTTCTTTTCTCAGCTTTCTTGTTGATACTTGTGAATATTTAGAAGAACATGTTCATACTGAGGGACTCTTCAGAAAGTCTGGATCTCTTGTTCGGTTAAAGGCTTTAAAGGTATTCCCTAAAACTGCTCTTTTTTTTCTTGATAACCTACCACTTGATCATCTACATGTTTTAATTTTTGGGCTCTTTACAGTCATATTCAAGTTTTAATATGGAAGTAGGTTGGTAACAATACATGCTTTAGAAATGAGAGGAGATCTAGTCCAAAAACTGTCAGCCTTCTCTTTATTTTTTAAATATTTTGGCCTTGTGAGTGAACAAACTGGTAAACACTTTTGCACCTGGATGTTGTGAGAATGTTTGTTTAGTAATGTTCTCCTAGCGGTGGTGTACATGGGAAACACATGAATTAAACACGTGGTCTGCCAACGGTGCCTGTGTCTCCTTGTAGATGCTGTAGTTGGGTAACACATGGCAAGGCTGAAACTAAGTATGGGGAAGATGTGACTGTCTTTTCTGACTTGGGCTAGAGGATTAAAGCCTAAACTTAAAAATCTGATGATATGCTGAAGACTTTAAATCATGTTTCTTATTAAAATTTTCAGAGTAAACTGGAACAAGGTGAGAACTGCCTCTCAGCTGCACTGCCATGTGATGTTGCAGGTCTTCTCAAACAGTTCTTTAGGGAGCTACCAGAACCCATCCTTCCACCTCACCTGCAGGAAGGCCTTTTCAAAGCTCAGCAGCTCGGAAATGAGAAGAAAACTGCAACTGTGTTACTGTCATGTTTGATAGCCGACAGAACAATTGAAGCTTTGAGATACTTTTTCAACTTTCTGAGAACTGTGTCCTTAAGGTCAGTGTAAAGAGAGTACTTGTAAACAGAGCCTAATTCCTTTGAAGACTTCTCTTTCCAGGCAAGGGCTGTAAATTTTTGTGAGTGGTTGTCAATTTTAAACTTTCTTATCTGCAGACATTCATTAGAATTCAGTCATGGTCTTTTATTTCATAAATCCAAAGTGTTTTCTTTATGAAACTTAATTAGTTGGGGTCTTGACTTTGTTCAAGCTGTATTCCACATTCTTCTTTGGATAGCAAAATTAGCATAATTTAACTGATACCTCTATCCTCTTGATTTCAATGCCATAGTGGTGCAATTACCTGGCCTGGGATGCATAAACCTACACATTACTCTTGTCTTGTACAAGCGCTCAAGTGAATGAGTCCATTCTTATTTTTTGTCTTATTTGATCTTTTCGCTGCTGATGTCCTGATAACTTGTACAAAAAAAAAACTTTTTCTTGTTAAGATCCAGTGAAAACAAAATGGATAGCAGTAATCTGGCAGTGATTTTTGCTCCCAACCTGTTGCACTCAAATGAAAATGAAAAGATGTCAGCTAATACAGAAAAAAAAATTCGCCTGCAAGCTGCTGTTGTGGAAACACTTATTGACCATGCTGGAGAAATTGGTAAGTGAATAAAGTGTATCAAAATTTCTCATTGCACCAAGCTGTATGCAACTTTTCTTTTCAACTTTTAAGAATAATTAAAAAAAATATTTCTCAACTAATCCAGGACAAGTACCAGAATTTATCTTGGAAAAGATTCCTGCAATGTTAGGTGTTGATGTCTTTCAATCTACTCCTTCTCTGTGGGGCCAGGAAGACAGTGAAAATGAATCTCCCAGTGAATGTAAGAGGAAGAAGCACCGAAGTGTTGGGGGTAGGTATGTTGTGTGAAGGTTGCAAAACTGAAAAGAGAATTGAAACCTCAGGTGTCCTGATCTAAGGACTTGGTTTGTCCAAAAGCAGACTAGGTAGCTGTGAAACTTGTTGGATTTGATTTGCAAAATCTCTAGAAGACTTCAGTAATCACATTACTTTGTTGTGTATTTACTCTGAGTTTATTTTAGTGTGTCTGTTGTCTACCAAAGAGTCTCTTTTGGTTTTGTGTAGATTTGTGAAGCCAAATTAATATTCCATTTTTTTTTGTTGAGTCAACTTCAGATCCTGTTGCAGAACACTAAAGGTTATGGGGGGTTTTGTTGGTTTTGGGGGTTTTTTTGCTAGTTTTGAAATGATATTTTAACGCACACCTTGATAAATCAGGTAATGAGAAAACAAGGGTACAAATGGCAGGTCTGCTTTTAATTATCTAATTTATGTTTTGAAGTGTAGTTTTAAATTTGATGTTACTGGATACAGTGTGCTCTGGTATTGTGGATCTGGGGTTTTGGAATGCTGTGGGGGGGTTGTTTTCGGAGTTTTGTTTTGTTTTTTTTGGTGGGGGTTTGGTTTTTTGTTTGGATTTTCCCCAGTTTTCAATAGTGTTGGGGGGGAGGGGGATTCCCAAATATGGACAATCAAATGGTATAGTCTCTGTTCTGCACTCTCAGAGGAAATACTGTGGAATACATATGCTTGACTTGATTCATATCCACTATAACACTGATATTCTATGTGTAGCTATAAAAATATAGGGATGTATTTAGCTCCTGTACCTGTAGTGTTAAACCTGACAGCAGCTGAAATTAAGGATGTACGATTACCTATGTTGAGCCAAGACATGCTTTATTGTGTAATATGTTTTTCCACTCAGAAAAAGGGAGACTTGGAGTTGCAAAGTGATAAACACAAGTGTTAACATTTTGAGGAGAATCAGTTAGAATTTGGTAGTTCTGTGCAATAGGTTCTGATAGACAGATTCTACTCTTTCTCCAGATGTAGTAAAACACAGCATTACTGCATTTTAGCTGTTTTCAAAGATGAGCTTTTATCCACCAGACACCATAAAAGTACCATAGCCTTGTAGTTTGCTAAGCTTTCCTGTAAACATGTGGAATATCAGCTGGGAGTTGTAATAACACTAAATAAAAATACTTTCATTTTACTCTTTTAAAAGCATGAAAACTAGTAAAAAATTCATGCATATATTCTATATATATAGTTTATTGTTAAAAACCCCCAAACAAATGCCTCAAAACAAAAACCACAGCATACAGTTTTTCTGTGAACTGTTTATTTGTGAGGCCAAAATTTCATACTTCTGTTTGAGCTTAACTTAAAGGCTCTTAAAGTGTTTCAGCTTCCAATTGACTGTCCAGTAAAGTGAGAAAGTCTCTGAGACTTTCTATGAGAAACTTCAATGGAAACCTTCTAGGTTTACCTACAAGAAATCAGAACGCATATAATTTCATAATGACCAGTAGACTTCTCTACAAGAAATTTCTGTTATCTATGCATTGTAGTTTGATATTTTTGTGGGGTTTTTTTATGCTTTGGTTTTGTGGTGTGTTTTTGTGGGTTTTGTTGGTTTGTTGGTATGGCTTTTTAGTGGGTTTACTGTGAAAGCAATAAAAACTATGGTGGTGAGAAGAGCTGGACTACAGTTTTTCGTACATGAAACAACCATTTAAACTGATTTGCTTTATTTCTCCCTGAAAAGAATACCAGTTAAACTTGAGTTGAAAATAAAGCAAGACAAATTTCACATTTAAATTTGATTGCTCGGTGTGTCTTGCATTTCAGATATTGTTAGTGGAGCACTGAATAAATTTAAATCTAACAGAACACCCTCCACTACACCTCAACAAGACAGAAGCGGTAGGTATTGGTGTATTTGTACTAAATAAAGCTCATGCAGTATCTTCTCTATGTGTTAATTATATTCCACATATTTTTTAACTGCAGAATTAAAATGTAGATGAAGATAAGTGATTAAAGTGAAATTCTTTAAGACTATGAATGTAGATACATATCTATTGAGGATACTGCATTTTCTGTAATTCTTGGAGCAGCTACAATCACTGCAGCAGGGGACTGTCACCTAACTCTGGGATTACACAACCAACTTGCGCTTTGTATCTAATGCACACTAAGGCTTCAGTGCAGCATTGTATCATCTTGGGAATGAATTTGCCAGGACTGAAATTCTTTCACACTTTCTCTGTCTCATAAATGTGTAGAAGATGACTATACTTTTACTTCCTCCTAATACCTGTATTATTTTATTAATGTGTGGGTTTGGGTTTCCTTTCTGGTGCTCTAAACTTGAAAAAAAAACTCAACAAAATAAAAAATCAAATCCTAAGCCATACTGATTGCTTTGCCTGTTCAAAATGCATGCACTTTGGCTAAGCTTTCCCAACAGTTTTCTTTCAGTTAAAAAACCCCTCCAAAACAACTATTTATTTTAGTAAACTCTCAAACTTTTAAGCTGTTATTACAAATTTTATTTTCTTTATTTCAGTCCTTTCATCAGTGACTCCAGTGGTTCTTACCCCAAGTACCAAGCGTAAACTTCCAACTGATTGCTCTCAGGACTTGTCCAGCAAGAAGAGACGATCTTTTAAGCATAGTTTTGCCTTTGAGTTCTTACCAAGTACCATTTTTAACAGCAGCTCAACACCAGCATCAGGTACAGTGCCTTCACTTTTTCCTTGTTGCTTGAAGTGGTTGTTTGTGGCTTACATTTTTATTCTTTTTAGGCAGTCCTTGATGCCCATTACTTGAACTACTCGCCCATCTTACTAGTGTATTTTTTTGTTCGTCAGTACTGTTAGGTCACATGGATTGAACAAAAGCACAATTCTGTTTCTTATTTTCTTGCTCAGTTAATCTCTGACTTGCAGTCCTGATGTCCTTTTACCTTTTTCACTCCCTCATATCACTGAGGTTATACACCTATTTCTGTTTCAGCACACAAATCCATGGGGACTGCCTATGCTTCCAACCTCTTGAAAGTTGTAGCCTTCTGTCTGATGAATGCTTAAATAGCCAATTTTAGGTCCATGTGAAATGCAGTTGTTTCTATAACAAAAGTTCCTTCTTGTATCCCATCACTTCTTGTTTTCTCAAGATGCTGAATAATCTCAAAACTCCAGGGAAAAATTTCTTTTGTTTGATAGTGCTTCAGAACCATTTTATTCTACTTGAGGCTATTCTGCAGATCCTGGTTTATTTTTATTTGGTTCTTTAACATCCTGCCAACTGAAGTTAACCTGCAGAATATTTCTAGATTGATTGTTTTATCTGAAAATTATCTTTATGCCCTCTCAAATGAGTGATGTTAAAATTTACTGCTTTTGTTTATTAAAGCATTTCATTTTCTCTGAAATTTTGTTTCCATGAATAAGCTAATCAAAGCAATGACATTTTATGAAGATAGTAATGCATGTGTCTCATAAAAAAAGTTCAGTACTAGAACAGCAACTCTATTGTTTCTTTGACTGTTCTGGCCAGGTATGTAAAAAACAAAACAAAAACAAAAAAATTACAAAACAAAACACAAAAACAAACAAAAACCCCCAAACCAACAAAAACCAAACTAAAACCAACCAAAACCAAAAACCACAAAAACCTTCAAATAATATTGAGACTGAATCTAATTTTTCTTATTAAGCTCTTAAATTTGAGGAACTGATTTGATGTTAACAGTGGGGAAACTTATTTGAGGTAGTGATATCGGTAGCATGTAATTAATTGCATTCCAGCCACTTTCATGGATGTTACAAGCAACAGCTTTGTTTAATATTAAAATGGAAGTAAAAGAAAATTCCAAGCCAGCACTCCACAAAATAAGCAAACAAATCTTGTACTGTTTAAAAACCTACTGTTTATTGTATTAACTGTTAAATCTTTACCTGAAAAAAATGGAGTATTTTATATTCATATAAATATAATTTTGTTCCTGTAGTTCACTTTGAAGCAAGTCCTTGTGTGTCCTTTGAGTCATCACAAGCCTCACTATCTCCTTCAACCACGGGTGAAAATCATCTGTCTAGTACAGGGAACAGAAGAAGTAAGAGACTTGCAAGCAAAAAATTATACAGGTAATTTACCTTAGTTCTCAGAATGTAAAGATAAATTGGAAAGATGGGTCTAGACCTCTTGGCTAATGATATGTAAAATCTCAACTCGTCTCTAAAATTATCTTTTTTTGGTAGCAACTTTTATAGTAATCTTAAAATTATCAGATCTTCTGATGCTGCAAAATGGAGCTCAAAACAAAATAAGAACTGGTATAGTAGCTTCCTGTGCCTAGTGAAAAAAGGTTGACAAGAAGGCAATGAAGTAAGAAAACTAGAGGAAATAACTATAAATGTCAGAATGTTTTCATTGCCCTCCTGAAGAGCTTTTAACATGTCACTTCTTCCCCTCTCTCCTCCTAGGGCTGAATCAGGAAAGACAGGTTGTTTTTCTCCAAAGATAAGCCGAAAAGAAATGGTTCGTAGGTCGCTACGTTTGAAATTTGGTTTGGGGAAAAGCAATAGAGAAATGGTAAGTTTCTAACCCAGTCTTCTTCTTAGTGTGCAGATTTTTAATCCAAAGTTTTTAACATTGATTTTTCAGGAGCAGGAAGGGCTTACTTTGTAATGGATCACAGCATTAAGTGGACCTGCTAGCTGTCAAGTACCAGTAGCCCAAGGTTTATTTTCATAGCAGTAACTGATTAGTTTGTACCGTGTTTGGCTGGGATGGGGCAAGAGTCTGAGGGAAGGGCAGCTGAACTGAATTGACCAAGGAGCAATTCCATGCCATGTAATGTCAGGCTCACTAGTAAAACGGATTGGGGTAGTTTTTGAAAAGTAGCCACTGCTCAGGGTCTTGTTGAGATTTGATCTACTTGTAAGTGATGGCCTTTGCCTCCTTTGTGAATTTAGGGGCATTTGTTTGTTTTTGTCTGTGTGTCTCTTTCCCTTTTTTACCTTTCCAATTCTCTCCCTCATCTTGTTGGGGAATGGGGAAAGCGACTGGATAGGAGCTTCCCTGCCAGCTGGGATCAACCTCACCACACTTATGATCAGTAGATCTCACAGCTCCTGAACTTCTGACCTTGCAAAGCCTATGCACGGAATTACTGTGTTCAGAGTGTGATTAAGTCTACCTTTCTAAAGTTAGGCTGTTCCCTACCTAAGTCTTCAAAGAATCAAGGAAGGATGAAATATGGCCACAAAAAGACTGCTGTGGCTGATTTGCATAGCTTTTTCCCTGGAAGTTCCTCTGTAAAATGAGATGGCAAGTTTATATAAAACCAACTAACGCTTTGTGTTTCTTCAAGAATGTTGTATCAGTATGTGCAGTTGGTAATAGATCTGAAAATATTGGAAAGCGTCTTGCAAGTCAGCAAGGTTTGGAAAGCAGAGCAGAATGTGCTAAAACAGATGTACTCTTCAGCCCATATGTCAGTGAAAAATTCCCTAAGAAAGGTAATTATCTTACCAAGTACATTAGATGGGGAACACTTTTACTTCTGTTTTTTTAAGGCAAAAGTAAATTTATGGCTAAAATATATATATAAGCAATATATATGTATATATATATATATAAACAATTGGATTAAAAGTGTGCTTCTAGCTAAGTCAAAAGTTACTTGAATGTTAATGGCTTCTGGGGAAAAAAAAACTGGTTTAGGACAGGCGTGTGTTTCTAGTGTATTTTAGTAGTTCTCTTTTGTTAGTTAAGCAAGATGAGATGAATGATTTCAGTTAATATTGCAACCTTTCTTCACATTTCTGAAATTTAAGGGAGTAACTGTCTTTAAATTCAGTGCTGCTTTGATGCTTAGTGTTTTTAGTAAGAATTTTGCCTATAATTTTAAAATCACAAAATACTGTTCTTAAACACTATTATTAATTTTAAGGTTCAAGGAATGTAAGCAAGTCAGAAGAAAACTTGCTATCTCCGAAGTGTCCTAGTAAAGTGGTTCACCGAATGTCATGGAATAATCCTGCTGTTATGGATTCTCAGGTGATTAGCAAGAATGAGCAAATTCTGCCTGAACACACTGAAATGAGAATTCGCTCTTCAGAAGCTGTTTTGATACCTGGAAAGCCACCAGTTGTTCCAGATGAATTTGAATCTGCAACTGTAAGCAAACAAGACAACAACTTGGAACCTCTGCTTTGTGAACAGGAATGTAATTCAACTGCAGAAACGTTATTGAAAGTTAAACAAGCCTTCTCTGCATCTGGAAGTATTCTTCACAATTTGATAGGTGATAAATCTTCCCTCATGAAGGTGGCAGGTGAAACATTAAATGAAACTCCCACAGGGCTCAGTCCAGGAAAAGAATTGGTAGCTGATGAAGTTTCCGAAAATCTAGCAAATGTAAAATCCAGAGAGCTGTTGCACCAATTTAATCAATCTCCTGATAATGAAAAACAGCAGTCAAAACCCCCTGAAATAAAAGTCTTGGAGAAAAGAAACTTTAAAACTTCTATCGAGATTGAACTTCAAGTCCCAAAGCTAGACATAAAAAAAGTAACAGAATTTCCTAAGCCTCAGATATTGGCCGAGGAAAACAAGTTGACTGTTCAGAACAGTTCAACAAAAGATGACTTAAACAATTTAAATTTCTTTGGAAGGAAAGAGGAAATAGAACTAATACACTCACAAACAGCTGAAAACTGTGTGCTAAAATCCTGTAATTTGGAAGAAGGTACTGCTAAAGTTGCTTTGACAAGTCAGCTTCCTGCTTTACAGTTGCCTAAATCCCAAAATGAAGTAGGCAACCAATACTTGAAAGCTGAAAATCCTGATAAAACTTCAACTAAACCATCAACTGTTTCTGACCACGGAAAGGTTTCTGACCACATACAGTGGTTCAACAAGCTTTCATTAAATGATTCAAGTTCTGTAAGCAGAACTAAACCGCCTCTGAAGTTTCAACGTACTCCAGTCAGGCAGTCTGTAAGAAGAATGAATTCCTTGTTGGAGGCTAGCAGACGATCTACAAGCTCTCAACTGCTTCAGTCAAGCAGTGTTGGTTCACCACTTGTTAAATCTTTGAGCTATGATTCTGCACTGTTCTCCTACACAGAAAAGTCCTCAAAGAATTCCATGGTTTTGCCACGCTGGAGTGAAAGTACACACGACCAAATTTCTGTATCTTATAAGCAGCTAGACTTAACATCCAAATCATGTTGCAGGCCTTCAAATCCATCAGACAAGCCTAATGTTTCTGTCAGACCTACTGGAATCCAGGATCAAAAAGTCACTGTTCATCCATCAAAGTCTGTTCTAGAAGATCTAACCAATCATGAAACGGTTAAATGCAGTTTGAAAGTTAATGCAAATATAAATATTCATGGTACTGCCCCAGAAAAATCTACAATCACAAAAAGTGCTTCAGGAAAAGAAAGAGTTCGTTATAGAGGTTCTCCAAAGAATCCAATACCTACAGTGAAACTGCTACCAACTGCAAAGCCAGTAGACCTATAAGATCAAATATGGTAGTTAAATGAGTTCACTGTAACTTGGTTAACCTTTGCAAAAATTAAATTTGTATGATAATTTTTTTAGCCCTAATTATTTGTAATTTTTGATTTATTTTAACTGTATACGTCATGGAGATGTACAAATGTCAGTTTGTTTCATATTGAGGTTTTCTTCATTTACTGAAACTTCTGTAAGTGCTAGTCTGTTCAACTAAGTGAATTTGACTTCTAAAACAAAAATAACCTGTTTCTACAAATGTTTGTGTCAGATTATCTCAGCTTCTAAACACATGCTGCATCTCCCAAAACAGTTTTTGCAGTATTTAGGTTAAGTACCAAGTTTAAAAAAACCCGAAACTTCTCAAATATTTAAAACAAAGCTAACAGACCTGAATATGTTGATGCTCAGTAGTGGCAGTTATTTACTTTTTAGTTTTAAGCATATTGTACTCGATACTACTAAGTTGGATCTTATATGAGCTCTACTTCTTTTGAGACAATGGTTTTTATTTCTGCTGGAGTAAATTGGGAGCATATTTTCCTTTTTAGTAGGTAAATGTCAAAATATAATTGTGTGCGCACACACTGGAGAATTACTAGAACACATGGAAAACAAATGTGAAGTTTATTCAAGGAGCAAAAAGTCTTAAAACTTCATCCGGTGATGTGTTCTGCAATAGGTACCAAGTATTTTCAGTTGTGAGCAGTAAAATGTTTTATCTTAATATGAGAGGGGAGTTTTAACTTATTTTTAGAGTAATAGTGTTAACTAGATGGTGCAGAAGCTGGTTTTAGATGCTGAAAGTGTTGCAAGAGAAAAATGTAAGAAGCCATAGTGTGTTAAAAGTTGATTTGCACAAGCAAATGTTTACATTTTTTAGAATGAAAACTGTTTATGTCTGTCATCAGTTGTAAACTTATTTAAGAGTAAACACTTGAAACTGTTCATGAGGTTTTTATATGTGCGAATTGCTTATTGGCAAAATGTTAGAGCTGAAGCACTGGATACTTTTGGTTTTAATAAAACCATTGGTTTTTTCACTTTTCTGAGCTTGGTCTTCTATAATGACTTAGAAGGTTAGATTATGTTGTTATATGCAGACTGTAGACACCAAAATTAGTAAGTCTGAGAGAACAAGTCAGAAGAAAATTGTTCTGGCTGCCCTTTTTGTTCATCTTAGATACATGATGGTGATTCCAACAACTAGTGAAAGGTATGGTGCAGCATAGTGTATCACCAGTAATCTGAACTTCTTAAAGGGTCTGTTAATGAAGGGAATAATTTATCCTTCACTGGGTGTCTACCAACTTGCAAGTTGAATTGGTCCAGCTGGTTGATCTGGTGGACATCCACCACCCCTGCCTCTGTTTCTACATTATTGTTAAAATCTAACACTGGGAAAACAGCCATGAGAAGATCGTAAAAGGATTGATGGCTGTTGTGGGTAAGTATGGGAAGCTTCAGTTTCATGAAAGAAAGGAGTCAATGTAACAGTTAACCACCATTCAAAGAGGAAGCTCCTGCTCTTGGTGAAGTGTTCTTACTCTCTGCCTTTAGCTGCTGCTGGCAGATCCCTCAGTAGATTAAATGCAGGCACCATAACACCACATTTTGTTTCATCTCACTGAAATAGATAAGGATCAACAAAACACCTCCCAGCTGTGAGAGTGGATGCAAGGAGGTAGGAGCTGAAAATAGGGCAGATGAAAATAAAGGTAATATCAGGAAGAAAGTGAAAATAGTGAGCTGTCAGCAATTTCTGTTTGAAAGAGTAAGACCTGATTTTTTTTTTTCCCTGTTAGTATGTACCAGATATTTTGAATGCTAATGCTGCTTTGACAGTGTGTCCTGGATGGAGCAGTAAGGTACTTTTGATCGTCAGTGCAAGCCAGTCTTGAACCATTAGACAAACTCTTAAACACCAAGGAAAAAATTGTCAAAGTCTAGGCTCTGTTTTTAGAGGTTTTGCAGAACGGTTTGGATACACATCCATTTATATAAAGTTGATTATGTTTTTGCAGACAGAAATGATAGATGCTACGTAGAAGTCCCTACTGCTTAATCCTGCAAGTTCAGGCTTGTATAATGTACTAGAGAATAGCAAAAAGAATAATCTACATTTGAAAGTATAGGTTATGGGTCTGCTGTGGTTTGTGCAATATAATCTCGGAGCTTTTCTGTAGATAGCTATCCTAAAATGCAATGTGACACATTTCCCAGCTGCTCAGTGAAGATGTGGTACATAAACTAGCCCTTAGAAGTTACCATTTTGCCCTGTGCTATTAAATGATAGACTTCATTTAGCAAGATCCTTTTATGGTTGTCTTCTTGGTAACCTGTGCTATGGATGATGTGTATATATTTGCTTAATCTGGGGACATTCACCCATAAACCCTTGGAGACGGTTCCCATGTTGATGCCTTGTAAACCTGTAGTTAGGTAACATTACCACTTCATGAGTAAACCAGTGACCACATTCTGGGGAGAGAAATCACAGCGGGAAGACAGATACAATCCCAGGTATATGTAACATTTTGTTTCTGTAACCGTTAATCCACCAAAACCCTTTAGTTTTATTTTTAGACTGCTGTGTTTAGCTGGAAAGGGAGATCTTTACTATCTCCCCGAGCTTTGTGTCATCTTCATCAGAGCAGCCCCCGCAGCGAGCGCTCGGCGCCGGCAGGTGCGCCGGAGCCGCTCCAGGCGCAGGGAAGGGGGCGCGGGAGGCCGTGTGTGCGCACGGAGGATGCGCGGCTGCGGTGCCGCCGCACCCGCAGAGCCGCGCTGGGAACGGGAGGTGAGCGGGGCGCTTCGGCACGGCACGGGGGTCTCGGTGCTGCCCGGCTGCCGGGGGGGCTCCGGCTGCACGGGGGGCTGGGTCGCGTTGCAGCTGCCCGGGGGTGCAGCGCCGAGGTGCGCGGGGGCGTGGGCAGCGGAGCGGCTGCCCTGCTCGTCTGCGGGTTAGCGGGGATGCTGTGTGAAAACAGGGCTTTTGTGCTGGAAACGGGGTCTGCGAAGGCTGATGGAGTGCGGGGGCGGTGCGGTGCGGTGGGGGAGCCGCGCACCGGGGATGTTCCCAGCGTTGGCGTTTTCAGCCATTTTTGCCTCAAAGACGTTCCCAAGTGCCTTGCGCCGGGCGGCTGGAGCAGCGGAGCGTCCTGCAGCGTCTGGCGCGGGGAATCAGCAGCTGTGCGTGTGATAAGGAAGACAAAGGGCATTCGAGGGGGTTTTGTTTATCCAAGGGATTGGAAGTGATGCATTTCAATTGTTCTCCGATATGAGGTGGAAAGGAGCTTTAAGACAACAAGAGTTCTGATTAAAATTCAGCCTCTCGAAGGGGACAGTAAGTGGTGCTTGGTTGTTGAGGTTTTTGTTATTGGCTTTTTTTTTGTGTGTGTGTGTGTGTTTTTTTGTTTGGTTTGGTTTTTGTTTGTTTTTTGTTTTGTTGTTGGGTTTTTTGTTTTTTTGGTTTTTCTTCCTAATGAAACTACAGTGGCCAGCCATTTAGTGAAAGGGATTCAAGGTAACACATGAATTTGCTTCAGGTGGGAAAGATCATGTATGTGAAGTAGGAAGCCTTTTGTCCTAAGGCACAAACAAAATATATCCAGGTTGTTCAGTAGTTTCTAATTATTCATTTAGTGAATGCAAGAATAACGTTTCGAAAACACAGTTCCTACCTGAAGAGTTCTTAGTCCAGAGCTTTATAAAATAGCACGATAAACGCGGGGGGAGGTTAGGGAGTTAGGAATGGCGGAGTAGTGGATGACGTAGTCTCACTAACTGAAAAAGTGGATTCATTTTGTTTGCAGTGACTGTTAATGAATGTTATGGGCAAATGCAAATCAAAAAATTGATTTCTGTAGTTTGCAACTTAGAATTTCCTTTAGAAAGGAAGAATATATCGACCCTCTTTCTCTGCCCACCCCACTCCCAGTTTCCAGCTGCCTCTAGAAGCTGTGATAGTAACTGATGTCCACTAGTAAGACCAGATGTTACCTTCACCATGTGTACAGGCCTTTTTTCCCTGCTATCATTTATAATCAAATTCCTTTCTTTTTCACAGGATAAAAGTGGCTACCACTATGATAACTACCTTGCTTTGCAACATGGTTTTTCTGCTGGCATTTGGATTGGCTTCAGCTTTTAACCACAGCCCCAGGACACCCGACAGGGTTACTGAAGCAGATATACAAAGGCTCCTCCATGGGGTTATGGAACAACTGGGCATTGCCAGACCTCGGGTAGAATATCCAGCACACCAGGCCATGAATCTTGTTGGTCCACAGAACATTGAAGGTAGCTGATTTCTACTTTGAGTTATGATGAATTTATTAGAATGCATTGGTAATAATGTTTTGTTTATATATGCAGAAAGAATATTCTGAGTGTAAAATGAGGGACTTCTTCACCATGTTGTTGCTTGATCTTTGTTTTTAAATTATCATCCCTCTTCTACTTTCCTTAATGTAATTATTTGGGCAGAAATGGTGTTTTTTTGATGTACTGACTTTGCAGGAAAAGTTATGTTGTCTTAGTAGTGTCTGATCCTGTCTAGTACCTCAAAACAACGGGTTTACTAAATTATGCCTGAATGCTGTGTATAAATATATCACATATATGTTTCATGTAAAATGAATGTGACCCATAGAGCTTAGATCTCTTGGGTTTTTACAAACGTTTGCAGACCAGAAGAGATCAAGCATTTGCGGCACCATGCAAGATAAAGAGGTAAACCTTACACTGGGGGTTCTTCCTTCATCTTGCAGAATGTTGTAGGATTCTGCAGGATCCATTATGGAACACACGGGGCTCCAGCTGCAGGTGAGAGGGACATGGGTGCTCCTCTCCCTGTGTCCACAAGTAGCACCTCACAGCACTGTGTTCCTGTGATGAATGCTTTGGGCTCAACTTCTTTTTTGTTTTTTTGCTAATACCTCTCATCTCACACTGTGTAAGTTTTTCTTGGAATGAGTATTTTATAGCTATGTAAATAATCTGAAATATCACGCTCAAATGTTAGGGTATTGTGATAGTGTTGAAATGTGTTGCTATTATATATATTATATATATAAATATAGGATATATACTGGAGCTTTTATTTTGGCATGACAGCAAAAGATTGAAGGTATGCTACTCCAAATATTATTATGTTTGAACAACATCAAAACAGAGCAGAACCTCTCAACCCTTCTCTCAAATTTAAACCAATTCGACCCAGTTCAGCAACTCTCCAGAGTCCATAAGCCTATGTTCTTTATTTTATCCTCATTCCAATCTACAGACTATCCTAGCCAAAAACATACAATTACTTTAGTGGAGGCTAAGGAGATTAAAACTGAATAGGTATTTCTACCAGATAATTGCAGACCTAAGTTCATATATTTTCTACAGAAACTTGGATGGACATGTGTTTTTCTGCAAATTTAAATGACAGAGACTAGAATTTAAGGAGTATAATTTGGTCTGTGCCCTTTTCTCCTCCTTTATGAATGTTCATACATAGCAAAATTGGACAGACTGGTAGAAATGAGTCATTTTACTCATCATCTCTCACTTTTTCATAGACTCAAGACATTTTTCAGAATGTAGGTTTCAGTTTACTAATGTAGACAGTTTAAAACCAGGTTCATTCCATGCCATCATCCTCATTTTTAACACGCTAACTGTTCTGGGATGTGTTTGTTTCTCATTTTGACCAGATATTGCATCTCAGCATTAAAAAAAACCCTTTATCAATCAAAGCTTAATAAATTTAGTATGTTCGTACAGAAAAGTGTTTTACTTAACAAAATGTTTTTGTCAGAAACAGCCCCAGCAACACAGACCTGCAGCAGTGTTGATAACTGTGATCGCCATCAACTTCAGCCAAGCCATAATTCCAAAATTAGCACTGATGTTCATAAGGCCAAGATCTCACCCATTATATGTGTACACTTGCAAGGAATATACTGTCAGGAAAAATTAATTTCTTTGCCTTTGGAATTTGGAAACAAATTTAGGCTGCCATAGTACAGACAATTTTATTCTAGCAGTGTGATTATAATAAAATGTTTGCAAATTTGAGTGATTATTATAATAACCTTTCTCAGTTGAATAAGATCTGAATAATTTTATATGCAACAAAAATATGATTACTGGGAGTTCAAAAAAAGACTTCCTAATTATCCTCATTTTCCATCTCAGCTCTCTACATTTTTTTGTGTGCAATATTTTGACTTTAAAATGCTAAAACCCAGAGAACAGTTCCAAGGAACTATATAAGGTCATCTCCATCCCTACCATCACAGCCACTCACTCCTTCAAAAAAACCCCTAAAATTAGGGCTGTCTTGGCCACAGAAAGGAAGTCAGAAACTTATTCCATACTAAAGACAATTAAAAGATGGACACTTTTCAGAAAATACGTTTAGCAGCATGTGTTCTCTTTCTGAAGTGATCTGATAATATTCTTGTTGATGGATAGAAAAAAAAAGCATAGCTTATTAAGAAAGAAAGTGACTGAGTTACTGAGAAGTTACTGCCTTTTCTGATGTTAAAATCTATAAAAACATGGGCTTTTTTATTTCCCCTTGTCTTTGCATTTGTCAGTTTGCTTGGTACCTCAGGACAGGCTGCTGAAATAGGAGCTGAGACTAGAAAAAGGCCTGATAAAAAGTTTAATCTACCAAGAAATTACTGTGAAGTTCAGAGAGATGCAGAGGTAGCATGAGCTCTCCTCAGATAAGAAGAGGGCTGTATCTATGTTAAAAGAGAACAATAGAATAAACACATTCAATGGTCAAAACCATAGAATTTAATGAAGTAAGAGACTAATTTTTTCCCTTGCATGCTTAGATGTTTGTATCAATATTTAAGGGATTTGGGGCTTGTTGTTTGTTTTCCTGAAGAGAGGAAGGGAATACTTTTATAATGCAAATTTCAGGACTGCTATACTGTGAACATGAGAACCGTAAAAATCTCACTTAAACACACGGGGGCACCAGTAGTTCAGCTCCGGCAGTTTGTAGCATTTAAATTCCTAATGAGAAATATGAAGTCCTATTTTCATTTTGCAAATATCATTGCCTACCATAAATTCAATACAGCAGAAAACCTCTTGTGTGGTTGGTTTGTTTGTGTTTGATTTGTTTGTTTTGTTTGTATTTCTTAAAAGCACTTCAAATTAAATGATTTTTGATAAAAGTGCTGACATGACAGCCTAGAGTCTGAAGTTTTCAATCTGCAGAAGAGGCATAATGCTGTCAATCTAAGTAACAACATTAAACGATGTCTCCTAAATCCTGATCATTTATAGGAATAAGAAAATATGAAAAATATGATGCCTCTTAGGGAGGCTTTTGACTCTCCTGCAGAGACTGCTTATAGCTACTGAGAAAAGGTTGTGGTTTATTTGGTTATTTTGAAAGGAAATAAATACCTGTTTATTGCTTCAGAAAAATGGTGTTACTGTTTGCCTGATTCAAGAGAGTCTGGAACATTTTGCCAATATTTCTAACAACTAGTAGTTAATGACTTGTCAACACAGACTCTACAAATAGCACTTTGCATGAGAGCTACTGTCTGCAAAATTATGCAGATTATTCATGCATGTTAATAATATATGTTTTGTTTACATTTTATCAGTAAGAAAACTTAAGTGCTGTATTACTTTGCTGTCTGTCCTGTATCACACCTGCAAGACTGCTGCTTGTTTCCTACAAGGACAGTAAAATCTTTGTATTAGAAAGTTGCAAAAACTTTTGGTGATGAATACACTCAGTGAAACCGGTGCAGAAATGGCCTGTGCTCTCATTTGCTTTTGAGCTAATGTGTGCTGTTCTTATACCTGAATATATTTGGGCTTCCATAGGTGACTAAAAGTCAGTGGTTATTGTATGATATCTGGGGGTCAGCAAACATAGCAGTGTGATGGCTGCATCCTCTTTGCTCGTGCCAGCATCCAGGAGTAGCAGTGGAGTGCTGGGGCTGGCGATGTGACTGCGCTGGGCAGACCTCCCACAGCCTGCTCTGCTCATTCAGGGCTATTTTGTTAGTGCAAAGAGACCACACAATCATTTGGGATTTGAGTTGTTATACCTGTTCTCTATAGAAAGTATTGCTGCAATTAAGACATGAAGTTGCATTCACATTAGGACTGCTTTTGCTGAAGCACACGTGACTTTAATCAAGCACTGTGTTATGGGCCTGACATTTAAAAAAAACCCCCAAACTCCAACATAACTCTACTAGTCTCTGCTTTCAGATTTTGTTTCTTGTTGTTTTGGGTTTTTTTCCAAATTACTCAAATAGCCCAGGAAATATTATTCCCAAATTTAACATGGGCATCTCAAATTTGTAACATAAAATGGAATTGGTAAAGCCACATTTTTTATACATTAATATGGTAGATATCTAGATTTGTATAGGTCTGACTAAAAGTACCTATTTTCTTTGTATGTTATTCTGCCAGTTGTAATGTTAAATGCAACCAGCATTTGAGTATTTGGCAGTGGTTCATGTTGTAAGAATGCTAATTTCTGAATTCAAAAGCTAATGACAGTGCCAAATGACAGCAGTGGCTTACTCTGGGTTTTCTTTATCTGAGTGAGTGATATGGCGCAGGTCTATGAAGAAATAGCACATTAAATGTTTATACCTCAACTCCACAAACAGGAAAATAATGAGGTGATATGACTTTTATTAAAGAAAAGTCTTTGAAAATTTGGCCCATAATATCCTTGATTTCATATTAATTTAAAACCATGACAAGCAGTGAATAATAAGAAAGCCAAGTTAGTGTTTGTGTTGCTCTATGGAAGTCATACCATGTTACCTCAGTATTTTTCACAACTTGCCCTCTTCAGGAGCAAGAGTGGGGTCCAGTGAAGGCAGTAGGTGTTGCCACTGTGGGCTCTGCCACTTCTGAATTTCAGTTATAGCTTCTTGGTAAGGGGAAGAGAAGGAGCAGGCACTGATCTCTTCTCTATGGTGACCAGTGGCAGAATCCGAGGGAATGGGCTGAATTTGTGTCAGGTGAGGTTCAGGTTGGATATTAGAAAAAGGTTCTTCACCCAGAGGATGGTTGGGCACTGGAACAGGCTTCCCAGGGAAGCTGTCACAGCACCAAGCCTGAGAGAGTTCAAGAAGCATTTGGATTATAATCTCAGGTACATGATTGGGGCTGGTCCTGTGCAGGGCTAAGGGTTGGACTCAATGATCCTTGTGAGTCCCTTCCAACTCAGCATATTCTGTGATACATAAATCCTTGAGCTCACTAAGACTTAAACCATTTTGTAATTGTACTCAAAATCAGCTGCATTTCCCATGCTCCCATCAGAATTTTAAATTAACTTGCAGTAAGAAAAAAATTTCAAATTCATTTGGTTCCATGAAATGATATTTTAGAAGTCCAGACAAAGAGGAGACTATTACTCTTCTTGATTGTGGTGGTGTGCACAGGAGATAGGATCTCTGGCATGCTCTGAAGGTTTCCGGAGCTGTCCTCTCTGTGCTTGTCATGACATGTGCTCTCGTCAGTTCTCTCAGGCTACAGGGATGAATGAGAAGAGGAATATTCTGAGTAGATGAACAGGAGGGAGGAAGAAGCTGATTCTACCTCTTGGGATACTTTAGTATGTGAAGTGACTTGATCTGAGTCCCCTTTGCAGCACCAAAGAACAGTGTTGGGCCTGGTCTTACCTGTCATAGCTCTTCATCTCACCACTCTCTTGTGTCTTCATTGTGTGCCATGTGCATCTCACTTTGACGCAGGCAATGTTAGCAGAGGTTTTGAATAGAAAGGCCTCTGCTTTAGGAGTTGCAAAGTTATACCAAAGCAGAGACTTGAGAGCCTTGAGAGCCACACTGGAAATGCTCGCAAGGAGGTTGTTTGGGGCAGTTGGAAAATCTGCCCTGGTAGCAGCTGTTCGACAGGCATGGGAAGGTTGAACATATCTGCTAAAGAACCAGCTGGAACTTTGAGCATGGAAGAGGGAATTGAATGGGGAAACAAACACTAAAATTTTCTGAAGTTCAGTGGAGCAGTAGAGAGAAAACATTGTCCTGTTCTGGGTGATTATGGTGCGTCCGTGCTTCACATTACAGGAGTCAAAGGAGTATTTTTCGATGAGTGTGTTAACACTGATGGAGCATTTGTACTTCTCATGCAGCTGGTGTCAATGCCAGTGAATAAAGTGTTCCAGTCTTTCATTGACACATTTACATTTAAAAGATTGAAATAGTGTTCCATCCCTTGTGGGATAAAGGAGGCCACTGTTTTCCTTTGGTTACCCTGTTTGCCAGAGCTGTGCACCACACAGGTGGCCATGAGTGCGGCTGTGCTGTGGCAGTGACAGGAGCGTGCTGTCTGCAGGATGTCCTGTGCCTTGACTCTGCCAGTGTGTGGTGCTGGAAGGCAGAGGGGCCTGGCTGCATGCTGCAGGTTGTGCTGTGTTTGTAGAAAGGGTAAGCTTGTCCATGCAGTGAAGTGTGAAAGCTTCTGCTCCCACTGAAGGGCAAGTAAATATAGTCCAAAAGAGGACTGTTCAACTAAGGCGGGCGTAAGCGATTGCTTTTTTCACTTTGTCAGCAAGCGAGCTGCTGGATTTTTTTATTGTGTATACAATTTGAATAATGAATAATAATGACATATAAGATACTGTTACAAATCTATTGTGAGGAGCATGGGCATTACTTTGGTCCTAACCATTTCACAATAAAAGCCTTTTATATCTTAAATATTTTTACTGTTTGTAACTAAAACATGGGATAAAATGGAATTATTCACTGAAAGCAAGGTCAGTAATTGTGTGATGTGTATGCTTAAGGCTTTAGAAAACACATTGAAAGGAATTTGTCCCTCTGCAGACAAAAAGAAAATTAGTCTTTATAGTTTCGAGAAACTTTGTGTCATTAAGGAGAAGACAGGCTGACTCTGGAATCCGGAATGCCTGAGCATGTGTAGCTGTAGTGTTTTTGGCTTTCCTGAGGCATGCTCTTGAATGGTTAAGGAAGTTGGCTAGTTTTCCATTTTTCCATTCTTTGTTCTCCTATGCTTTTTCTCCTTCCCTATTCTCTTATTTAGCAGCTTCTGTGAAATAGTAAAAATGTGATAATTCATCATTTTTTTCAGTACCTCTCATTTCCTGTCCTTAATCAATCTCGGTAAATGGAACAAATAGTCCAGATTAAGAAAAGATTTTGCAAAGTAGCGAAGATGGTATTGCATCTCCGATCTGCTCCCTCAGGAATCAGGCAAATGGGATAAGGTATACCAGGCTTCTCTTGCAGCTCGTATTTACTTGGAGTTAGGTCAAGATCATAAGAGGTGTGATTTTTGCTCAGGAAGAGTATTCCTCTGTGCACCTGGGAGGGGCTTGGATACTAAGTCTAAGGCATCTAGTGTGACTAATTAAGGGGCTTTAATCTGGGATCTTGGATTTATTTACTCACAATAGATAGTCATGATACTTTCTATTTTGTATCTCCTTGCTAAGAGGAGCCAAACTACCCGTTTTTTTTGAATTTTTTGGTGGAGTAACTCTATCTTCACTGTGATGTGGGAAAAGGTTTCAATCAGACTTAAAGCCAAATTTGTACCATTATTTCTCTTTAAATGTTCTGGTTTCATTTTACACTTTTGAAAATCCATTCTCATTGACTTTCTTAAACTGACTCTTCTGGTGTGAGTCCCTTCCCAAGAGCAGATTTGTTTCAGCTATGCTGCACACTACCAATACACGGGTAGTTGTAGCTAGAAGTTCAGTGGACTAACAGCATTTCCATCAGATGTGTTTGAGCAGGGTCAGATTCAGTGCTTGCAAGAAACTAGTTGCTTTTTGTATTTATTTTCCTCTTTTTCTTTTTCCCTCTAATAACAGAGCGGTTAAGTTTGTATGGGTGGGAGACCCATACAGACAGCATTGCTCCTGCAAAGAAATGAGCTGAAGTGTATGCACTTTGAATTTTTATTCATTCCAAATATCTCTAATTGAGATGATACCAGCAGTTGATGAGGTGATTAAATACTTTTCCAGACTTATAAGAAAGGTGAGAGGCATTGTTCCATTTTTCTTTTCTGTCCAGCAACAATTCAAGACCAGGGCCAATTGATTACATATATGCATATACTTTAAATGGAATCCAGAGCTTATTGATGGTAATACTGACCTCATCCCAAGAGACCTAAGCTTCTAGTTTATCCTGGAGGAATGTAAAATACCTACATAGTTACACAGAAATCCTGCACATGAAAGGGAGCTGATTATTTTGGAGTGATTTTTTCAGCTATGTGACACAGAAAAACCTGTTCATATAAGTAGTAAGAGAGACGGGGAAAACATAGATTTTTTTCTTGCCCATCCTTTCTCAGTACAAGGTTGTTTGCCTAGACTGTTCTGAATTTTTTCAAGTCCAGGTTTGAATAATTTAACAGTGCTTCCTTTGGACAGGAAACTGTGAAAAGTTCCTCAATATTTAGTTGTCTTTTTCTTTCAGACTCTGCCTGAAGGTTCAAGAGAACCATCTTGTGCTATTTTCATGGCTGACTGTATATGTTTATTTCACAGTATTTTGACTTGGTAGCTGCAGTGTATTTAATCCTAATCTGTTTCTTCAAATCAGTAATGTTATAATACCAAAACTAATGCAGCTCAAGATTTCAGCTATATAATACCCCATTTGGTATATTCATAGCATTTCATTTTTATTATTGTAGTCTTTGCTGAGTGCACTATTTATCAAAGGTTATAAGGAATGAGTTTTGCTGATGCTACTAAATCACTCAAGTGTGCTAAATTATGGCACCAGAGCAGGTGCCGTTGTCTCCAGCTCTTACAGAAAGAAAGGAAAAACCCTCGAATGATCCTGGACATTTATACCTAAAGGAAACAATCCTTTTTATTAATATAAAAAGATTGGTTTGTACTCAGTCAAGAGAATTCTTGGCAGTCGGTTTAAACTTCCATGTATATATAGCACACTGGAGCCTGCTAAGTACCTCTGTTTTCTTTATGGATGGAGCTTTGGTGCCAAGAGGTCTGCACCGCATACAAGCATAGATAGGCTTCTATCTGATGGATTGTCCCATAGTGAACCACACTGTATACGGGATGTTCAAACACGTATTGATTATCCGGTTCTGTGGTGTACAGCAGAATCATAACCTGATGCTTTTAAGTACATATATGTAATCAGTCTTCATGTGAAGGAGAGCAGATCAAAAGAAAAATTTTATGTGATACATTAGATTAGATTAAATGTATGTTATACATTTTTTTAACCTCATTACCATAACATTATTATGTTCCAAGCACCATCTTTGTGTGGACTATGGAATGTAAATGTATAATAAAGTTCATAGTGTGTATAATGCTATTCTGGTCTTAGTACTGGGTCTCACGGTCAGCTACAAGTGAAAACCCTATATAACAAAGATGTAAATTTTTATAGGGGTGCCTTTGTGTTTGTTACATATCTGTAAAACTTTTCTGCAACATTGCATTACAGAGTAAGATACTTGTACTTAATGGGGAAAATTAGCACATTGATTAAATTTTAGTCCATTGTGCAAATAAAACAGATACATATATATGCATGTAGACTAACTTGCTTCTGGTACCAAGAGTCCAACTGATTATTTACAAAATACAGGCAATTTGACTCAACTGCCACTTCTAAATGTAGAAACGAATACAAACTTTCTGTTTTGTATTTGACTGCCTTATGTTAGCAATTTTTGCAAGTGATTATGTTAGCTTACAACATTTAGCTGTATGAAAGATTGTTTAGGCTGGTAATGTTTATTTGTAATTTGGGACCGGAGTACTTGAATGATTACTCTGGAGCAACTTTCATGTTCAGAGGCTTTATTCCCATCTTCTGGATCTATGAAAAATATTTCAATTGAAAATACGACTATTTGGTGATAATATGTTGATTGTTCTATTTACCCAAACAATTGTGTCTGTGTTCACTCTTTAACTCATATTTTCCACTTGTTCAAATTCCTTTTCCTCTCATTCATTGTTAGTGGAATTTATATGTTGACTGTATGTTGTTGCCCTTCATTATACAGGGTTTAAAAAAGATATTGCGTTGCTGTGACACAACCATCTCAGTTGCTGCAGTGTGTGGTGGATATCTTACGTCAGGGAAAAAGAACCTGTTTGAAATTAACTTTTTATTTGTCTGAAATTCAAAAGAATAGTGTCTAATAGTATTTGGAAAACTCCACAAGCAGCTGGAGTTTAGCCTGTGGATGCATTTGGTCAACAAGGCATGCAGAAAAGATCTGGGGCAGATAAATATTTGTAGAGAGGCATATATAGAGAGTGGCCTAAGTTTGATTCCCAAATCTTTAGTGGAAAACCCTACTTGTTAAAGGCAAGATGCCCAACTGAGATGTGTGGAAGAAGGCCATAGCACACCACTTCTGTGTGCATTTGCCCAAGAACAGTGCGTACATCTTCATGTCCTCTGACACTGAGTTATACAACCTGCTGCATGCTGCTGTTGTAACCCTGCAGTGTGGCTGCCTTGAGTCCCACAGAGCAAATATAAAAGCTTCATCTAGAACTTGTTTATTAAGTACAGGTGTAGAAGCCACTGAATGTGATGTTTTGTACTACAGTGGATACTGCATAGGTATACATTCACAAGAATTCCCATCAATAGCAGGGACATCACTTTTCATCATCACTGCAGGAAATGCAAATTTACATTAAAGAATTGGTTTGATTTAAAAATAATTTGTCTAGGTGTATACAACCAAATGTGCTAAAATACCCTGGGTCCTCAAGGACCTTAATGCCTTAAGTCCCCTTGGAACTTAATTTATTTATGTATTTCTAGGCTGTTCAGATAGTGCTGTTTCTTTCTACGGTGTCGTTAACTTTGTCTCCTTGCAGTAATGCTGTCCTGTCATATTATTAGCTGCTACAGTGAACAGTATCAGTGACTGAAGATGATTTTGCAGCATATGCATAAAGTTTCATTATTGTCTCATGTTTCTTTTTCATTGCATTTTCTTGCCTAAAACTGTCATCGTTAAGGGAAAAAACCCAACTGTATTATTAATAATATGTGGCTGATTTTTGTTTCCTGGTTTCATTTTTCATTACCTAAGTTACTAGATTTAGGTCACATGGTTATGTATCTAAAAGAGATACTTGATATCTAAACTTGGATCTGTCTCTAAAACAGTTATCTAGAGATACATGTATTTTAAATTGAAGTCTGGATTACTTGAAACATCTAAAGTACTTACACTCTTAATCTTGTAAAAAGACAGTCTGTATTAATTACGTTTGCTAGGTGGTGCACATGAGGGTCTCCAGCACTTGGGTCCTTACGGCAATATCCCAAACATTGTGGCTGAGCTGACTGGAGATAATGTACCAAAGGATTTCAGTGAAGACCAAGGATATCCTGACCCTCCAAACCCCTGCCCTATTGGAAAAACAGGTAATTTGGCAGTAACCTTTGTACCTCTGTCTTCACTGTACATCTTCCAGTCTTTCAGCAACGTATGACAATTGGTCAGCAATGAATATTTTTCTGTCATTCTCTACCCCAGGAGCAGAACTGTTGAGCAGTTGGGTGCTTTAGATGAGCCCCTTTTTTCACCTTTTTTTTTTTTTTTAATGTGCACCTTTTGTATTGCTGCTGCAGGACTGCTGGAGAAGGTCATGTGAAAGAAATCATGTTGACCTCGGAGTAAAAGATAATGAGATTTATGATAGCATCTTGTTCCCATGGGAGTTCATTTTTAGGCTGGCCCCTGAAAAAAAGTTATCATTCTGTACAGATGAGATTTACCCTTATTTTAGAGACTTCCATTGTGCCAAGAGGAATGAAACTGTCTGCCCTGATCTCCAACCCAGACCATGAGTCAATATTTAAGATACCTTGGCTCCAATCCATGCATCTTTATAGCTCATCGAGGGTGCATCTGTGCCAAGAAATGGAGAACTATGTGGATGTACCCCAAGGCATTGCATGCAGACTCACTCTGGCAGAGGAGCAGTGCAGCCTCAGAGTGCCAGAGCAGCACCCCAGTCATCCAGTACATCCCTCAGCTTTGCAATCGTGCATGTACCAAGCCCTGTGGGTGGCTAGTGCTGAAGGATCACTGAAGAAGCACTGCATGTGCATGATATAGACACAGTCCAAGAGAATTGGTCTTTTTCCTGTTATTTGAGCCAAAGAATGACTTCCAGTAGTGAAAGCAGTAGTAAAACACCCACTGGCTGTCTTGGGAGCTCAAACTGGGAATGAGCACTCTGTTTTTCTCTCATTTTTTCTTTGTGAGCTAAGAGATCTTTTCAAAATGTTTTCTGTTTAATCTTCTTTTATGTTATTTGGATAATGCAGAACAGTTGTCTGTATTCTTATTTAAAAATGTTCTATCTTAGAATTCATCAAAAAATAATATTTGTCATGAAAAGTTTTGTGAAGTGTTTTTACATTTCATTCAAAAATTTGACAAAATTTCAAATACCCCTTGCTTACTGTTTTCTATTACAGCCCATTTGATGGTGATGCCTTCATCTCTGAAATAATACCTTAACTTCCAATTTTCTCAATATAGCTGTTGTCTGACAGGTTGCAAATGATGGGTTTAGGTTTTCTCACAGACACAAACTTTCTATCTTCCGTGCTTGCCTGTCAGACTTCTGTTAGTGATTAGATAAATAAATTAAAAACATGGCATCCAGGGAAATGCCTTTGAAAATCCCTTCAATTTTTCTTTCTTAGGCAAAATAAAAGTTGTTAGCTAAGCTAACACAGTCAGATCTGAACACAGGGGGAATTCTTAGGGAAGTGCTGCCTGCTCAGATAAATGGCTCTGTCATAGGTATGCTGTGAGTGAAGATATTATCTACTAGGATTAGAGTAAAATGTTTTTCAGAGCCTTAAATGGAAATTCAAGTGCTCACTGTATTATGCATACAAATTACCAGAGGCCTTCCTCAATCAGGTCTGTGGATTTGCTTAATGGAAAACAATTTTTCCAGTCACTGTCTACATATGCACATTCCACAGTGGGAATACATAAGCCTGGAGCACTTGAGCTTGAAGACTTTTGGATTAGCAGAGGGCACACATATGTCCAGCTGCCCTTTGTGTTTTCTAGCAAAAGACATGCATGCTCTGAGATCTACCACACTTCTGTTGTCACCTGTTTCTCTCTTGAGATAACCTTGTGCCTGCTGAGACTGAAATAAGTTTTTTAAGTTCTTTAATGCTTTCTGAGTTACTTAGCCAACACATATAGTTTCCCCCTGTTTTCTATTGGCAACTGATCTTTTTTCCCATGTGAAGGAGAAAATAGGGAAAGCAGGATCTGTTGGAGTCAGAATAATCTCAGGTAATTGATTCAACTCAATTTTAAGTCTAGTCTTTACTGTTTCTCACATCTAAGGGAAAATGATAATCCATCCACAAATCTTTTTACATGATGACACACAAGGACAGAAGGGGAAGTCCACAGGTGTGTGCTCTGGAGTGCCTGTGTTTTGGTAGATGTAGCTGCTTGGATGCCCAGCATCATGCCCTGGCTGGAAGGATCTCCTTGGGTATGTCTGAGAGGAACTTGGACTGCAAACTCCTCTTGCTGGCAAAGCAGAGGGAGCTCCAGGAGCACACTCTATCCAGAAAGCTTCTCTGGCCTTAAGCTGCTGAAACTTTGTTTAATCTAAAGATGACTTATTTTGGTAAAAAGACCCAAAGTTGATTTTTAAAAGGGTATTATCTTGATGTGACACTGTCTACAAAACCACCCATTGTGGTTAAAGGAGGTTTGTGGACCAATCAGATTAGTTACCAGTCTGCAGAGATGTCTTCATCATAAAACTTCTGCCACATTGCATTTTTATGAGATTTTATGATGCATAAATGATTTTAAGCCAATTTGAACACAGTAACAAACCAGAAATGGAGCTCCATGAAGAGCTACTCAGGGAAGACAATTTTCATTGCTCACAGCACTTTTGCCGTGATCTTCAAAAGTATTGCCTAAATAATTTCTAAAACTAACTGTGAGCATTTAAAAAAGAAGATCCCCTCTGAATCAGAACAGGATGCAGTTCTACATAAAATCAAGTGTAATAATGAAAAAACCAAAAACAAAAAACAAAAAAACACCCAAAAAACACCCAAAAAAAACAAAATGAGAGGGACGCCTTGGAAAATAAATTTGTTTAGTTTTGAAATTTCATTAAATTGCAAGGGATTTTTTGTGGTTTTTTTTGGTAGTTTTCGTTTTGTTTGGTTTTTGTTTTTTTTGTTTTTTGGTTTAATGAAATACATCCTGCAAATTAATTTCAAAAGAAAAGGAAAATCACCTGGCATTTTCTAGTCATCTTGGGCTTTTTGTTTGTTTGTTTGGATTTGTTGGTTGGTTGGTTGGTTTTTTGGTTTTGGTTTGTTTGTTTGTTTTGGGGGTTTTGTGGGTTTGTTTGTTTGTTTGTTTGAACTGCATCCTTACATTTAAGAAGTTTGCTGACTATTGTGGTGTTTCAAAGCTACTAAGCACTCAGTGCCTTCTAATATACTTTTGCAGTTGATGATGGGTGTCTAGAAAACACTCCAGACACAGCAGAGTTCAGCAGGGAATACCAGCTGCACCAACACCTTTTTGATCCAGAGCATGACTATCCCAACATGGGCAAGTGGGTGAGTACATGCTTCTTGCTTATTTCTGTTACCTCTGAGACTGGGTATTGTCTGCTATGTGCGTTACAATGCAACGACAAGAAAATACGATTCTTACTACTGGAAAAATTATCACCGTAATGGAAACTGGTCAGAAAAGGTGAACTTGCCCTGAAACACACAGAAATAGTGCTTGTGATTGATAAAACCCCCCCGAAAATAGAAAGCAGAAATCTTTTTTTTAATTACACATCTCAATGCATGACAGCTATGTATGTGTCCTTGATAAATGCAAAGAACCACATTTCAGACTACAGTGAATATGTAAGCAAAATTAGTGCAGATCTTAGGACAAGATTTCAAAACATAACAGGATCCTACTCTGAGAGAATATCCAGGTTCAGTAACTATTCATTGTGCAGCTATTTCAATAAAAAAATAGCAAATACAAATAGATGGAGTGCAGCAGTGTCTAAACACCTTAGAAAAGTCTAGGACCAGGCAGCTGCCTTTAGGGAATCCTCTATGCCTTAAAGATTTTGGAAGACTTGATGCTGCTCTTCCTCTGCTCAGATTGTACACTGATAAGTATTGAAAACCTATTTGACACGTCACATATATTAAAAACAGTGAGCTACACTAAGGGCAAAAATCTTGCTCTAAGCATACAATGACCATAATAACTGCAGCTAGACTATTTCTGCAGGCTACAGACTCCAAAGAAAGCTCTGCTGCTTAATCTTAGATTACATCAGTTAAAATGTCCAATCCCAAATCTGTCTTCAGGCGCCAGGAAAGCAATAACAATGATCATAATTTATGTTTCTAGAGCAAATAATGAAATCTCATTTTACATTGTTATAACACTTCACTTAAGAGTGCCCTAAACCAGTGCTCTGTAAGCATATATCGATAAATGGACATGTTTGGCAGCCTCTTTTTCTGCTGTAGTTGTGAGACAATGATTCATCATTCATAATCAAACCAGTGTAAGATTTATAATCTTAATTACTTATGTGAGTGCTAAATTTCTGGAGAGAATCATGCCAACAATCCAAATTTTGGAGACTTGTTGCAGTAATTACCATCAAAGGTTTTAATTTTAAAAACACCAGATGGTGAACTTTCATATTTATGCCAGATAAGACTGTTAGTTTTCTTATTATTCATAAGTACTTTACTTTCATAATACCATTTTGAAGACTATAAAAGCACTTCTGTGAATCTTTGGCCTCTAGCACTATTTCAGAGTCAAGCGTACATACTGGGTTGTCCTCAGCAACATATACTTACTAAATGGTAGTTAATCATTAATGAATCCTGGACTTTTTTCATATCTCCATCCATCACCACTAATTCAGGGGAAAAAGCTGCTCATGCATGGATTAAAACAGACTCTTAGGTACTAAACAGCAATTGTATCTAGCTGCAGCTTAGCCAGTTCCAGATCTTTCTAATTAGAGATGAAACAGCTGGTCATGTGCATGAGCAAATGTTCTGCCGAGATCCCGGAGAATTGCCTGATCCTTTCTTCATTGTATATTACTACATGTTAAAAATATAAATATAGTGGTATCTTTTCATGTCTTGCTTTGTTATTTTAACTCTCTGGAAAAATCAGAGAAGTGCTCTAAAAATTATTTGTTTGAGACTTTATAAAGGAGAGATAAAGTAGATCAGATTTTTAGGTCACTCACTGTCATCTGCGTTAAGTTGTAAATGACCAACACAGCTGGCTGTGGGCGTCCCACCTGGTAACTGTGCATCCTCATGCTCCCGCTGCCCCCAGACATCAAAATTCACTCTCCTACCAACAGTTTGTGTCAAAGAGCCTAGGACCAAACTCCACAAGGCCTGTCACAGCTGTCTGCTTACAGACTGTGTTTCCTCCAGCTCCTGCGTGCCCTGTAGGTGCGAGGCTGTCACCACCATCTGAAGCCCTTGGAGCCAGCGTGTCTCCTGGACCCATGTGGGCTGCTGTGTTCTCCTGGGGGAGCTTCTTCCCTGCCTTTTCCTATCACAGTGCAGTTGAGGCACTGTTCCAGTTACCAGTGACTTGTTCTTTCCAGGACCCAACATGTATTCTTTAGCATAACCCCAGTAAAACCCAAGTGATATTCTGGTCAGATAAAAAAAAGACCCACTTGTCTTAGTGGGACTGGAACAAGTTGGTTGGTTTGTTTTGGTGACAGACTGTCATGCTTGCAAAGCTGTGGATAACAGACACACTTTATAAGGGCCAAGCAAACCTAAAAGCTCTCATGCAGCAAAGTGTATGGTTCCACGTAGATGCTAAATATTAAACACTGCTAATACATATGAAGATGCAAATATATCAATCATGATAAATGTATACTGGGTTAGGAGTGGGAAGAAAGAGGAAGAGTTTTTCTGTCATTGGGACAGCTTCCCATATGCTGACCTGTGGAAAGTCTTGGGAACAGAATCTGTTTATAATGTGAGATGCACAGCTTATATCCCCAGCCCCTCAGACTCTTTTCTCCTCTCATATGGAAAATGTAGAGGCAACAGTGGGAATAGTAAGTGACAGACTTTTGGAGGTTTCTATCCTAGTGTACCAGTATGTTTTTTTCCCCCTTAGTTCAGACTTTTCCATGCAGGACACAGATACTTTCCATGTGAGTCTGCCTTTTTTGCATCTTGCAACTTGACTCTTTAGAGAGTTTGAAGACGCATTGTTGGAATCCAAGCAGATTTTCTTAAAGATCGTTCACAATTTGCAATACAAATCTCAAAATCACGTCTATGTAAGTTGTTATTTATTGAAACCTGAGGTGTTAACCAGTGCAGGGCTTGAAAAGAGAAGGGAAATTAGCTGTGTTTTTTAAGACTAGTATCAGCACAAATAGAAAATTAAAAGCAACAAGGTTTTTCAGCAACACTCCTTTTTACTGAAGCAATGGATGATGTTTCACTCTGAGGATAGAAATAACATTGGTTTTGCTTTTCACAGTGGAGGGATCCAAGGCAGTACAAGTAAAGGCAAATGGGAAGCAGAGCTTAAAATATTCTACAAAATTGAAATCCTTATTAAGGAGTTACCATCTCTACCTTCCTAATTTGAATAGAAACCTGAACTGGTCTTTCTGATTTTATTATACTACAACTCCAGTTTTAGTGAAAAACCTTAAATGCATCCATGTTTACCAACTGATATTGCTAAATATCTGGATGGCAATGGTGATTATTAGGACTTGAACTCTTCAATTTCAGACAGAACAGATTGTATAATTCAGTGTAGTATGCTTGATATAGTAGAAATTGTCATGCTTGACATTCCTGATAACATTGGGAATTGACTAAAAAAAAAAAAAAAAAGACCTCCTGAACGGGTGCAAACTTGCTAATGCTTTTTGGTTTTGCTCAATAATTGTGCAGGTGCTGGTTACAAAGCTGCTGCTTACTACTGACTTGAAGATTCAGTGAAGTCTGAAATACTCCAAAGAGTAAAATCTGACTTTTTCCCACCAAAATCCCAACCCATAGTACCCTAATCCAAGTAGCCGGGAGGGAGCAAAGGAAGCTTCAGGAGGGATGGGCAAGTAGCAAATCATGTGCAGCATGTCTCCAGATGAGCTATGTCTTTAACTGGATAAACTCTGTGCCTTCATTCCTAACAACTTTTTGATGAACGATGGGCACTTCACAGGCAAAATTTGGAATTTTTGGTGGCTGATGAGGTGAGGCCATTACACAGGGGAACATATTTTTAGGATTGCTATTACCATACAAGTATGTGCTTAGCTCATGCTCCGTAACATTATTTGCTTTGCATTCCACATAATGCTAAAGTAAAAGTTATGGTCTTAAAACATTCACAAGCAGACTAAACAAAATATGATTTTTCTTGGGCAGGAACAGTTCAATTGTAAGGAATTTTTCTGAGTGACAGAAATGTTATCTCCAGTAGTTCATGAAATTATATTTATATCAGAAAAATAATTTTTCCTCTCATGAAAAGTATAAGGTCAAAGAGTTTACAGAGAGGCTTTGGTGGTGCTTTGTTTCCTAAAGAGAATAAGTAATGCACATGTGAGTTTCTTTAAAATGTTAAATTTAAGTTTTCCTGAAGTGAGTTTGCATAAATGACTAGCCAAGAACGTCCCCCTTGGCCAACTTCATCTCTGTTCCCTTTTGGCACAGCTCAGACTAAATAACTGAGGTTGGGCAAGAGATAGGCCTTGTGAATTTGGGGTTTAATGAACATGAAAAATACAAAACAGACAATTTTGGCAGATTTCATTGTAACACTCAAAAATGTTTGTTTTTTCTCATATCAAGGCTGCAGAGAGGGTAGAAGTGTTTGGTGAATTTGTCTCGCACTAGAATTACACTATTTATATAATCAATGTTAGGTCAGTTGTTTATAGCAGAATTAATGGCCTTGTTTATACAGTCTTCTGCTTTAATACATGTAATTCTTCTCTTCTTCCATTTTCAGGTTAGGATTTGGTTTTGGTTTTCTTCATAATACACAACTGGAACAAAATGTGTTGAGCATGTGTGTGTTATTCCAGACTTTATTAGAATTCACTACTTGTAAGAAATACAACAGTATGTGGATGCACTTATGTAAACTATGGTCAGAGGGGTTCTTTTGTGTTTGGGTTTTTTCTTTTTTCTTTTCTCATCATCATAACTTTCTCTTCTGCCAAGTTGTTTCTGGCAGTTTTTAAAAGGTTTGCCATTAAAAATGTTACAGACCGAATGGTTTTTAGAAACTTTATTGAGCGCACTACTTAAACAAAGGAAGAGTTGGCACTGAACTCCTTTCAACAGAATTTTGCACTGGGAAGTGTTGATATCTGGAAGGGAATAAGCAAAGACAACAAAACAGTAGGAATGACGCCTATTGCTGTTTTTAAAAGAAATTAGACAATCCCTAGTAAAGCAAATTTTTTTTGCTCCTGTTCTTCTGTCACCTCAAGTGTATAAAAATATATACCAGAGGCAGGACTCCTGCCTCCTCTCCCTCCTGCTCTTTTTCTTCTTTTTCTTTCTGCCTTTTTGGAAAAGAAAAAAAATAAAAGTATATATGTATTTATACCATGTATCATGTGATGGGGAACATCCAGACTATACCATTATACCAGCAGGTACTTGAAGCACTTACTGCCTCAACATGGGGTGATAAAATAGTGCAACATAGTGGAATATTACTGTTACTGGCTTTTAAATTGTTGTGAAGTCTGTGTCTGCTCCTGAAAAACTGCAAATGTTAGCAGGAATATCTAAGTATTTATTTGTGTTTTCTCTTTCTCATAAATCTGCACACCCCTCTAAACTTGCTAATATTTAATATCAAAAATAGTATTTTAAAACAAGAGTGTAATGAATTTGATGTCTGGGTTTTTTTTTTTCCTCTTCCAGAGCAAGAATTTACTCTTTGAGAAGATCAGTGGTGGTTCAAAAAGAAGAAAGAGGGTAACTATTGGAATACTTTATAACCTTGTATAATCTAGAGAGAATTAAACTCATATGGTTGAAATGAAGAGTCTAATGCATTTGTATTATACCTTAGATAATGTGTAAAGTCATGGAGTCTCTGTGATAAGCTACAATAGCCAGCTTCAGGACTGTACATTGGGTACAAGATTTATTTCTCTAAATAGCCTGTTACTTTCAGAAAATGCACTTTAGTGCAGAACATTAATTACAAAACTTCATGTTCTCTGTGTTTTATAATTGATCATATCTGCAAAAAAACATTTAAAATTATTTAAATGGATCTAAAAGAGAATTTTAGAACTTCCTACTAAAAATATTAGTACATTTAATTACCACTGTCTATGCATGTGAATATGTTTTTCTGTGTAAATTACACAGAAATTCATCACAGTTCTTTAGCTGATTTACCTTGGATGAAACTCCTATCTCTGTGTCCCACTTGCTTGAAAGTCAAAGATGACTAGGTTCTCATAATTCTGCTCCTTGAAACAAGGCAGGCAATTCACATATCATAGAACCTCACGTATCAGAGAACTTCTGCACAGTCCTCCTCTGTACCATCACTTTTTTTGGTAGCGTCAGCCTTTCTTTTATAAAAAAACACTTTCAGGCAGAGTCGAAGTCTTTAACTTTGCTGCTGGTGTATTGTTTTACAAAAAGAAAAAGCCTAGCTCTCTGCCAAAAAGTAGCTTTTCAAAATATGACAGCACAGTTTATACTGCAAATTAAGTAAATTTAATTTAAACTAACAAGCATAAATAAAGGTTATTTATTTATTTAACTCTCAGACTTCTAGTCTTCGCTAGAAAGGGAGAAGGTAAGTTGATTTCTTACCAATTCACTGGTAATCAACACTATTCAACCATAAGTAATGATCTGACCTGAGCTTAGTATTTGCCTCCTGCTTACTTTAAATTTTTGAGTTTGTTAGTGGAAAAGGCAAAAGGGTAGGCACCTGATTTTAATATTTAACTAAGTAGAATTTGCTTTGGAAATAGTTCCATGGAATATTTATGAATAGCCAGAACAACATGTTAAAGTGGAATTGATGCAATATATAAATGAAAGAAAAAAAAAAAGATTTTCTGTCTGTGAGACAACTGATGTAACTGGATACAAAAGAATTAATTGCTTGAGAGACATGACAGCTACATGGCCAGGGGCAGCCCATTTTTAATGTGAAGCTTCAGTTTCTTGCTTTGCTGCAGATTTGTTTACCTAGCACAGGCATGTTACCTAATGGTAAATTCATTAGAATTTAAAGTATTTTAGAGTAATTCTGTAATGATTACTAATGCTTTAATGAACAATTCCGAATTTTCACTTTATCAGCAGAAGGGTAGCTTAGAGCTGTCAGCAGCAGAGTGTATTTTGACAGAAACCAAAACATCCACTCCTGCCTTCTGTGCTCCCTGCCACTCCTCCGTGGCCTTCTGCACAGACATAAGAGTTTCAGGATTTGGCAACAGACTGGTCTTTTGGGTCTGAATGTTCCCACTTTAGCTTAACACATGCCCTCTCTGGAACCTGTAGGTAGTAACTCTGTTGTGTCTATACAACGCTATAGCGTAACAGCCACAGAGGCACTACTGGAGTCTAGAAAACCACATGTTCTGTGTGTATATTCATTTATTTATATGTATGTATATAAAGCACATACAAGCACATATACATGTGTCAGTATATGTAGCAAATATATACATATATGTTCCACTGTGTTGTTTTTTGTTGGGTTTTTGTTTTCTTTTTTGGTTGGTTTTTTCGTAGCACTAGCAGTGCAAGACAAGCAAACCTACAGTGAGCTCTAATTTTATTTATCAATTCTCCCCTTTTTAAAATTTCTATGCATGAGCACAGCCCTGTCCAGAATATAATATCCCAAAGTGTCAGGAGCACTTCTGGAATCATTGGGTCACGATGCCATGGGCTTGGAGATGAGCACAAAGGTGCTCAGGAACTTGCACTACTTTGAGTTCTGCACAGCTGTATAGGATTAAACATTTTTTAACAAATCAGCCAAAAAAATTTGCATTATATTTTATGTTTTCTTTTGTTGGTTGAGAAGAATTTACATTTTTATGTAGTCTCATTCTCTTCTACTTTATTTCAAAAAGTAGCAAGCAAGTAGCATTCCAAAAAAAAGACCAATTAATCTTCCTAAGAATCTTAAAATAATTCCTAGAAGTTTATGCAACAGTCAAATTTCACTAAATTAACATTAAACAAAACTTCTTTAAACAAACACAAACAAATCATTTACATATGTCTTATTTCTAACAATTTAAAGCATTAGAGTTAGTTTATTTTCAAAGATTTTTTCCACATTCATTTCTAGTTCTTAATATTTTTTCACTTGCAGCAGGCAAAACACTCAAAACCCAATGAAAGTAAGCAAAAAAGGCTGTTCTATGCTATGATTAAGTATTAATGATAGAATCCACAAATGTGGAGAAAGACAAGGGCTTAAACTTGAAGACAGACAAACCTCAAATCTCTTCCAGAGATTTGAGAAATGCTTGGGATATTTGAAAATAAATATTTCGTGCTTATTTGGAAGGCTTTTTTTTTTTTTTTTAATTCCTAAGTTCTGGTGAAAGACCCACAGAAATATCTCAAGAAAAGTAATTTCTGTGACACAGTCAGCCTGACAAAGATCAGAAGATACTGGAAAACTTGCATTCCTCCTTAGGCAAACAATTTTTATTGGCATCAAAAACCTGCACACTAGAATTTTGTTTGTATCTCTAAAGGAGAAAGTATATACTTGAATTTTGTTTACACTGACACTGTAACAGGCCAGAAAGCAGGTGTAAATTGTATTTAATACTGAAGCACCACTAAACTGCTTGGCTACTTGTAAATGGAGTAATACATTTTATTACATTGATATAGACAGAACTCAAGCATAGGCTTTCTGTGTTACTCTAACTACAATCTCCAAACAGTTTTGAGACAGGATCTGTTCATCTTCAGCCTCACACTGTGCTGCTTGCATGGTGCAAATTGAAGTTAAACCCTCTTCAGAGATCTTCTTTCCAACATTCCCGTGTTCTGGCAGTGGTAGGAGAGCATTTTCTATGCCAAAGCCTTGCTTGGCTCTGCTTCTGTGCCAGCAGATTTTTTATCTCAGCACCAAGAGAAGAAGCAAGGAGGGGTTTCCTGTAGAGGCGACAGGCTGAAGAAGAGACTGTGGGCAAAAATGGTATTGTGGTCTCTAACTTCACTCCCAGCATAATGTCCCTCAGAGGCCAGTGATTCAAGCTAAAGCTTACCTGTACTTCCCTAGAAAGTTCTGTCCTGCCTCAAGAATTAGGGAGTTAGATATGCTGCTGCTTCTCTGCTGAGTTGAGGAAAGGAAGAGTGGACCAAAAAGACAGTGTTTAATTCAGATTGCCCTATATTCTTGCTAGTCCTCCTTCACTTGTATTCCTTTCAGTGGATTGAATTAAATTCTGGTACCAAAAAAAAACCCAAACCAAACAAACCAAACAAACAAAACCCCCCAAAAAAAACCCAAAAAACCAAACAACGACAAAAAAACCACCACATCACTGATGACTTTTAATCTCTGGAATCAATTTTTTTCCCCATTCTGCAAGTATTTGACAGGTAAGAAATATATCAATGGATTCACTAATCCTAGTTACCCTTTATATGCTTCCCTGTTTCTAATAAGTTTAAATAATTTTAAACTTTTTCAGAGTGTGAACCCGTATCTGCAAGGACAGCGACTGGATAATGTTGTAGCAAAGAAGTCTGTTCCACAGTTTTCAGATGAAGACAAAGGTCCTGAATAAGTACAATAAAAATGAAAGATAAAATCTCATGCTATCCTCTGCTAGATTGTAATATTGCTTATACATAATCATCTATGAAAATCCTTGTGAATGGCAGCATGCTTATTATTTACACAACTGTAGATGAAAATCAGCTGTATTTATAACAGTATGTTCTTCTAGATAACAAAAATATGGTTCTGCTTTTTGTTAAGTTACGGTAAAAGGACATTTCTGTTGTTTTTATTTTAGTCATGGAGCAAACTTTAAAAATGTTAGTCATTTTAATAGCTAACGTGAGGTAAATGGTCTTAATGAGCAGCTTGGAAATAGGACGATGAAAAAAAAGCCCAGTCTGACTCCAACATTTAATCTTAAATGTTACTATGTTTGACATATGAAAATTATAGTTTTATGTTTTGTTCACAAATATTGTTACTTAGCAAAGACAAAGTATTTATTTTATCCAGAGAATTTTGGCTTTTGGTCTATTTTAATAAACATTTAAGCAATCTACAAGGTTTGAAAAGTGACATTTTCCAAAATATTTCAGAGGCTCATTTCTTTCTGTTACTGCTGTGCAAATTTAAAAATTAAAGAACTGATTTTTTGACTCTATTCACTGGAATATTTTTCTGTTAATTTTAATCATTCCATAACTTTTCTGAACACTTGCACATTTTTCTTCCTTATCAATGGAACTGTTTAGTGGAAATTAATCTCTTGCTCTATTCTTTGTCGTAGTAACAGCAGAATTCGTGCATTATAGTGTTCTTACATTATGCATCCAGAGGATATTGTAAGTGGAGATGTTTGTTAATAAGGTTGTGTCAACCAGAATTGAAATTCAGGATATAAAGGTTATTACAGTTGATCCTCTGAAAAACTATGCTACTCTAATAACACTTGTAGCTATCATTGCTCTTTAAGCTGTTCTGTGAAGCTTAAATTGCCTTTTTGCCCCTAGGAGAATGAAAAATTTTATATTCCAGAGCTCTCCCTTTCTGAAAGAGGAGAATATAAAATTACCTAAAATTTGTTATTTTTCAGAACATATCTGAGTATTTCAAGCCATGTGCATGGAACATTGGAATTATGGAAACAGCATTAACTTACAGCTTTGAACTTGGAATGTGTGGAAAAAGAAGTAGTCCTATCCTACAAAAAGACACAATAAAATAATGATGACCCCTTAGAAAAAACAAAACAAAACAAAAAAACAAAACAAAAACCAAAAAAAACCAAACAAGCAGACCACATAAGAAACTGAAATTCCTAGTTGCATAAGATTGAAGTTAACAGGATGGCACAAATATGACTGGATGCCATTTACTTTTTTTTGTCTTACTACTTTGGTGATAAATTATGTATGTAGATAGTCAGCTCTCTTGTCATTTATGGGTAGGTTGCAAAACTGTAACATTTTAGGAGGAAATATGTCGTTCATCATAGTTCCTTTTAAAAAAAATCTGGAAGAGAAAACTAAATAGCATGTAATGCAGTGGGGTTTATATTCACCCATGACACAAAACTGAGGAATTTCTATGAATCACAGGTCTCTCTCAACTTCCAATGGCCGGAATAGGATGGGAACAATCCAGATGTTCACTTGACAGAACTTGCATTCTCTGCTTCTTAAGCTTACTTTTTTTATCTGTACTCCTGCTTAGTCTTCATACAGGAACCGAGAGCTGCAGAGTTGCAAAGGTTGTCTCCAAACCCAGCAAAAAGTACATATGTATATATAAAGGCATGAATCTGACATTAAATCCTACTTCTGCCCAGTGGTCCAGAGCGTGTGAAATGGTCATTCCTTCCATGGAGCCCTGCCCCCAGCTGCTCCTGTAGCCATGAGGCTTCCAGGTGGTTGGAAGCTAGACTGCCATTCCCAAAAAACTGGTCTTTCTTCAGGCACTTGCCTGTTTTCCTGATACATCTGAAGTAATCTGCGCTACATTCTGTCCTCATTAGCTCCAGTAAAATCCATCTTAATCATAAAAATAAAGCAACTGTGATGGCAATTAATTTCATTTTTTAAGCTCTTAGTAAGGACTGGTACATAGTAAAAGAAGGTATGTACAAAAAATAGAGGGTTTAAAAAGAGAGGGATGAAGAAGCATTTTTGCTTAATGGTATCAGTAATCCCACATCTAATTTCTTGTAGCAATTTAGGTCACCACACCCTACTTGGGCATGTGACAATTCGGAATGGCAAACTGGCCAGAACAGGGATCCCTGGGAGCTGCCTGTGACCCAAGTGGGGCCAAAGGAGCTGTCCTCCTGTGTATGATAGGACTGCACAGTGCAGGCAAAGGAAAAATATCATAATTCAGAGATGATTTTTAAATGCAAGCAAAAATGTCCCAAAAATCACCACCCTTTAGACTACACAAAATGGTGTGTTTTACAGGAACTACCTGCTGGAAGAGGTAAAATGTGGTGGTGAGCAGCTGTCTGCTGAGTCCATTAGGCAGCTTGAGTGTTTCACCAGGAAGACTCAACAGCACTATTGTGAAATGTCAATAAAACACAGCTCTTGCACCATGATAATGAGATTCATTATTCTAATTTGAGTTTTACAGTAGAGCTGTCTTTCTGTACTGGGATTGGTAGTCCTATGTTGATCTAAAAAAAAAATAAAAAAAATCCCCTTGTCCCTCCTACTGCTCCAAAGTAGTCTAAACATGTATATGAAGTTTTTTATAGAGAGTCATCACATTGCTGGTCTTTCAGAATCATTGAGTGAAGATACCAACTACCCTGCTCACTAAGAGCTCACTTCACCAAACTAATACTTACAAGAATGTAAATAGCTCACAGGTCTTGTAGGTGTAATTCTCCTTTTGCATTTATGATGCATGTGAATAGAGGAGCATGTATGTTGATACTGTTGTTTAGGATTTTCATTAAATGAAAACCTTTTTAAGAGTATTTTAAAATTTGCAAGTGTGTTAATTACCTTAACGTATTTGAGACACAATGTGCTTGAAAGAAACTATACAAAATAAAGTGTATTGTTGTGCAACATTGGTTTTGTCTGGTAAAGAAATATTTATGACCCTGGCTTGAAAAAGCACAGTGTAACTGATCACATTATAGTATTTATTTGTGACATACAACTTACTCTGAGGGTGCATATGTGTACGTGTACACACAAAACATGCACTTTTTAAAAGATAATCGAGTCGGATAATAAACTCACTGGTAAAGACAATGAAGATCTTAACCCACAGAATAACGTAATATAAAAATCCTTAGTGAATTACTAAGGAGGGGAAATAGTGTTACACTTCTATATATTGTCACATTTGCATTCACCTAAGAAAACCATGCTGCTAATCTATTCAGCAACTTATGAGCAATCCAAAGAAACTTGGAACTAGTTCTGGGAATCTGATGTCAGAGTCCCAAGAGTCACTTACAGGACTGCAAGTAAAGCTGATTTGAAGCTTATTTTATGAAAATATGAAAAGTATCTTAATTTGTTTAACTGAAGAAAGGCACAGGCAGAAAGATGACTACCAAGTCAATTAAGCTTTTGGCCTTGTTGTGAACAAAGTAACATTCAAACCCCTTTGTTTCCAAATGTCAGTGGTTGAGGATGAAGACAGGTATTTTTTTGACTCTGAAGACTTGAGTCAATGCCCTCAAATCAGGCCTTTAACTAGTAGCTTTGTTGAAGTGTTGAAAAGGCTTTGTTTTCATTTTCATGCTGTTGAAAAACTAATTTTTGAACATTTAAATTTGTTGGGAAAAGCCCATAACAACATTCCAAAACAAACCTGGAATCTTCTGATCTATTTGCTGGTAATCACACTAAACCAACTCTCACCTCATTTGTACTGCTGTAACACTTGTAATGTGACCAAATTTTATGCAATTACTTTTTTTTTTTTTTTTTTAACATGCAAATCAGCAATGTCTGGATCTGTAGGAGAAAGTGTTCACAGATAACTTTTCAGTCAAAGCCACACACTCAGATTTATGGAAGGAAAAGGGGAAGGTAGGAAGATTCAGAAGATGCTACCGCAACACCACGAAAATTTGAAATGTCCAAGGAAAAGTACAATTTCACATGATCCACAGGGGAAATGAGTATGTTCACTGTTTTATTACCTAAGTGTGCTATAGGTAAGATTTAAGGTACCTCTCCGTCCAAGTCAAAAACTGCCATGACTATCTGGGAAAGAGAGGACATTATCTCAAATTTTGAGACACTTGAATCCAAGATTTCAGGCTAATGTAACTGACAATTGGATTGAACTATATTTCTGCCATGCTTGATACAAATAGGCTGGCAACCTGATATACCCTAAAGAAAACAAAAACCCAAACAGAACATATTGACTCCATTGTCACATGGATGCATATGCATACACTTAAACATTTAGTTTAATTTGAAGACATTCAGTTACCTTCAATGCTCTTAAAAAGGAATCATATTCAGGAATTATCTCAAATAAGAAGCCTTCTTTACAAATAAAGAATCAGTGTATCCCTTAAAAGGTCTAGAGTGCCTAGAGTCAATGACTAATTCCAACCACAAGCAAAGACAGTAAATTCCATTGAAGGGTTCAACCACTGACAGTGACCTGCTTACATACAAACCAAATAAAAACTAAAAGGAAATGTAGGTGAAGGAAGTGGAATTGTTTTCATGAAGAGTCCCATGAATCACAAATGGAGCTGACTAGCACAAGTGTGGGTCCTAAGCCAAGATTTCCATATACATGAGAATGAAAAGGTCAAATGAACCATTTTCCAAGTATTCTCATGGTCCAGGTCTACCACACTTGAGCCTTTTGCTGTTAGGTGAAGAGTGGCACTGAACTCCAGTTCATCATCCTAATTTACCACAAGAAGGAAGCATGTAGTTTCAGTTCTCATGCTTGCTTTATTTATGATGCTCACTTCTTTGCTGTGATTCTATGAATTCTGTCAGTTGGAAGAGCCGCTAGCCATGTGTTCAACACATGGGAGCTTAACAAACACTAAATATGAGTGTCATTGCAGTAGCATTACCAATTGGAACTAAAAGAGCTCAAAAAAAAATCCTCTTTGACTATCAAGGTCTATATTTGTATGTGGGGCAGAGGTGGACATGGTAGAAATTGAGAATGGCTTAAGACTTTAAAGTAGACCTGAATGCACTCTTTTTATTCATTCCTGTAGTCCCTGTTACCAAAACAGATGGAATGCAGCTCCTAATGCAGTGCATGGTTGTCTTTTACATTTAATCACCATGTTTCTTCATCATACTCTGCTCTCCAAGAAAAACAGTGGTGGGAGTCAGTGGCTAAATTTCATTGTAAACTAAGTGAGGCAAAGGAGAAAGCACAGAGAAAAATAATGTGCTATTTGCTACTAGTCTCAAACTCTCCCTCATTCCCTAACCAATGTCATTCATTTAGAGACCACTACATGTGTAAACACTGACTACTTTTATTCTAGATCTTTGTTCTGAACCGAACCACCATATGACAATGTTACTTTCAGGGGGGCGGGGTGGGGGTGGCACCAAAGGTCTCTATTTCAGATGATAGGGTGTTTTAGGTCTGGGCATATTTATTAGATCACAAAAGGTGCATATGGTTTTGATGCTGAATTCAGTCTTACCATCTTTTAATTAGTTTTTTATTCTGAAAAACAAAAACAAACCAGAAAAAAAAATAAAACAAAACAAAACAAAAAACAAAACAAAAACAAAACAAAACAAAAACAAGCAAACACCAAAATCCTAGCAGTTCTTCAGTGCAAAATATACATTCTAATGCCTCAAAGTCCTCTAAAAGTGGCTGAAATTCAAGTGTGATAGCCCCTATGGGGAAATGTGGTCCTGATTCCTCAACCCAATAGAGAACACCTTTCTACACTGGGAAATAAAATACCACACTATGCCATTTTGTATTTCTAAATGGACAAAACAGACTCATGAAAGAACAAATCAGGTCATTCAGAGCATCACTCATAATGCACCATTGATTAATTTTCCTCTTTCTTTAAACAACACTGCAAACAGAGACTAACTCAATTGCAAAATTTTGATTCCAACAGGTAATGTAATGATGGTGAGATTTACGGGTTTGAAAGCAGTGTTGCTGAAATTGAAGTAAGAAACCTATTTTTAATTCTGCATAAACCACTGATCAAATTTTAAAATAGTGGTAACTGATTTAAGTCAGTTCTTTAAAAGCTATTTTTATGGTAAGCATGGCTGTCATAGTTTGTGCACAGACTCTGTCTACTGGTTAAATTCTCAAACAACCTTAAGACTCAGCTACCACTGGAGTCTCTGTGTGTGTGGGTAACCTATGTGTGCACAGTTAGAAAAGCAGAAAAGTATGTCCTTCTGATTCCTTACAGCTTTCTTCTGCTTCTGATTCCATAGCATCTCGAGCTTTGCTTCAGTCTTTCTGATAGTTACTAGTCTGAAGCTATGGTGTCTTGAAATATTTGTTTTCAGAGACTTTCATGAATGCAAAGTTATCCAGCATGCAAGCAGTATATGCTGGAGTAATACACATTTCTTTCACTTTAAAATACATTAATAATTTTCCGCTTTAGTAGTTGAGATTATTTTTCTAATTTTTAACCATACTGGCCATTTTCTGCTGTGTTTTTACATTTTCAGCAACAACCTATAAACCTTTAAAAGAACAAGAATTATTCACAAACCGGAAGATAAGACCTTCATAGACCTGCCCTAAAGTATCTGTTGCATGTCAAAAAGACCCTTTGTATCTATTTTGTTGTGTATCTGGAGGTTTATGAATCTTGGAATTATTTCCAATTAAAAGATGGGTGAGCAGTTGGAGAGAGGTTGAGGCTGACTAAAACCTAAAGTACTCACAGTTGGACTTGGGTCCAATGCAAATACCAAAGTCCAAGCACATGCTCCTCAAACCTTTACTCCTTTTCCTGATTCCTCAGGTAGTTAAAAGCTATACACAACTATGTTTTCTTATAATCATGTACCTCGGGGACCAGAATTTCTACTTCTGTGCATGCCTAGGACTGTTTGAAACCTGGTGAACCTGCATAGCTCTGTATCTATCTCAGTCCTAAACGCAGGCTGAACCCACAAACTTGGCAATTTCATCCCTGTATTCCCTGGGGAACCAGCCTGGCAATGACTCATCTCACATATGTCTACAGGGACAGGCATTGCACAAGATACCACAGCAGACATAGACATTTTAATTAAAAAAAAAAAGTGTCTGTAAGAGGTATGGCAAAAGAATCAAAGCTCTAATGCCATCAGAGAATGAACACAAATTTGTCATTTAGTGGTTCAGAGGGCAGGCTGAAATACAAGGAAGGACAGGGTAAATAACACCTGGCCTCTAGCTAATCCTCAAGGAGTGCTTGGGTAGGGAGGCAGACACCTGGTAAAAATACAAAAGCAGCCTGAGAGAATGGCAAAAACAAGCCAACCACCACCCCAATATGCACAAGTAGATGGCTAAATTTGGCTGCTTGTCTAGAGTCAACTGTTTCCTGAATTGCTGAAGAGCCTCAGCAGGAGAGGTGCAGAAACCTCTCATATAAACAGGCTCCAGCCTCGTGGCTAAGAGGCTGCATCTGTGAAGGTGATGGTTTGAACGCCTCCAGTGAGTAGATAAGACACCACAACTTTTTCTTTTCTGATTCCTGAAACCACACCAGTCTTCTTTCACTCATTTTTAATGTATTGTTTTTTTCAGGAAAGTTAGATGTATTTATCTGCTACCCAAATTATTGGAAGAATGTTACATTTAGCAAGACTTGGAAATTAGCAAGAGTTAATATGCTTGACTGTGCATTCTTTATTCTAGTAACTTTAAAAATATCTTTAGATCATTTTGCATCTGTTGAAAGGGAAGCATTTTAAAACTGCACTTCCTTACCATTAGCATTCCAGAGACAAATTTGATCTTGCTGTCATTGTCATGTATGGGATTCACTGACTAAGAGCTCAAGCAAGCCTAAGGGACCCTGTTCAAGTTGCTAACACATCTCCTGACAGCAACACGTCTCCTTGTAAGTATTTTCAGCACTGAAGCTAATACACTATATTTTTCTTCACAACAGAACAAACGATTCCCTCCAAGGTGTTTTCAGGTGGAATTTGCCCTATTAAAACACACAGAGCCAAATACTGAATGGGTTTTCAAAGCTTTTCCACAAGCTGGTGGTAGCACACTCAAAGCATGAGAGATCTGGACCCCAGATCAAACAAACAATTTGACTAGAAAGACTAAAACATAAAAGTACTTGGTCTTACAAAGTACTTCTCTAAATTAGAAACAAATCATATTTTGTTATGGAGGCATTTTTCTACCTGGGAAGAAACTTTTGTTAGACCAGATTGCAGTAGTCGCTTCCCCCTAATGCACAGAGGCTTTTGAAACAAATGGTCTTATCTCCACTTGATAAAAAAGTGCTTTCTGCCACTATACAGCCTGGGCCCTCACCTGGATTTCTCTCTAATAACATCAAGATAAAAAACACCCTGTTTTGTCTTTCGTATGCTTTTACATCATAAGAGCTTTCTCAATGTAAAAAATTCAGCTTGCAGGAAAGGCATAGTCAAAAGAACTCATAAATTCTGAATCCAAGAATTTACTATATTAAAAAGGAGGGTTTCTTCTTTGTCTTGCAATGCAGGAGAATATCCTGTTCATTTCTGTTTTCTCTTTTGCCAGATCAAAAGAACAAGAAATGACTACAATAATTTTTTATTTTTTTTAATGTCTGCTAACTTTGGGTGCTGCCAGCTTCCAAAGACTCTTTCCTCTAAGCATTCTAGTATATTTTTCAAAAGAAAAAACCGTTATGTTTTTACTATGAATTCCTATGCTCATTTTGAAACCCTGACAAGAAATAATAATACCTCCTTCACAGGGAGTCTAGTTCCATCTGGTTGAGAACCAAAAAGCCTTGCCACAGTCTGATCTGAAGTGTAATTGATTTGATCACTTGCAATTTAACTTCTTTGCTTACGTCTTTAATGCATTAAGACTTCCTGGGGAGGGGAAAGAAAACTGTTTACATTTTTAGACTTTTTACAAGTGCATCCAAAAGCTCCAAGTGTTTGGTGCCTGATTAATTACAAACACCTAAAGGACTGCTCCCAATTCTATTTACAGAATCTCTCCTAGCATCAAGTGACTTAACACTTTTCCAGGCACTTTGAATCACATGTTATTTGTAAAGGGGGGAAAAAAAATCATTTAATCAAACTGCCAATGAAAGCAGCTGGTGGAGAATTGCTGGGTAGTGCGGTAAGTCCCAGAATTTAAGATGACAGCACTTCCATGGCTCTGAACAGCTCTACAGAGAGGGAACAGTGACGTCTGCTGTAGCTTGTTTGGAGAGTAAATTAAAAGGACTTGAAAAACACTAATTAGAAACCAAGATAATGTAAGAAAGGGAAAGATCAATGAATAATATCCAGATGCCCTTAGCCAAACAGCCTAAACAGGATACTTTTGACAAGGAAATAGAAGAAGCAAAACAGAGCAGTTGTTGGAAATATCAAGAAAAGAGATTTGGCCCTAGGCTTGCCTGTATAGTTTCCCAGAAGTGATTTTTTTTTTGGCAATTTTTAAAAGAGTAAGTTTTTGGTAACCATACAGATAAAAAAATTGACTATTTTTGTATTTTAGTATTATTATTGTATTTTTAATTCTTAAGTTCGTAACGTTTAGCATTCTAATATGCACATCAACTAGAAAGTCCTTGAACAGGGGAAAGAGGTACATATTAATTATTTTTGGGTCTTTTAGAAAGGCTTGTCCGACCCCTTGGATTATTGTGTGTGCTTCATTTTATAGTCTGAATAGTCCCACTGAAAACAAAGTCAAGCATCTGGCCAAAGTCCTTGCATGATTCAGGTCCAAATCTAAGTTTAGGAAAAAAATAAAGTATGAGCACAAATCCACCTTTTTTACCAAAGCATTTAACTCTCTGTTTGCATTTATGTATATAGTTAAAATGCTAAAAAAGTCAAGCAGCAGTTCTTTCAGGTAATGACAACTGGTTAAACACTTCTTTGTCTGCCTTTAGATTTTCTTCTGTCCACAACAGTGCAAACTTGGCTTATTCACCAGAAATATCATTTGGAATTTTTTTTTTTTTAACCCAGGAAGAGTTACAGAAGTTAAAAGGCCTTCTTCCCTATTAAATATATTTAGAAAGTTCAAAATGTATGTATTCAAGAATGTAGATGCAAAAGAGGTGAAAGTTCAAAAAAGTTTTATCTTCGCAGATTAAGTTGAACACTCAACTTTATAAATTGCTTATTTGATGGGAAGGTTGGTACCAAATCAGCTTTAAGCATTTAGACCAAAATTATTCTTCCTTACTTGAAAGCTCTGTTTGTTCACTAATGCAGTTTTATAGGTGGGGAAATGGAGTCAAAAGAAAATCAGTGTGAGTAAAAGGTAAAAAATGAAGGTGGGGTGCACTTGTGCCTCTTATACCTCTTCTTTTCGATGCAGAGTCCATCTAAAAAAATGTCAGTAAGGAAGACTTCTGCTTCTTTCCACTCTGAGAAGTGGAGTAATTGATGCTGCAGCAGTAGAACTGTTTAACAGAGTTCTTTCCTCCCCATAGCACAGCAAACATTTTTTTGTTACACTGGATTTCACGTAAAAAATGCAAAAATTCTACACAATTTAAATAAATTGTGTCAGACAAAAACAAGGGCTTCAGCTCTTTCATTCCTGAAAAGCTACTTTTTTATCTGGTATTCTGTTTTTACACAGATATTGCCAGCAAAAAGAACAGATAAGATTTCAATTTTGAAAGGAAAGCAATGGAATATTATTTAAAAAAAAAAAAAAGCCCAACCCACAAAAAAAAAAAGCCTTGCAAATTTTCTTACATAATAAAATAGCTCTCCTGCCCCTCTTAGTCTTTTTTTGTTTTGCTACAGACATAAGTGGCAGAGTTAGGAGAAAAGCCTGGATGTCTTGAGTACCCGCTATCCACCTTACCTGCTACACTGGCATTGTACTCTCTAGAGGTGCTGCACAGAAGCCCCTCATGTACACCCTGAGGTAAAGGTCATCACACAACACCAAACTGCCTTTCATCACAGCAAGAAAAACAAGGGACTATTTTGCTAGAACTGTGTATGAGACATCTATGCATGTCATAAAGGGCATGTAATCTGTTGGGACACAGTAAGGTGTGAGAAGGTAGTGTTTTAGTTTTGCAGCAAAACTGGAAACTGTACTTCATAGCTGTTATATCCCTAGAGTGACATATGTATGTAAATAACACACTCGGCTCCTTAGATGCGTCTTTTCATAATTCCCAGTTCTGACTTCAGACTGTAAGGGCTTCTTATGTTCATACAAACTCAAGTTGCTTAGCTAAGTCACTTCTTTTATCTCATTGCTCCAGAGGTGCCCTGAAACCAAAGAGTGTCAGCGAACACCTCCTACAGCTTCAGGAGACAGAAGAAAAATAAAAGCAAATGCGTGAGGGCAGAGGAATTTTTCATGGGTACATTAAGGCTTTCATTTTCTTGGCAAATTCTTTTATAGTCATCAAATACATAGGATGCAACAAAAAATTGTGAAGAGCTATAAAAAGATTAGCTTGACAAATTACATTTCTTCATACAGCATGAAAGTTTATATTTGTCCAGCAGTCAAACTTCATCCTAATAAAATAAGTGTTTCTAAATCATTTCTGAAAAAACAGTCACATATGGATTCTATTATGTATGTAGGTATTTTGAGGCCAGAAAACATATTTTTTGTTCTATGTCTGTAGCACATAGCAGAGTGGAATGCTGGTGGGTGACCACGTCTCTTAGGTGTGGAGATCATTACAAGCCCACAACCTGACTCTTCGTTCAGTATTTGCTACACAAGAAAGCTTTTCAAGCATACCAGGATACCTTACTTTTCAGCGTGGGATCCCAGACTTTTAAATTATTTAGCTGTTTCTCTCTTTAACTCTTTTATTCTTTTCATGTCCAAAGTCTTAATTATGAAGACTTGCAAATTATTTCTAGGTCAAGAAATATTTTGAAAATTTATTTTAAAAAATCAAACAAAAATCTTAATCTAAAAAAACCCAACCAAAACCAAAACCAACAAACAAAAAACCAAAAACAAACAAACAAACAAACAAAAAAACCAAACAAAACCCAACAAAAACCAAACCAAACCAACCAACCAACCAAACAACAAAAAAACCCCAGCCCTAAAATAACCATTTTCCCCTACTTAATTTACTCTGACTCATCTAGTGGAAATCTAGACATTATAATGTTGATGTCCTCTCAACATAAATCTAAAATACTGTTTTCTCAGTAAGTACAATATTATCCAAATCTTTCTTGCAGTCTGTGCAGTGGATCCTCCATCATACAGACATTAATTCTAAAACTCAAAGAAGAGAAAGATTAAAAATCTTTAATTAAACAGAATTTTTGCCAAAGTGAAGCACAACCTTAAGCTCTATTTTCCAGTAGATTTTACGGAAAATTTAAGTCAATTCAGACTAACCGCATCTTTTTTTTCTCGTACTGTTTCACATGGCTTGATATAAAGTACAGTCCTATTTAAATGAGGGTGTTTTGGTTTTGTTTTGGGTTTTTTTTCATATAATAATCTGCAATAGAATAAACAGTGGAGTCCCTAAGCCTGGTATGTTAATACCTGGTATGTTAATACAGTATTTTGAAAGCAAAATGCACACCTCCTTCCCTCATCTTATGCCAGCCATTACTGTTTACCTACTTAGGTTTGAAATAAAAAGTGAAAAACCCTTTTCCTTGTTGGTTTATGATAAAGCTTTTTGTCCATTACTTTTGGGTATATCTAAAACCCACAGGGAACTGGATTCTTTGAGTATTCAACTCTTTTCAATGAAAAAACATGGAGTCCTCTTCCCATGTACATCAAAGAAGCTCAAACACCTGGGCAAGAATGTAATAATGGAACATTTCCGTGCATGGCCCATCCAACACACACTACATCTTATCTTGCTTATGCCCCAAATCATGAATCGTTTCTGAGACACTGCTTGTCTTGCCCATCAAGTCAGAAAGACAGCAGTGTATACCACCTGAAGCTGAACAATATCCCACAATGTAAAGATATTCCTCATCTCTGAGGGAGAGGGAGTATGTACCACAGAATTCATTGCAGAAACCAGATACCTCTGCAACACACACATCTTTTGTTGCATAGGTAACAACTGTGCCAAACTTTATAGCCTCACTCCTTCACTGGACAGCTTCAAATCCCCCCAGGATGGCAGGTGGCAAGCAGCAGACTGCAATGGAAATCAGTGCTTGCTTCTAGCCTTGCTACAAGCTCAATTAGGAAAGTTACTGTTGTGTTGGTGAGATAAATTCTTCCTTAGAATTTCATTTTCACAAGTTTTTTTCATGCAACATCGGAATTTTAAATGGCAAAAAGCACAGCAAAGCATCAGTTCCTCTGTATTAAAAAGAAGTTGAGGCATGATTGTAGGTAGGTATGTAGGTGCATACATTCATTTTTTCTCCTTTAACATGCATGAATAGAATGGCTTAGCATTACTCTTCTTGAATGTTACCAACAGAAAGGAAACATCTCAAGTGACTGCCATAGAAAAAGCACTGTGAAAACATTAGAGATTTTGTCATCAGTGGCTCAGTATTATGTACCCTCTTACATTTTCCTCTGTAAATTAGTGCCAGATTCATAGCCCTGTAAACCAAGCTCCTTTCTCTCTTTAGCAGAACAGTTCAAAATAACAAGTAAAGCACTTCACATGTGCCCTGTCTCTGTCGGATAGCTTGCCTTACTTCTGACCTGGAGGAATATACGCAGGAATGAGATTGGCTTTCTAGGTATATTAGGGTGAGCTCTCAGCTGTCATAGATCACTTACATCTCCCTGAAGTCATTATAAACCATTCAAATTTACTCAAGAAGAGGATCTGGCCAGTATGAGTCTTTGGCTTCTCTGCAAAGGCTTTTAATAAGGCGCCAACTGTACTGGCAGTGAGGATATATTGAGTAGCACTCAAAGTTAGCAGTAGCAGACAGGAGCTCAGCCCAACAACATTTTTCTCTGCAAGACTCAAGTACAGCACTTCTTTTAAGCTTACACAATTCTCACTGTTCCACTAAAACAAAGAACAACTCACACAGTGAAGACCAGCAAGAAATGGGAGAGGAACTTAAAAAAAAAAAAAAAAAGCCCGACAAAACAATAGCAAACTGGTAGTTGAAATCAGTCAGGTTCACAGTGCAGTACACACCACTGCTACTCCATGACATTGAAGCTCTTCATCTAAATCTTTCTCACAAAAATATGCAGATTCCCATAGGCTTCTTTAATACTAAATAATTACCCAACATTTCCACATCAGTATTCCAGTTCCAATTAGCATCAACAGAATTTCAGGTGTGGTTAAGGCAGGAGGAAGAAGTATTTCCCTTTAAGCACAGGGTTCTTTTTTAACCGGTCCTTGCTAGGGATCTAACCAGCATAGTTGAATGTGTGGAGTAAACCCGGGGAATGTTTTGTTAAAAGAATTGAACAGAAACAAAGAATACAAGCTGGAAATTATTTGAACACCTGTTGTTAAAAGAAAGAATGATGACAAAAATGACACCTTCTCCCTGCCTCCCTCAATCAGAAAGATATAAAAATAGACAAAAATGTTTCTTCTTTCTTGACAAGTCTTTTTTTTTTTTTTTTTTTTTTTTTTTTTTTTTTTTTTTAGTTTATTTATTTCAACCTTCATTCCGTTCAAGAAAGCAGATGCAGCTGCAATTATTTACTTTGTTGGTACCCAAATGGTTTATTTTTTGTGAATGAGCAGATAAATGCTTGCAGGAATAATTCTACTTTCCAACTGTCAAAGAAATCTGAACACTTGTCTTGCTGGATCCAAGCTGCCAGTGCTTACTTGAAACACTGTGTGTATTGAACTGAGAGAAAGAAACCAGATGAGAAAACATAGTGTAGGACATTCAACTGCAAGACATGAAGATGGATTTTGCGGAGAAAACACAACTTCCACATCAGGAGCTGCTTCCTAAAGCATTTCCTAGTTTGCTTTAAGTCAGAGTGAGATCTGCTCCAGATCACCAACTCTGGCTAGATGAGTGAGTGCAGTAAGGCAGTATGTGGGCATACCCCCTCTGAAATAGATGCCCAGAAGTATCACCTAGGAAAGTCAATGCTATAGTGGCACATAAACAACATTCCAGAAAAATACAGCAGAGAGGCAGGCTGCCTACAGGAGTGCCTGGAAACGCATGCAGTGGCAGTGCCATCGTCAGGCACCAAAAGGAGCTCAGAGCAACTGCAAAAAACACTTCCTCCAGCACCACTCAGGTGGTCAGACCACGGCCCTGGGAAAGGGGCAGCACAGAGCAGCTCCCCAGCCTGTTGCCAGGGCTGGTAATAAGTGTGAGAGCAGAAGAGAGGTAAATAGACACTTCCCTTTCAGTACAACTACTTCAGAGAAGAAAAACAAAAGGAGCATAAAGTCTGTCACCACACTGAGAGGCGGGAATATGACTTTCTCTTTGGATTCACAAAATAACTAATTCATTAAAAATATTTATTAACTTTAAAAGCACTTTTATGAGTAAAATACCAAAAAAGCCTCTCCTTCTATCCATCTATATGTCATTTACTGCAGTTCTTTGCCACTAATTCTCCCCCCATTAACTGTATTTGAATTTTAGTGGTTCTGCATACCAACTCATTTTCTCTCACAAGCTGTCAACTATAACCACACTTGCCCTGTGACTGACGTGATTATTTTTTAACAAGCTGTTGCTAAGCACTCACCTGTGTAACTGGCACTAAAGGGAACCATACTTTGGTCTCAGCAAAGGACAAGCTACTGCTAAGTACTGTGACGAGAACTGAAAAACTTGGCATCTTGCCTAGCCCTGGCATCCCTAGTGTAGCGGATCCTTTCGTTTTAATTCATCTTCCCTCTCTTCAAAACCAGAGACAATAAAACAACCTCTTTGTCAGGTGAGATCCAACAACCTCTTTGTCAGGTGAGATCCGGGCCTCTCATAGGCCCAAGGTGGATGTAGACTGGGTGACTGAGGAGCAGGACTGGTTTGGTTCACAGGCAGTAATTCGTGCCCGACAGTAAGGAGACCACAGACCTTTGAATCACCACCTGCAGCACCAAGGTCCCTTGCAGGGCTTCGCTCAGCTTTGCTTTCTGCTGGGTGATGCCCATGGCTGGAAGCGGCAGCTGACAAACGTCTTCGGTTTAACTGGCAAGCCCAAAAGTCAGCCCGTGTTCCAGAGGCTGCTCCTGCCCGTAGTGACTCTCGGTAACGCTGCATCACTCCGTGGTATAAAGTCCGCAGTAGACGAGCGCCGGTGCTGCAGCGCCTGGAGGACGGGGCGGCCGGCTGGCACCGACGGCGGTGCAGCTTCCCTGCGGAGCTGTGGGGCCCTCCAGGGCTCTGTCCCTCGATGCACCCAGTCCCAAGCGGGCTGTAGATTCAGGGTACGCTTCGGGCAGCCGCACAATTGCGGCTGCGAAGGGTTCGGCCGCAAGACGCTCAAGCCTTGTTGTTTTTGTGCCTAATTCCGAGGGACCCCTGGGACCCCGTGGGGGCTGGCTCGGGCATGGAGGCCGCCCTGCCGAGGGCCTCCAGAGAGGCCCTTGCGCTGGCCCCGCGGCCGCCCCGACGATCAGCCTCGGCGGGACGTGCTGCCCCTGTCCCCGCCGCGGGGTGCCTGAGGATCCCGCAGCCCTCCGACAGCAAGGGACACCTGAGGTGTCCCGCCTCTT
>VXAU01001770.1:178329-214079 GCA_013399695.1 Formicarius rufipectus | reverse complement strand
AAAAAAAAAAAAGGGGGAAAAAGATACCCCACCCCCCACCCCCCCAAAAACAACAAACCCTCATGATGCAGAGCTAAGAGTGCGGGTCTGCGGATGGGCACCACGGCTTAACATCCTCTGCACACAAACATAACCACAGTGGGATTTTTTGCCAAAGCTGCGTGACTCCCAGCATATTGCAGGACCTCAGCAAATCCAGTTTATAAGAGGGAGGACCGCAAAGGTGGCTGCCTCCCTTCCGGCCAAGGCAGGCCAGTGAGGGGTCCCTGCGCCAGCCCCACTCGCGGCCGGCTCAGGGCAGGGAAGCGCCCCGGCAGCCCAGCCTGCAGCCAGGGCAGCGTGCACGGAAGGGCAGCGGCGGCGGGGTGGAGTAGAATTTAACTCTTCTTAAATGTCATACTTTAATGGGGATGGAAAATGTGAATTTTTGTGCATTCCAGGAACAATTCCTTGGAGTAGTGACCTTTAGCACCGATTCTCTAGGAGGAAAGTTAGCCGAGTGTTTATCTGGATGACTGAAAGCTTTCCCTGGTGGAAGTTTATGGAAGTGTTAAAAGGGGCGGATAACACGGGCTTTGGAGGCGCTTGTCCAATGATCTGGAGGGGCTTGGAGAGCAGATCTCAGCTGGCAGACATTTAAATGGGAGACAGCTAGGCGCTGCTGCAATTTGTAGGCAGGATTCGAGACTCTCTCTCTCTATGGACTCCCGGGCAGCTCCGGGCTCCCACGCCACTCGTTCCACCGAGTGACCCGCCGAGCAGAGCCGCGCAGAGCCCACGACCCCGCCGAGGAACCGCCGAGCCGGGCCCCGCCGAGGAGCCGCCGCCGCGCAGGTGAGCCGGGACGGGACGGGACGTGCTGCCCGCACACACACCGAGGGCGCAGCTGGCTGCGGAGCCCGGCCTGTCTCTCTGGGAGGCAAAATCTTTAGCCTACCTTCCGGGAGGGGAAAAAGGAGGAGACGTTCACCGGTTTCTAGCAAAACTCCAGGGCGCCGCGGTTTTGTAGGGGGTGACCCCCGTCCGTCCCTACCGTCAGCGGGGGGGAAAGCGGCTCGACCCTTCTGCCAGAGCGCTGGGGCTTAGGGTGCCGGTATATCTCTTTCCCCCGACAAGCACAGGGGCTGCAAAAGCCCTGTTAGCTCTGCCTCTCATCTCCGCCTACAGCATCACTCCCGACAAATTGGATTCGGCGCCCACCCGAGACACGAAAAAATCCCGGCCCTGCCTCTGCACGGAGTGGGGCGGGGGCAGATCCCCAGATGCCAGCCCCGTCCCGTCGAGTGGCCCTGTACGAGGTCGCTCAGCCCCTGGCTCTGCCCTGGCCCGCCTTTGCAAACCTCTGCTCCTCGGAGTGTGCGCCTGTCACCCCAGGAGCTGCCGGGGGCTGGGGACTGAACCGGCCGGGAGCCCCGATATGTGCCGGCGGGGTCGGAGGGTCCGCACCGGCGGCGCCGCCGTCACCGCCCGGCCTCGGGCGCCGTCGGGCGGGACGGGACGCGGCTCCACCGCTGTGCTCCGCGCCCTCCGCCGCCTCCTCGCCCTGCCCTCCCACCTGACTCGGAGCCAGGGGCTTTTTGTCGCCCGATGGCTTTATGTATCCATCGGCCACCTTTCCCCTCCACGCCCTGACAGCCTTCTCGGCGAGGCCGGAGTGACCGGAGTCCTCCCTGCGGGCGCGGTGGGGCCGCTCTCCTTCTTGCCCCGGGACAGCGGCGCCACCTGGCGCAGGGCTTTCCCCCCTGGAGCAGGCTTGCTTACTTGCCCAGTCCGTTTCAGTGCGATTCTCCGAGAGACGGCAGTAACTTCGGGGGCTTTGTCCTCCGCTGGGGACACCTAGACGGCGGCGCGGGGGCCGGACCCGGTGGTGTCGCCAGCGCCTGCGGGGAGCCGGGATGAGCCGCTCCCGGCTAAGCCAAGCCCGGCCCGGCCCGCGGCCTCTTGCCCGTGACGGCCGCTGGCGATCCGTGCGCCGCGGGCAGACTGCCTTACCTCGGCGGCGGCGGTGCGGTGAGGCCGCCCTTTCGAGCCGCAGCGTCCCAGCCCGGCCATCCGCTGCGGCATCGCTCCTGGTGTCCCGCTCCTGGGTCCTCTCGGTGCCAGGATCGCAATCGAAGCCCGTTTCGATCATCAGGGCTGAGATCCAGTGCTGAGGAAACCTTTTGCATAGACGGGGTCTCTGAGACACAATCAGGGTCTGGCTCTCCCTGCTGCTGACAGGACGCGTGGTTTTGGGAGCGGCCCCCGCTGGGTCCCCGAGCCCGACTGTCCCCGAGCCCAGCGCGGTGACCCGGCAGCTGGAGGAGCGCCCCGCGCCCGCCCCGCTTCTTGCTCAGCCGATAAGCCCCGCAGTAACCAAGCAGCGTGCGGTAGGGCTGTATATGAGCGATAAAGGGCACCAATACCCGTAGCTTTCTGCTCCTCTTTAACATCCAGTGCCAAGCTGTGCTAAAGCATTTATGTTTTGCTCTCGGCAATGCCGCCCAGAAATCCGTATCATCTCCCGAAGACTCCCTCCTCTTCAGCACGCATGGCTGCGCAACAGGAGCAAAGCTATTCCGGTTGTTTTAGGGCTCCACGAGCAAATCTGTCTGAAGGGAGTTTCGTGCTGGGGGATGCAGCTGTCAGGCTGCGTGGGCGTCTTCAGGCAAGGCTAACTGGGGTTCCGTACCTGCCATACCCACCGTGATGTTCATCTTTCCTGGGGTCCTGTAGGATGTCCTGCAGAAAAATGCTCTCTTGAAGGGGAAAGTCTCAAAGTTTCAAGGTTTTTAGTTTGTTTACTTGGTTTGGTTTGCTTTGCTTGTTTTTAAATTGCTGCCTGTGCTCATTACATGTCTCAAAAAGGCCCATCTCTATGACTCTCAAGAAGCAGTTATCTGAAATGTGAATGTATCCAAATTGTACCAAACAGAGATGTTAGTCTTGCTGTCTTGATCTCTAGGGCAGCGGGAGGGGACAGAAAAAAAAAAAAAAAAAGGAAAAAAAAAGAAAAATTGAAGTTCTCTGGGAACTGCTATTGCCAAGCCTTTTTTAAATTTAAAAATACAGATCTGTGAACTATGAAAACATTACGTAAGACTATTTCTGTAATTCATATGTAAGAAGTGAGCCATAAAATTATTCTGATCCTTTGGGATATAAACCACTTAAATTTTCTCAGTAGTCAAAGGGATTGAGTTTTTCCTCTTTCTTTGCCTGGTGTTTGAAGCCCGCCAAATACGTTTTTCTTTTAGGTCTTGAGATTGTTTTTTATGGGTTTTTGTGAAGCACAGGAGTCCATGGCTAATCATAATATTGTCCTAGTAAATATGGTTCACATATGAAACTATGGGTCTACTGAGGTCTGTGAGAACTTGCTGTATATTTCAACAGAACCATGTTTCCATCCAGTTCTTTTAAACAAGTTGCTTTGTGCTAAAAATTTCTGACTTTCTGACTCTGCCTCAGAAATTCTGTCTAGCAGCTGATGTGGAAGATCCTTAATTTATAGCAGAAAATGTATAAATTAAAAATTACAGCTTATTTGTATGAAATAGTAAACTTGAAAGCATTTACACTTCTCTATCAATGGTTGCTAATATCAGTCCACAAATTTCTTAATCTGTTTTAGATGTTGAGATCTCAGGCTCAGATAATCCACATATGAAGTGATATCAATGTTAGAGCACATTTCTGCTCCTATTTGAAGTCAGCAATAAAACTTCTTTTGGCTTTAGGGTTAAGAGCTTACAGATGATGAAAAGTGGAACTCAGTAGTGAAATATGGAAAGAATAGATTCTTCTTGTATTGAGTTACTTTTAAAAAATAAATATTATTTCTAGCATATCTCTCTGGATCTGAATTAAATAAGTGGAAATTGACCATTTTGGTTGTGGTCATCTCTTCATTCAAAGGATTTTCAAATGAAATCTCAAAAGGATTTCTGGTTATGCCAGTGTAATAGCCAATATAATGCCAAGTAATGAAAATTTTGCAGAAGTTTGGAATATAAGCTTTTACAGCTTGATTTTCGCAGTTTCTACCTCTCTCCAGAGCTGTAACTTCAGCAGAATTATGACCATCGTGAGGAATAAAAACCCATTTAATTCAGATGAGATTTCTCATCAGAAAAACTTCGGGTATGGTGACACAATTTTAGTTACTTCTACTGTCCTCTTCTGTGTTCCTTTTATTATTTTTTTTTCAGTAATAAAAAGCAGAGGTGTCATCTTCTCTCATAAGCAAATGCATTGCTCTGCGACCAGAGGTGATGCAGAGTGTCTGCACTGGTTTTGGCTGCTTTCCTTCTTAAGGCATTCCACCTAATGTTCATTTGTATTTTGCATTAAAAGGAAAAAAAAAACCCTCTTAATTTTTCAATAAATGTTTAATAACTTACTATTAGAAAGAATCCTTCTTGAGCGGCTGCGGGGATCTTCAGTTCACACAGACTCCTCTGTATTAAACCTGCATTTATCCTTAAATGTTTGGATTACTTTTACTTTTACATGTGTGTTTTGGAAGTGACTGTAACAAATGTTTCTGCTGAGTGGCTAATTTTCATTTGGATGACAGTTTCCTTTATGAGCATATTAATGTAGCTTCCACCTTTAAGGTTAAAAACCAACTTAGTTAAAAATTACCTTTCCCTCCAGTTTAGGATTACACTGAAACACATGCTTGCATTTCCTTAGGGTTGAGCACGTGCTTAATAAAGGTGCATGACTCTGGGATACAGACCTTACAACACTAAATATTACCATGACATTTTCCCCAAATTACCATCCCAAAGTATACCTCATTTTCATATGACTAGACCTATGTCATTGATTGCACATCTGTGGGGGAAAAAAAGGTGAAGTAATGTGGAGGTCTTCAGTTTTAAAAATAAAAGTAATCCAGGAATATGCATGTTTGTGGAACCTCAACTAAGGTGTGGGACACTAAACAAACACCTGAAGTTTCTGGCACTGCTTATAAACTAGCAATTTATTTTCATTTGCATGCAATTACTTTTACTTTTTTTTTCTTTTAAGGCGCTGGCATAATGTTGAGTAAATATAGTGCATATTAAAATACTGTCTAAATAGAGCATGGGTATGCAGTCACCAGAGAAATAGGAATAGCTTTGAAAGAAATCATTCTGGTTTCTGAGGAAATAGTAAGTGTTTATAACTCTTTTTAAAAAAGTATTTTTAAGACAAAGTTAAAAAGAATTATGTGCAAGTAACATTCAGGTTGTAATAGAAATGAGGAAAAACCAACAAATATGAAGTCCAGACTGACACCTGAAATTATGCTGTATCAATCTTTAATTAGAATCCAGACTTCTTTGTTGTTGTTTTTGTCAGAGCCTTAAGGTTATTAAAATTGTGTGATCCATACTGTCTTTCCTTTATATATCAAAAGCAGCCCTTCAGATTTTCTGTTGGTGTCAGCAAGAGTGTAGTTCTTACACCCTTTTCTTGAAGTCTGAAGATTCTGACAAATATAGGACATGCTGGTACATAAACATAACTGAATAAAACAAATGCATGTATTTATGATATATATTATGAGCTCTAGGAGCTCTAAAAATATGTAGACAAACACTTAAAATATTAGGTCCACAAGCAACTCCCTGAATATAATGGAACACCCCTATGATATAGTTCTACTTCAAAAATTCCTTTCCCAATCCATTCAATGAGAAATGCTTTTTGAACAGCATAGCATTTATTCTCTCCATGTGACTGGAAAGACCTAGTAATTGAGAAATTAGCAGTTATCTTTTACAGCAAATGGTACTTACCCTGAGCCTCTGCTGAGTCTCTAGGTGGCCCTCACAGCATTGGCATTTGGCTGCTTTCCTGCCTAGTTGTGTGGTCTCAGGCAGAGCGGATAAAGCCGTCCAGGACAGTGCCCTTGGTTTCATATGTTTCTTGGGTAGTAACACAAGCAGGACTCTTCAGCTCAAACACTAATTTGTTCCATGCTGATAAAATGAGTCAAAAAAGGGACACAACTGCAGCACTCCAAGCAGGTAGAAGACCCTGACTTCTTCAGGGTTTTTTTTCACAGTTCTTCCCCTTTCTAATGCCTGTGCTTCTTTACAGTTTTAGAGTTTTACAGGTTTGTATTTTTTTGCAAGGAGTTGCTCATTTCTAGTGGTTTCTTTCAAGCTCCCATGGGGAGGGTCCCTCAGAAATTTATTCCCTCATCTGTCTGTCTTGCTACCACATCCCTGGCTTTCAGAAAAATTTGGAGACCACTGTACTTTTGGAAAGGGAAAGTGACAGCTGATGAGTTTCTTCCACGCTGGTTGCTATCTTGAGCTGACTGAACAGCCTCAAGAACTCAGAGCTTTAGGAAGCAGGAGAAATAGTAGAATAAGGGAGGCAAGAAAGGTTGTTCCTACGCTCTTAATTAGATTGCAGCAGGCAAGCAACTCTGAAGAACCTGATCGCCTCCACTTAACTGTGCTCCTTGAAGTGTTTTTTTGTGTGCACAAACTGTATGGTATTTAATGTCATAAATGAAACTCTGCTGTCCTGCTATGTCCTTTCAATATAATTCTGTGAATAATGAATAAAATTCAGAGATTCAAAATAATTCTTAATGCTGTGATTGCATCTGTATTACTTCTATCAAGGATTCAGAGTAATGTGTGAGAAGATGCAGTTTGAAATTACTGATGCATTTCTTTTAGCCTATAGCTAAATATTCTTTCATTTTAGTTGCCTCACTTGTTGCGTCTCTTAACATAAGCATCATTACACTCAGGTGCACTGGACTCCTTTAGAGGTGCAAAGTGATAGAGCTTGGGATGTTGTAATTCAGGCACCAGATGGATACAGCATACACTTGATATACTGGATGTATATTATGCAAGAACCTGTGCAAAGCTTCTGAGTCTGGCAAAGGAACACATAGCTAGACTAGATTTGCTGAGTCAAAGACTTTAGTCATCTGGTATTGTAGATAGCTGTGTCAAAGTTATAAATCCTTGTGTAATGTAAGGTTTGTTCTTCCAGCATTATAAATCAGGAGCAATCTTCCTAATGTCAGTGAGCTGTAAGAAGGGAATGAGAATTAGGGTAATATGCATGGGAAAAAAGCTGGAAAAATATGGAGGGTACACAAAATAAATTTCTGTTTGGACTTACTTTAGCCTTTGACGTTCAGTCACTCTATTTGAAAGCTTTTATCACTTGGTGATTTGGAAACAGCTTTCCAGCTGGTGAAGCCTAAATGCTTATCTTTTAAAAGTGTGTGTGTGCACACACACTTCTTTTATGGAACTGAAAATTGACTGCATACCTGGCTACTGCTGATATCTGAAACCCACAATTGTGCTTAATTACAGGATGGTCCGCACACTGTATGCCATCGGCGCCTTGTTCCTTTTGATGGGATTTCTGCTACCAGCAGCTGAAGGGAGAAAGAGGAATCGTGGATCTCAAGGTGCTATCCCTCCTCCTGACAAAGATCAGCCCAATGATTCAGAGCAAATGCAGACACAGCAGCAGTCAGGATCTAGGCATCGAGAACGAGGAAAAGGCACCTCAATGCCTGCTGAAGAGGTGCTGGAGTCCAGTCAGGAGGCTTTGCACATCACTGAGCGCAAATACCTAAAGCGGGATTGGTGTAAAACTCAACCCCTCAAACAAACTATCCATGAAGAAGGCTGCAACAGTCGTACCATTATCAACAGGTTCTGTTACGGCCAGTGCAATTCCTTCTACATCCCCAGGCATGTCCGTAAAGAAGAAGGCTCCTTCCAGTCTTGTTCCTTCTGCAAGCCCAAGAAATTCACCACCATGACTGTTACACTCAATTGCCCTGAACTTCAGCCCCCAAGAAAGAAGAAAAGAATCACCCGAGTTAAGGAGTGCCGTTGTATATCTATTGACCTGGACTAAACTGAGACCAAAGTAGCAATTGCACTCGGACTGTACCCAATCATTGCCAGCATGAGAGTGAGTGGCATGAACTAGCATACCTTGGACGCTGGACAAAACTGAAAGGGACGTAATGAATTACATAAAACAAACAGAAACCACCCCCCAAAAAAGAAAGAAAAAAATTGATGTAAGGAAAGGGCATGCATGTGTGTGTGTGTGTGTCTAAGGGAGAAAACAGATATGTACAAGCAAATATCTGAATGTTCACTGCAACAAACATAATTTACAAGGGTATGAAATAGTAAAAAAAATCCCATTTACCCACAGTCATAAATTAGGCTTTCTAGTATATATTCACATTTTTGCCACTTGCTGGGAAAGTGGAGCTGTGTGTTTTAGGAGCATTCACCTTTTGTGCCATTTGCTTTTACTGTATTACGTGAAACATCAAAGTGAGAGGACAGTGCATTTTAAAGCATGAATCTATTCTTATATAGGAAATAGACAAAAAGCAGTTTAAAGTGTAGCAAAGCCATTACTGAAAATAGCGGTCGTGTCGAGAGTTTGTAACATGCTTCTTCAAAAAAATAGCTGTAATCCAAAAACCATGTCTGGAGAACAATGGGGGGATGTGGGAGTGTTGAAAAGTCACTATAGGTGGATGAAAAACAGAGCTACAGCAACTTAGAAAGCAAAAGACCAAAGCAAGTAGACAGGGAGAGTACAAAAGGGAGTAGAAAAAGGAAAGATATATAAATAGGAAGACATAGAGGAAGAGATACTGTGTTCTGTTTATGTTTTGCTTTAATTTATATACCTAGTCATATATTACATAAATTAAAAAGAAACTATATACAAGGCTATAAATATACTTCTGAATTCTAATGGCTCTCTGAACCAATCAAACCCATTTTTATGCTACTAGGTCCATTTCATGTCTTGTATTTCTGATATCAGTTATTCATCATATCTACATATATATGTATATGCAGTATCTTTTAGTCAGTGGTATCTAACCATACATGCAAGGAGTGCGTGTACTTCAGTGTGTGTATCCAAACTCCTTCTCTTTTTCACACACATGCAGAAAAAAAAAACCATAACCACAGCACAAAAATCTTGCTAACCAAGATCAAGTACAGAATGGCAGTAATTTAGTACATAAAGAGCAAAGCAAAAATTAAAACAAGCATCATGTGACTGCAAATGCAATAACCACACAAGAGACAAAAGACACGACATTCATGACTAGTAAACATTGCATTGTTATTGTTATTTTAGCTTTGCCACAGGCATGCAGTTTGTTGAAATAGAGATGCAGAACTTTGCCAGCAATGATTCTTTTTTATATCTTTTACCACAGACTTGCATTTAAACTGGATTTGGAGTAAGTAAAGAGAATTTCCTGAAAATTGAGGGCTAACTGACCCTCTGATTTGGGGGGAAAAAAACATTAAAGGGGATACACTACTTCCAACAGCTTGATAACTCTCACCTGTGAAGTTATCCTGCTTTTTCTTTCCTTCAGGATTAGAAGCTTAAACTTGATCAGGGCTGTAGGTTTTAGTAAAAGCACAGAAGGTCCTGCAAAAGAAGTTGTTCTAGTGAGGTGTGTTCTGGGCCATTGGATCAGAGAGGCAGCCCCGCTATGCTTGTTGCCCTTGCCCTCCTGGGCACTCGATGGGAAGCCTGCGGGTTGTCCCGCTGGTGGCATCTCACACTACGTGGTGTGTAGGCTGCTCGTGCTGTCCTGGGTGCTGCCTTTGCAAGGGTGCTTTCCAGCTGGGTGCTGAGCATCTGCCAGGGTGCTTCACACCTCCCTGCCTGTGCCTGTGCCTGTGCCTGCAGGCCCTTAGCAGCTGGTCCTGTCCAGTGGGTGCCGAAGTAAAGGCATGTTTCTATGTGAGAGTCAGTACCAGGCCTGAAAGCAACCCTGACATCACTGATAATAGTGAAATGGGAGTTAGGTCCGCACTTACTGTATGAAGGGTCTCTGGTAGTGCAGGACTCTGTTTCCCTACTCAGTAGCAATATTTTCCAGTATCCAATATCACTATAACTGTTCTCTCTCACACCAGATGCCTCTCTCAGCCACAAGGTGATTGTTTTGACAGCATTTCTTGCCATTAGATGCTGAGGAAGACAATTCCACCCTTAGTAACGTGTCCAAAGGGAGACATATACGATGAGTGCAATGTCACAGATTCATCCTGTGTGGCCTAATTATATTAGTTGTCCCACCTGTTTTACAGTGCATCCGGCATTTATTGGTGATATCCTCCATCTCTACAACTAATCTATTTTTACTGTAAAATCCACTGCTGTGAGGTCTGTATTTGTCAGATTAAGAGATTGCAACTCATTGATTAATATTATTAAAATGTATTTCATTTGGTGTACTCTCACTCAGCAGGTTTGACACATTTCTTCATGGATTTTAAAATCCAATTTTAAAATCTGGAATTACAGGAGGTAGATTTCCACTGTGTGGAATGTGAATAGTTAAACAGAAAGATATGGATATTTAATGTTGTTATTATTATTACAAATTTTCTTTCACTGATAGTAGGCAGGGATTGTTTTCCTTTAAATTACTTTTTTGATTTTTATTTTAGGGGAAAGGGCCAACCTCAGTCATGGCCAGAAGTTTTGGATTGGCTTACGTTTCTGTTCAAGAAATGGGAACACCTTAGGAATGATTTTTTCTTCTTATAAAGTTGACAGCAAAATTCCCATTGTCTTTGACAGTGACTGCCATGTCCCTATACTCTTGGCTGTTAAGCAAAACTTCAAACGTTACTGACTCTTATTTAAGATTAGGCTAACATTCTGAAGGAAAATTGATAAAAGTATTCCAAATCTTTATGCTCCAAAACTGCCTGAGCATAGATAATGATGGAACTCCCCTTGAGGCAGATCCTCCCCTCCTCCATGTAAATGTTATACAAAGAACTTTTATGAATTGCTAGTTATTGCCTGAGAGTAAGAAAGTTCTGCTAACTTACAATTATACGAGATATTTAATATCAACCACAATATGTATTTAAATGTCTGCTTTATTCTTGAAACAATGGACTATATAACCTAAGGCTGGAGTATTTTCATGCTCGGTCTCACAAAGCAAAACTTGGTTTAAAATGAAGTTTTAATTATTTTGTAACTGAATAGAATTGGAGTTTTTTCTTCCCAGCATTTTGTACGTCATTTTAACTACTAGTAACAAATAAATAAAATATCTTCTCCAGCCCGTGTCTATTGTTGTTTGTTTTTTTTTTCCTTTCTTCCCTAAGTTTCCAGCTCTTTCTGGATCTGTTGTACTTTACTCTGACTTCTGTGGTTTCTTCTAATTATAAAGGGCTTTACATTATTACAATGAGGCACAGAGACAAGCAATGGCACCGTCATTCAAAACGGCTTCTTCAATAAGGTTTTCAAATAAGATCTGTCACTTCCCCCTCACCCTTTCAGAATTTATAGAAGGAAAATCTCAATCTTTACTCACACTTTTCCCCTTGTAAACCATATAGTGACAGTTCAAAATATAAAGCAGTCTTGAGTTGTTCGAGAGTTGAGGTTGGGGTTGGCATGCCTGCCTTACACCATATCTCAGTTTTATGTCTAGTTAGCAGTCTAGTCCCACTTTTAGAAACAGAGTAAGGAACACCTTTACAAAACAGCACATTACAAGCTGAAAATAGGGAGAGAGAAGATGAAAAACAATGATAGAAGAGAAATATTTGTCCCTGCTGGCAGCATTTGCACAAGGCCAGGGTAGAGGAAGGACTGCAACCAGGGAGAACAGGTTTCTTCAAACTTGCTTACCCCACCAGTGGAAAATAGGCAGTAGTGGTACAAATTTTACCTCTCCAACCTGCCACCTTGTTAGCTGTGTGATGGACTAGGTCAGTTAGTGCAGAGCTCTGTACAATCCTGCCACCTGCAGTAGTGGTGGCTTTGGCTGCCCTTGCGAAGCCAGTTGCCTTGCTAGGGACCACCATCTTCTGATTTCACATCTGCCTCCAAGCAGCAATACAGGACTAGTCATTTTCAGACTTACACCTTTTAGATCAAAGAAATGGGTGATATAATGAGATACACAGTTATGTGGGGGAACCACATGCAGTGTTTTCCTGAGGCACACACACAGACAACCAGAGAGAAAGGATCAGATGCCCCATTTCCAGTTCTGAAAAGCTGGGTACTGGTAAGATTGAGTGTATTCTTCCCTGACAAAACATTGGAGCTGGACAGTCCAGTAGTACTGGTTGGTTGGTGACGTCTAAAGGTTTTTATGTTTAGTCTTCCTTCTCTTTGTGCTTCTAAACCTTGCTGAAAAGTTAATAACATTAGCTAATAATCATTATTATTAGAAGGTAATTGACTTTTTCTGGTCTGAGCAAAAGAAGTTTCCTTGAAAAGGTGTTTATATATCTCTTTATTTGAATATTTAAACCAGAGAAAAACCTCCTGGAATTACCTTTCTAGTACTCCATAGTACTATGGTCTTATTATTTATGTGCTAACAGGCTTGGACACTCATTACAATTTACGTTTGTCCCGCATACCTGCCCTGAATTGAAGATACCTCCACTGTGAAGTTCCATGGGCTTTAGAGGTATTTACACAGATCAAAAGAAGACAACAGAGAGCAAGTTCACACACCTTAATCTGTTTTCAGAGATGCAGATAGCAATAAGACTATTCTCTCTCTCCCCAGTGAGATAGGCTAGATTTCTGTGTATGCTGCCACCCATGTGCTGTGCACTTGATTCGCACACACATTATAAGACCGAGGCATCAAGAGAATGTTGGATTTGTGAAGCACGTGTGCACATCTGAGCAACAGATGCACACAGTAGGTATAGGGTGGTCTGGTTGGGTCAGTGGGACAGACAGCATTGTGGCTCTGCTTCAGCTGCCTGTCAGCAGTGGTGCCTGGCTGGGAAGAGGGACATTGCGTTTGCAGAAATGGTGCGGTAACTTCACCTTGTAATTTACATTCTCCTGAGTGGGGGGAAAATCCACCCTCCTCCCCCCAAAAAAAATAAAAAATAAGAGCGAGAGCATTAGAAATTCATACTTGGAGACTGATGTTCCTTTTCCAGTATACAGGAGTAAACAGAGCTTCTAGTTACAAAAACATTCCCTAAGGAGAACACCCAAGTCAGTAGTAGAAGACTGAGATGAGCAGTCTTGTTTACTTAACCAAATGATGCCTTTGCACACTTTTCCTTTGCTTTTTGAAAAACATAGATCTTGTTCACTCCAAATAATTCAAACCTGCCTTAGAAACCACTGCATTAATTACTGAGATACAACAGTCAATATTGGTAAAGGCCCAAAATTTTTCCAGAGTCATGGTGTTTACTTGGATGGTTTCACTCACTAAAGGCTTCTGAAGGGGAGAGTTGCATCATTTAAAATTTCAGGGAGTAAAAAATTAGTATGTGTGGGCAAAACAATGGAGATATCACTGGTGCATATTTTTAATAACCATCAGCACTTGGGCTTAAGGTATCAAAAATATTACTCATAATGAGATTCAGACACCTTGTTTTATTGTTTCTAATCAGCTGAGATGGAAACCAGAAATTCACAGCAATGCACAGAATTCACAAGGAATCCCAGTGCAGATTTTTGGTGCTAACTTGTAATGTAGCTTCATAAAAGCATCTGAAGCCTGTCTGCACTGCCTGCCTGAGAATGTAGTTGATGACTTTAAGGTGCCCTTTGACAGTGTGTGCTTCTGGCTGCCTGAATTCCTCCTCTAGCTTTTGTGACTCTGGATGGAGTAGTATAGAAATTATAGTGTTGATTGCTCCCTTACTAAGTTTCTTGAAAGTAAAATTCATAATCTACTTTTTTTTGAATGCTCAAGGAGCAAGATATGAAGACCAAATTATATACTGACATAAAAGAAGCTTGTTTGGGATCACATTAAAAGCCCCAAACTTTTAGGTTGCGATAAGCAATAACTCTTCCTTTCTGTGATACAAATGTAAATCACATAGTTCGGGATGGATCAAATGGAGAAATTGCGCTGGCTCACAATAAACATTCTGGGAAGAAAATTTGAACTCACTATGTTTACATTTGTTTTATAAAGAATGCCTTGTGGAAAAAGTCATATTCCAATTCATATTACAAGAGAGCAAAAGCAAAAAAGGTTAAAAAAATCTCTCATATTTGAGAGCAATATCTTATCCTTCTGCCTAGTAATATCAATAAGGTTTCCAACAATAAAGCAATTGGAAAGAATTATTCTATCAGTTACAGCTCATCTGGGATAGAACACTCCAATTCATTAATCATAATTTTATAGTTATTGCATGGCATCAGTACTGAGTACTGTTGAAAGGGTTTGATTCATAGAATGTTGAATTTTCAGACTTTGATATTGTTTTCCCTTAAATTCAACCTTTGCAATTCATTTGTTGAAGTGTAAAGACACAGTATTTTCTCTATTTAAGAAAAGAGACATATTCTCAATCTTAGCTCTGTATTAGTGCATATTTCTATACAGAGAATTAAAAAATTGTACTATAAATATGTAACATAAATGTATTTATCTCTTTAAACAAAGATATCAAAAGCCTAGGTATGCATTAGATATATTTAGAAGTCTGAAAAACATGTATTGCATAAGTTTTAATACATAAAACTATTGGCCACAGAGCCAAACTTCTTAAAAACATACATTTTGAGTGATTAATATAGAATAAAGTCAACAACGACACTAGTTACAATAGTAGTCATGAAGAATTTGTTTCTCAAGGATGGGGACAGGTTGTGTATACTCAGTAAAGTTTATTTCTAACAATTCATGTAATGGCGAAGATGAAGCCTCTGAACTTCTCTCTCTAGGACCTGAAAGATCTTGAATGTTCCTTTGAAAACAGATGTTCATGAGGAACATGATTTCTATTTTTGTTCTTAATTTATTCCAACTTCAAATGAATGAAGAGGCTAGAATTTGGGCGTTAAGTTAGATTTAGCAAATACAAAGGAGAAAGAAAACTATGCATACAATGGAAAGAACTTATTGAATGGATCTAAATCCTATGGTAGGTAATTTGATCTAATTTTTGCAGCAAGGCAAATGCCAGATGTTTGCTCCACTTTGATCTTAATAACACTTTAGGCTGCAGACAATAAGATTGGTTTAAAATTTATTGTCTCTTTGATTTCTCCATTCTAATGCTTTTTAAATTCTTTACACAAGACAGATCTATATATAGGCAACTGGGGTGGCATCAGAAGCACTGTGTACTTAAGACATTCCTGAAAACCTCAGTATAGAACAGTGTTTGCTGTTTTATGCATCAAAACAAAGCCAGATTTTATACAAGCAACATTCAATTTTCATTTTATTATAATGTCTCTTTTTATTTTGCATATGATGTTCTGTCTGTCGCATCTGTGGCACAGCTCCTTAGGCTTTTATCTTTCAATAACCTTATTAAAAGTCAAGATAATATATTAAATCAACATTAAGCAGTAGGAGTTGAACGTTAAGCTAATCCATTCCTTTGCATTGGAAGTGTAATCTCCGCAGATCTCTAATTTCACCACTGAGTTGCTTTTAGGATTCTTTTTGTATAGAATATGCTTTTTCAGAGGAGAGCTGCTGATGAATGGACACTAGTAAAAGCCTCTGAGAAACCATAACGCCCAAGAGGTGTTCAGCTTGCTTTCAGTTTGCATCTTCATGTTCAAGGAGGCCATTGCTCTGTGAACATGTACTCATCTCACAGCTGTTTTTAAAGTGGTCTCAGGTTTCTAGTAGAATATCTTGTATATTCATTATTACTGAGAAATGGTGAAAAGCAAGTGAGACTGAGTACAAACAGTTGAGCAAGAACAATGATTAAAAAGAAACAAATAGAAAAAAATCCTGGTGTGCAGCCTGAATGTCTTATCATGACTCTCTGGCATAGTTTGGAGCCATCCGTCCCTTAGATCCATGCATGATATCTTAACAATTGTTTTAATTCTGATCAGCCCAGTAGTCTGAAAGTTCAAAAAGTCAGTTTTCCTCTGAAGGAAGTTCTGAATTTTGTCTGGGGATGAAAGTGCTACTGCTCAGCCAACTGAGAGAACAGTTTTTGCTACCCTGGCAGATCTTCTTAAACTGTCAGTGTTGAGGGACTATCAGAAGTTGGCAGCCTTCCTACTTCTGTACCACCAAGTTGAATTCTTGTAACAAACTCCTTTGTCAGCCAAAACAAAAATTCCTTCCCTCAGAACCAAACATTTTACTTCATTACCAGGGACAAAACATTCTGCACATATGCATAGGAATAAATATTATTTTTCTATCACATAAGCATGATCACGTAAGTGAGAAGACTTGCAATCACTTCACCTCAAGATAGAAGCTGGGTAAAGCAAAAGACTCATCCAATGAGAATTATTCAAATGTATCATCACATCTTTTCTTCCTTATATGTGCTCTATGTCCAGAGTGGAAACATCTTTATTTATCACTATTACATTGAAATATTATTTACGTAATTCCAAGGCACATTTTGTCAATCATCTCCTTGATATGGTGATACGCTACCTGTGCCATTTGAGAAAAGGCTGTTTGAAAATACTAGAAAACTAAGTCACAAAACATAGGGGGGTTTAATTGGTATTTGATTTCAATGCAGATGCACTGATTTCCTAAAAAGGCACTGTTTCCCTAAAAAGGCATGATATGAGGTTGAAAATCTTTTGCAACACTAGCTTTTGTGCATTGTAGTTGGAAAGTGTACAGATGCTACCCAATGAAATTTAATGGAAGCCACACAATGAAAGATTTTAGCCTCGCCATTTATCTTTACCAACACATGGAACCACCTTGATCTGTTTTACTGTCAGTGAAAAAAGAAGGTAGTGTCTATTTCACAGGAGAGGATAGGAAGTAAGAGTCAGTGTGATGGATGGTGTAAAGAAACAGAGGGCAAGGGGAAAGAAATATGAGCATTAGGTACTGATCTCAAAGATGAGGTCTAGTCCGCTGTCAGAATGTGTATAAATAGCTTATTAATAACAAGAGAGATGTATTGGCATTAGTGTGAAAGGAGTGTACTCAGTTTGTAGTGCGTTGTCAGAAGTAAGCCATCTGGGTAGAGTACAGTTTATATTTGTTAGATTTAAATAGACTACACCAGGAGAAATCAGGCACAGATCAATTCCTGTGAAAATATTCACTTATTTCAAGGTATTTATCCAGCAGATGACATTGCAGTAATCTTTCCATCTCTGTCAAATCTGTCACATTCACTTAGCTGGGTGCATAGCTCTACTTCTGCCTCACGTAGGAATCCGCGAGAAGTTTTAACCTCATGAACTTGTTAGTTAGCCTCAGTCCATGGGTGAAATAAACCCTGCTTTCTCCCACAGGGAAAAACAATCAGGGAAATCTCTTAATCTTCTGTGATGATTATACCTCGTCATTGCTAAGGGCACCAGCGTTTAGGATGATGTCCTATTATCTCCCCAGTTGTCTTCCCACTTAACCTGCAAAATTTGGTTTGGTGCTACTTGCATCTTGTCCTTGCTGGCAAGGGAATGAATTCAGGGAGGCATGCAATATCTGAAATACATCTGCAGGGAACCTTTGACACCAGTTCAAAAACTGGATGATTAAATGTCTCACTATGAATACCAGTACAACCAATGACTCCCGGGAAGCAGTCTGGTTTATTGCTACATGCCAGATTTTTTGGTGATATTTAGGGAATCACAGAACCAGCTAGGTTGGAACAGACCTTTGACATCATCAAGTCCAACCTTTGACTCAATTCCACCTTGTCTACTAGACCATGACACTAAGTGCTGCAGCTCTGATGCTGGATCAAGAAAGGAGAAGGCACACTTCTGAGGGGTGAGGCAGAAATGGCCATTCATTAAAATGGCTTCCACCTTTCATAGGGTCCTGCTAGAACTTTCCAGAAGGGGGTGGAACTGGGGTGGAGTTAGGGCGGAGCATGGGAGGGGCCTGCAAAAAAAGGGGTTGGAATAACCATACAGGGAATATACTGTACTCAGTAAAAACCAACCAATCACAGGGTAGGATTCAAGGCTATGAGGGAAGAAGGAATTTTCCAGCAACTACAATAGAACATATAGGGAATTGTACATTAACTGCAAAACTCTTAACAAAACCCAAAACACCAAGTCCATTATAGTGAAAAAGAGTCCAGCCCTCTTCACACATTTGTCTCTCCATTGATGTTCATGGTCAGACGTTGTCTCTCCAATCTTGTTCACTCCTTCCTCCTACAAAGTGCCACTTCTAGTTTCTTCTTAAACCCCTCCAGGGACAGTGACTCCACCACCTCTCTGGGCAGCCCATTCCAATGCCCAATCACTATATAAAGAATTTGTTCCTGATGTTCAACCTAAACTTCCCCTGGTGCAGCTTAAGTCTTTGTCCTCTTGCCCTACTGCTGGTTGCCTGGGAGAAGAGATCAACCCCCACCTGACTACACCCTCCTTTAAGGTATTTGTAGAGAGTGATGAGGTCTTCCCTGAGCCTCCTCTCCTCCAGGCTTATCCCAGCTCCCTCAGTTGCTCCTTAAAGGACCTGTGCACCCGTCCCTTCACCAGCCTCATTGGCCTTTGGACACACTCCAGCACCTCAATGTTCTTTCTAAACTGAGAGGCCCTGAACTGGACACAGAACTCGAGGTGTGGCCTCACCAGTGGTGAGTAAGGGGAAGAATCACCTTCCTGGTCCTGTTGGCCACACTATTCCTGACGCAGGTCAGGATGCCACTGGCCTTCTTGGCCACCTGGGCACACTGCTGGATCATGTTCAGCTTCCTGTCGATCAGCACCCCCACATCCCTTTCTGCCTGACTGCTCTCCAGACACTCTGTCCCCACCCAGCCTGTGGCATTTCATGGGGTTGTTGTGACCGAAGTGCAGGACCTGGCACTTGGCCTTACTGAACATCATCCCATCGGAATCAGCCCATCTCTCCAGCCTGTCCAGCTCTCTCTGCAGAGCCCTCCTGCCTTCCAGCTGATGGGCACTCCCCAACAAGATGGTGTCATCTGCAAATTTCCTGATGTTTCACTCAGTGTTGCAGGTCTTGCTTGATTTAAGCGCCTATGTTTCAGTTCCAGTGATTTGCAATAAGTTTTTCTTTGCTCTATTATTTCTTTCCCAAATAAAATTAGTATGGGGCAATACTAATTAGTTTTGGTTCTGGTTTTTTCAGAGTCTTGATTAATTCAGTTTGCTACTGAAAAACATAATGCCTCATAGCTATGAAAATAGGTTCTCCAATCTGTGGATTGTGCCTCTAAGAATAAACTAATTATGGAGTCCATTCAAGTGAAATGCTACATAGGAGGTAAAGACTGTAGCCTTTCCTCAGGGCTCATTGTTCCTACAATGATGTGAAGTACATGTACAGTATTTATTCAGGTTAAAACTGCTTGGAAGCTGGGGTGGCAGTTCTAAATTTTCCAGCTTCAGCCTTAGTCTGGCTTTGCATAAAACCCTAACCTTGTAACACAACCTTGGACAGGACTAGTTTTATGCAGAGGATGCACATTGCCAAAGCTTGTGTGCAGGGCTGTGTTTGACTTCCACAATGTAAGGCCTGGAGTGCATATTAGCCTCGGAGTTGAAATGGGATGTTACACCCTGAAGCACAGGTCAGCGTGTCCATCATGCATAGATGAGACTGTCTGCACCTCTTAGTTGGAGAGGGATGTTATTTTCTTAAGGAGCAGGATGTTATTCCTAGAGGTCTGCCCCTTGGTAGGGTCAAGAGTAATATTTTATGGATGATGTTTATGATTAATTTTGGCTGTGGCCTTTCTTTCAGAATTTCTATGGAGTCAGTTCCGGTTGGTAAGGGGAAAGCTTGACAAGGTTAAGGCATGAACTATATACTTACTTTTCCTTCTGAAGTAAATACTACAACAACAATGCACATGGGAACCAAACAGCACATTCCTAAATCAAACCAGAAGACTCAGTCAGGGAACTAAAACAGTACAGTCCAAGAGGGTGGGTTTTGCCTTTTTGGTTATTTTTAGTCCAAAGGATATATTTTCAGGAAGATGACTTGAGAATTAGCTCAACACAATGCCAGGAGCAAAAAGGGCATCAGATTTCTTATGCTCACATTACTAAAAAATTAATAATGTCTTTGCCCCTCTTCTCTCAAAAAATCTGCTGAAGTAAGGTGAATGCTTCTTTTAGCTATTCAATGCTGCTTTAAGGGAAGGATACACTAGCATCACAGTGCGATCCAAGTTTACATTGACTCTTGCTTTTGGAAAATATCCTGATTATCTACCCGACTTTGAATAGGATCTTTAGATTTGTATCTAAGTTGTTCTCTTTTTAAGAACCTAAACTCTTTCCTTGGCTTTTGGAAACTCTTTCTCCTCACATTTTTTATCAGTGTAATATTTTCACAACATGCTTGCAGGTCAATTTGGTTTGATATTTTAGAAGACACCTAGGACCAGAAGAGATGGGAAACTTCTTTCAGAATCTCAAGGTGTTCTTTTTGTTGTTGGGACATAGTGTATGGTCCTGAAACTTGCTTTCCATGACAGTGTCACCAAACAAAGCACTGAGTAGAAAGAAGTGTTCTTGTGATATTGTGAAACCTTCCAAAAAGATACTATTGTATGTAAACAATTAAGATGGCAATTTCAGTAGTGTGTGCATGAAGCAGTCTCAGAAAACCATTTTGGATCTGCATTGCCATTTTTGAATGTTGGAATGTATCATCCAAAGGGTGTGATGAGGAAAATCATTATATGAGAGCTTCCGATGATGATTTCAAATCTGGAAGAGGGCAAAATTCAATGATGGGACACCTTCTCCCCACCCGGCCCTGGCCTTGTCCTGTATTCATCCAATAGGGAGTAATTTCTGTAATCAGAGAATACATCTCACATTGTGCTTTACTTTAAAATCTGGAGGTGTTTAAAAATCTTTCAAATCTTTACTATGACTGAACTTCAGAATCTAAGGTTAGCAGTTTGATCTACAACTAATGCATTAGCCTCCTTACATTGGCATTGTACCGTTGCACCTCTGAAAGACAGGATTGTTATGGCTTCTCTCAATCACATATAAAACTATCATTTTCAGCCTTCATCAACTCTTCAGTGGAAATCAAACATGTTCAAAAAAAAAAAAGGCGTAACATGGTTCTGTCTGATTCATAGCCAGTCAACAGTCCAAAATACTGCTATAGATGCTGCAGGTGAGATTGGCAAGAAAGCTTCAAAGCATCATCATGTTTCCATTTTTGAGAAACAAAAGATAAAAAGCATAGGCATCAACATGACTCACACACACAGTCCTTTGGGGCTCACTTTATATGGGCGTTTGTGGGTTAAGCTTTTCATAACAAGTTAATTTCCAGTATTACTGATCAGCTAATTACATAATTGTAGAATTCTCAATGGTTGATTGACACTTTCTTCATTAGTTATTAATTGTATGGTAGGTTTTTGGGCATGACTCTTGACTAATTGATTCTGAAATGAAAATTTGCAAGTAATAATACAAATACTTACAAGTATGACCAACAGTTTGGCTGAGAAATGTAGAGATCAATTATTGGAGCAATTTCAAATGGCTTAATCATTACAGTCCTGGAATTTGCAGTTTGAATAAATTTTATTATTAGCAATGAACAAATGTTGGATCCGGATAAATGCACATGAAGCTAGCAATGGTTTCTTAAACAGGGAGGGAGAAAGAGGAAGACAGAAGAGGAAACAATACAAAAGGAAAAAAAAAGAAAGAAGTCTTAGAAGTCTCCTAACACACTGTGACTGAAAATATTATTCCTCACTCACCCCTCACATTCTTTTTAAGAAGCTGCAGAGGGTTTTCATGAAGGCTCAGCATGCCTAAACAAGTTTCACTCAGAAAGAATAAGTTGTAAAAGTTAAATCACCACTCATTTCTTTTGAGCCTGTCTTCAGCTGTGATCTGTGGAGCTTTAGTTTCTCTTGTCAAGGGTAGATAAAACAGTACTGTAAGACCAAACTTGAAAACCCCTAACTTTTCCCAAGTGTCTGGGAATTACGAGTATTTCTTCCAGCACCAGTCCATACAGTAGATGACCTATATACAACCCAGGAACTTCTGAAGACCCTTTTCATCCACCATCTTACATAAAAAAAATCATGACTGTGTCAAAGATTGCTCCTAAGATGCATGAAATCTAGAGCAACTAGACACAGTGAAATGTAACAATTATGTAGAAAGGAAAAACAGGACTTACAAACTGTTTTGAACATATTTTTTTCCTCCCTCCCAAGAATCCAGCATGCCTTGAAAGACAGATCTCCCATTTGGCTGGCTTCAGGGCTTGTCCTTTTTTTTGCATCTGGAACCCCTTGGATTGTTGACTTACGGTAGTAGCCCTCTCAAGGCTAAGGACTACTTTGTTTGACCTAGTGTATTCATCAATATTTGCATTGCTAATTTCATTATTTTGTAAAGGACCTTGGGATTTGTCTCATGAAAGAGGTTACACATAGAAATCCCCAGTCTGCTTTGATTAAAGTTTTCTGACAAATGCATTTCAAATGCTCGTTTGCTTTTAAATTAATTCAATAACTACGAGATTCCAGCTTTTACTATTGATTTTGCACTAACTATCCTTTCCTGAACTAATGCATGTATGAAAATTTCATTATATATTACTGAAATACAGGTACTCTCTCTATGAAAGGATCAAATTCTTTGCCATATCAATAGCATAGCTTGTATTAGAGATGTATTTTCACATATTTTAAAAAATATATGCATGTACTTGCACTGTTATAAATAAAGTAACTTAACAATTTCCTGCTTTTATCTCCACCTTTACCCCCTGGATAAATAGCTGTGACATTTACAGACATGAACCAATGCATCTCTGAAATTATTCAATGGTATAATCAGCCTATTAATTAGAACCAGATATTTGTATTATAGCATTTAAAATTAATATATAATAAATTCACTCTGTATTTATGAAGTAACCCTTTTCAACAACCCCAAAGCTGAAATACATTAACAAATAATAAAGATTTCCATGTCATAGAAAATAAGGTTTATGTCTGAAGAGAGCTTTGTATGTTCAGAAGAGTAGGATTTATTTCAGACCTTCAGGATTGGTCTCACAACTATGGATTTCTGTTCAACATGGTGCTATTATCTCAGAATAGCACGGGTATGGCGCTATGGCAAATATAGATCTTGTGTGTTGCATTCCAAGAAGCATAAGGACAGTTCAAGAACTTCAGGAGTCCAGCACTCATTTTGGACCCAAGAGTCAAACTTGGGTTCTAAATGAACACTAATTAGTTGTTAATGCAGATAAACAATCTGTCTTCTGATGTCTTGGTATATCAGCAGACCCCAAGCAAAAAAGTTTGTAACATTCATCTTTTCAGCAGCATACCATTTTTTTTGGTCTTAGAGGATAAAGAAACTAGACAGAAAATGATACGAGGAGGAACAGAGTTCAATTGTCTGTAAGTTGTATTGCTTTGCTCAATGTCTTTTAATTAGGATGATGCAACTAGTCATATATTTGCTTACTGTTCAGTGCCTATCTAGGTATTTCTAACACCTTCATCATTGTGATACTTAAGCACGTAGCATGTCTTTATAGAATGGCTGAATTATTTGGATTGAAAGGGACCCTAAAGATCATCTCATTCCAACCCCCCTGCCATGGGCATGGACCCCTTCCACTAGAACAGGTTTGTCTCAATACCTGTGCCCCCTTCTCTTCAACAGAAGATTGATTGCAAACACTTTTCTGTATTTAGTCAATGTCTACATCTTGGTGATTGTTACTATTTAGCAATGTATCTCCAGTTCATTTGTGTAGCTGAAATCCATGCTGAGGTTCTTGTCTTCTCCACTCTCAATGCAATAGTCTCTTCTGTGAGGAGAAATGCAGTTTGTCAAATCAAAGTCCATAGGTTTGATCATGCTTCTGTAGATTTGTTGAGTTTCTCCACTGAATTCCTCTCGTAACCTGAGTAGTTATGATTTTCAAGTTTCAAGGAGTATGTATTTGTCTTACTCTCTGTTGACATGATCACTCTAACTTCTGCTTGGCTCAGGATAATGATACACACTAATAATATTCTCAGAAACATCTAAAACCAATCTCAGTCTTTCAGTGATGTGTGATACTAAAAACCCCCTCAAAACTGGATAAAATACAGCTGTCTTTGGAGAGTTTCTCAGCATCCTGCTGAAGATGCTTCCAGTTTCTGTACTCTGCAAAATGGTTAGTTGCTGGATGAAATCATAGAGCAATTTTATACTTAAACTGCAATTATTTTCTATTCTGACTATAGGGAAACAGGAAAAAATATACTAATAGCATTGATGTAGTTAAAGTATGATAGTAAGTTTTCTTACACAATCAATCTATAAGTAAAAGGGAAAAAATATAATGAAATTTATAGATTTGTTTCCTCCCTTAGAAAATATTCAGGTCTGGAAACATGGCTGACATGTACCTTTGAGGTACTATTCTATTATGATTTTGTGGGCAGTATGCTCTGAGTTGCTGAAAAGCTTTTCAATATTATACACATGGAAATGTGACAAGTTGCCAAAAGTGGGATGAGAACTAAAGAAAATCTACACCTTCAAACATGTGCAAATTGTGTCAGATGTACCCCCAAAAAATACTTTACAGAAACTGCCATCAGTAAGCTAGATATTTGAATTCCTTGCAGATCTGTGAAATATTGTGTCTTTTTAACAAGCACATTGAACCTGGGATATTACTTGTATCAGTAAAGCAGTGTAAATAAAAAGTTATTTAAATGGAATTTTTCAAACAGAGAAACCCACTATCTCAAAAATAAGTTTTGCATTCAAAAAAGACAATTGATAAAATGATCAAAATTACTGAGGAGGAAAATATAGTCTTTTATTTACAGTCAATGTCTCCTTAAGAATTTAGTTTAAAAATAAATACTCCACTCCACTAACTTTTACAAACTTAATCATGTGCACTTCTTGGTTTTTGAGAAAATTAAACTTTCAGATACAGAGTAGAAACACACAAACACACACACAATTACAATGTGACGGGGGGTAAAAGCACCTGAATCTATTTAGCTTATTCTTTTAAGACATTTATAACATATTTAGTCAAGAACTACTCAAAGGAGTTTAATTCCTGAAACACAAGAAAATCTAAACCATACTAATATTCCATGATTTTTGCTTTACATACTGTAGGATGAAAAATGCGAAGTTGATTTCAAGTCAAAACTCAGAAAATACATAATTGTTGAGTGTATGTTTGAACATTCAAGCAAAGCAATGATTTTATTAAAGCAAATCCCATATGGACATGAGAGACTTAAATACTGTTACATCTGCCGAACCTGCTAGGTACACAGAGAACATTAATAGCATTGCGAGAGAATTTACCATTTTGCTACATCTTCAAAGAGAATTTAACCAGCCAAAGAGGCCTCTATTTTGATAGTTTTGAGTCATATGGAGAGAAGAGAGGAAATAGTACCAACAATAATAATGTTCAGCAGTGCAACTATTCAACGCCAAATGACTGAAAAGGAAAAAAAAAAATCACTAAATGAAGGTTGAAAATCATAATATAATTCTACTAAAACCACTTTCCAGCAGCCAAATCTGATTCCTCACAAAACGCTATGCCTTGATTTTTGCTTCCTGTAACTTCTGAATATGATAAATGTTTTCATACAGAGAGGAACAGTTGAGTAAAATGACAGACGCAGTTTTACTTCTTGAGGCTGATATACCCCCCAAAAATAGTGCCACTATCATACATACATACTTTCAAAAAAATAGAAAATTAGTTCTGTTATTCCTGAGCAACATGTCAGCCATCAGCTGGGCATTCACAGCTTTGAGAAAAGCACCTACAAAAAACAGTGCTTTTATCAACTCTCTGTCAAAAGTCTTTATCCAGTCCCATCTGACATGGAGCGTGAGTTTTCCTTTGCAACAGGCATCATTGGCATTTCAAAACCAGTGCAATATGAAAAGAGTGCATTTAATTTCACATAGCTTTTCTGAACTTGACACCTAAAAATCTGTGAAATTTCCCTCTTAAGTCTTTCCCTTTTCTGAGCTACATGGAAAAATGAAAGTGTTTTGTTCAGGCTACGTGCCTGATCAACACACACACACAGATTTGTTTTACTGGACTAGCATGGCATTCAGGCCCCCATAGAAGCTTGTCCAAGATTCAAGCTGGCTTGGTTGCCTGATATAGTATCATATTTTAATTACAAAAACCCAAACAAATCCAAGCAAACCCTTCAATAGGAAGTTACATGAGGATGGACTCCATGAAAAGAAAATCTACAAGGAAGATACAGTGAGGTTTATATTATTTCAGAGTTACATGTTTCTGAGTCTCTTTACTTTGCCCCTGCATAAGTGAAGGAAAGTATGTGTAAAACTTAATGCCAAAACACTCAAGTAAGTTTCCTCTATCGCACACCTGGCTTTGAATCAAGCAGAAGTCAATTTTGTAACTAAGTAACAAGTTTTGTCCCCAGCTTGAGAGATGGGCTTTCTTGATGTAAAATGGTCATTTACAGAAATGCATAAAAATGCTGTATTGATTGTCTAACTCTGTGAAATGGAGTTGTGTACAACTTAAGTGGATTATGAAGGTTCAACTTGTGCGCAGTAAAGTCATACAAGTCTTTATTTTGGTTTGGAAGTTCACTGACCTCTTCTTGATTTTCTTGGATGTTTAGCAACCAGTTTGGTGACTATGTGATTTTATTAAAAGAAGCAGAGTGGGAAATTATATGAATTGTGGAATAAAAATGGCGATGGGAGAGACAAATGTATGCCAATTGGCTGAATTCTGAAGGAATGAAATTCATAGATGGATGTTCTAATTTCTTTGCAGCCCTTCTAAACACACTGGACTGTAACCGAAAATGAATAAATGAATAAAAAGGAATGAGAAAAAAGTATTGCTTTTATGTGGAGTGAAATCAGTTTCATTTATTCATCTTCTTGTCAGATATGAAAGAAGCCTGGAAGAGAACAGAAGGCTTGTTCCATTTTGATTCATTACAAAATGGTATCCTCCCTCATAAAACCTAGAAGATAACCACACCCCAAAATTCATCCTGATAGGTAGAAAAATAGTATTATAAGAAGAACATGGCTTTTATCCAGTTTATAATGACTAGCTGCTAATGGCAATACATTCCTAGAACTACTTTGCAACTAAGAAGTATCAGGTGCTATACAGTATATATGTTGTTTGCTGACTATTGATGCCCCTAGCTGAAGGAAATAGTACTATAGTCTTTGATCACTACCCAGTTTTGGCAGTTTCTGTAACACGGTTTGTGAATAGTTACTTAGGATGAGCATTTGTTTAACTATACTGGAACGTATTTACAGCATGTAAAATGAGAAGGTAAAAGCACTGAACAACAAGGTTAGTCTCTCTGGGAGAAGCCAGGGAGAAAATGTACCACTTAAAGTATTCAAATACATAATTCACAGATTGACATCTTGTGGAAGATTTAAAAATTTAAAGAAACACTACTAACCAGTGAACAGATATTACAGTTTGTCTTTCTAAAGTCACCTGGGCTTAACCTATAAGGAGGCCGTGTGTCAGCATTCACATCATACATGAATCTCAGACTGTGTCAGTACTCTTTAGATCTTTGAGCTTATCAAATAAATTACAGTTTAACGGTTGTCACAAAAACATCCCACCTGACATCTGTAGAATTATTTTGTGCCTCAGTTAACCTCTAATTGCAGTGAAGACAACAGTTATCAGTGACAACAGAATTTGGCCCCATCATTTGGCCCTATGCTATAAGTACTAGTTTACCTCTGAGAAAGGCTGAGAATGCAGATGGCATGACAGCTAAACTTGTCTTACCTCTAGCAAAATATGAATGTTCCTGTCAGGACAACACTGGGAAATCCATAATACAGCTGTCTGTCAGGACTCTGATGGTGGATTGCTCTTTCAACAGTTTCTGTAGTCAACACTTTACTGGTCACAGCACAATAAAAGAGTAAGAATATATAAGCAATTCTGTTCATATTAAACAATCTTATGAGCAATAAATACTGGAACACAGACACAGAATGATGTTCATGTATATGAATGCAGCATTTCTGCAATCTGTGAATACAAACAACTCTAGAAAATTTCTACTACTTTGGAAGAGTCTGCCAGCTCTTACCTTAATCTGGAAATACAACTATGATCTCCGTCTCTTTTGAAAATCTATCGCCATTGACGTTATTTTCCAGTCTCCCTTCGAGGAATCCCTGGAGTAATGTTGGCTCAGGGAATTCACGTGCAGTGTGACTCCTGAGAAGGGTACTTTTAGAAACGGATGGCTAAAGCAAAGATGCCATGCCAACAGCCTCATTCTCCATCCTCCAAAAGCTCCCAGAACTCTAAAACCTTTTGAGGCAGATCCCGCCACAGAAAAGAAACCCATGCCCCATACTGGGAGAGTTTGGTATAATTTTCTTAACAGGATTCTGAAAGATTTCATTCAGTTCTGTGATGCCACATTGTTCTCAATGGGTACTTTTGTGTGAACCAAAGGAATACATATGTAAGTAAAACTACATGCATCTATAAGCACTATCAGCCTCTATAAAAAGGCCTTTTATTAACTCAGTATTAAACTTTTGAAGATGAAACTGAGGTGAAGAAGTATGCAATTAAATTAACCACAAATATCTAAGGGAAAAAAGTGCAGCCTTTAATTTACCCTGACACCTGGCATAAAGAAATCACAGGAAATGCAATGCTGTTCTACACTATGCAAAAGCTTATGTTACTTGATAATGCCCCCAGAAGGGTGCAGCATCCTGTCTCTAACCCATTTATCAGTTCAGAATTTTGACATCATTGCTTCTTAAAATACATTTTCTCTTATAGTCTGTGCTTACATTTTACAAACAGGTCCTAATTTAAAAACTTGAATTCTCTGAGGTATCAAATCAAAATCATTTAAAGCCAGTTGAAGCTTGCCAAATTTCCTAAAATTGTATAGTTTAGGTGTATTAATTTTAACACATGGGAAAAACATCCATTTTAATAATGTGCTTAAGAATATTTTTTAAATTGAGAAAATTGTTAAAAAAATCCAAGAAAAGATCTTTCAGGTATTTTGAAAAAAACGCTGCAAAACCAAGTATTTCTTAAGAGTTCTACCAATTTTGCTTGCATAACTTTTGAACTTTAGATCACTAACACAACTGTATAAAATTCTTATTGTTAAAACCCTATTGAGTAGTGGAAACGTTTGGTAATGATGTAAACAGGTTGCATCTAATAATTCACCAAAAGGAGAGATAATTATTTAGATTTGGCACCATGCTAGCTGTACCCAAGGTAAAGTCCCTTGCATATGCTCAAAACTTTGAAAAATACTAAGGAACTAGGGTTCCTGTGATTCTAGGATCTCACTGTGCAATCCAACATGCCAGTTCTCTCAGATCTAGCTTGGGAATCTCCAAAACAGAGTTAAATTTCATAGGGTATAAATTTGCTGCCTTGTAAATACCACAAGATGCATCCATGCGATACAAAAGAACTAATCATTTGAAATATAAATATTTATAATCTGACAATGTTTTTATGCACTGCATTGTTCTACACCACACTATTTGTAGAATTTAAATTTCAAAATCATAACAAAGAGCTCTTTCAGCCTGGGTAAGATGATACCATTGCAAATAAGAATAATATTTTATTAAGTCTTTTTACATGCTTGTTGTTACATTTTTCTGTCTAGAGAAACTACTGGTGAGTCAAGGACACGGGATGCCACTGAACTGAGTCCAATAAGCTGTATTCCACTACACAGACCTTTCAGAAAAATGTTCCATCCTGATTTGAAAGCATCAGAAAACGGAGAAACCCCAGCTATCTTATGCTAACTTCTTCCAGTGGTTAACTAGCCTCATTACTAATAGTTTGGAATTTATTGCTAATTTTAATTTATCTGACCCTAATTTTTATATTGTTCTGTTACATTTCCCCTTGCTAGCTCAAGGATTCATGTAGCTCCTGATATTCTCTCTTTGAAGCAAATTATTGACTATAATCAAGTTATTGATTAACTTCCTTTTTTATATTCTTTCCGTTTATATGTGAATACATAGGCTTATCTTCAAAAAAAGAATGACAAAGAGAACTCTCCAGAATACAAAAACTAGGTGCACATGGTTTGCTGAAACTGCAAGCTTAGATGGGTGCCTAAACACAGATTAAGAAGATGAGTATTTCTAACTTGTTTGGGTGTTTCTGAAATTCCACACCCACACAGGATTAAGGCATCCATTTTTAAGATACTGACCTCAAGCAATGAAGAAACAGTATTACTAAATAAGTAGCTACAGTCTTCCACTGCCCTATGTTCAGCTAGGAAAGATGTTTAAGTCTAAGAAATTTTTAGTCTATTAATTAAAGTCTAATTACTATCAATTTATTGGAAAAGAAGGGCAGTAAGAACCCTCTACACCTTAAGGAAAACAACATATTTTATTCACGTTTAATGTAGAAAAAAATTAGACTGGTCAGAGATACCCTGGCTGTTTATATCTGGCTGGAGGAGATATACCCAGCAATTCAGAAAGGCTGAAATCTTATGATCCTTCCTAGAACTGATTAGGATGTTAAATTATTTTTCTCTCTGCTTACTGAACATTTCACCCATTCTACTTTAATTTTCTATATATTCAGAACCTGAAGATCATACAGTTTCTGTTTTGATGCAAAAAAAACCCCAAACCTAAGTTAAATATAAAAGCATAACATTCAATGTATACATTTACAACCCTATGATAAAACACATGCTAAAACATTTACATGGGTTAGTCACAGAAAAACACCTGGGTAGTTTTCATAGGTTAGTAAAACCATAACCAAAATGTCTTTTACATTGTAAGATCTCAAACACACTAAAAAATCTTCCATTTTAAAATCAGCAAATGGTAATGTTGTAAATTGGCAAAGAGCACTTCAAAAATTATTGACATCTACTCATTTAGACTGAAATCTTCATAGTAATTCAATTTACAAATCAGTAACGTATATAATTTTTCTGGGTAATAAGCACCTGCTGAGTAACAGGGGTTTTAATAATGCTTTGCTTTACAGACTTTGAGAAGCTTGGCAATAACAGGAGAGATGAAAACAAAGCAAAAAAAGAAACTTCCCCTGTTAAGCCACCTCTACTTCATGGTCACAGAAGTGACTTCTACGAAGTGTTGAGGTATTTTAATTAACACAGACCAGAAAAATTTTAACTATCTATCTATTGCTGCTTGGCTTAATTGAGTCCACTCTTTACTTTTACTTCCTTGACAGTAATGTAGACATGTGCCAGAGACTTCTGTTCCATTCCATATTTATATAATCTTTCTTTTTTTCTTTCATTCTCCCTAAACTAGAAAGCTCAGGGTAAAGTGAGGCATCAAAACTAAATGTAAGCTTTAAAACATGGCTTTTGGTGACACTTGGTGACCCCAAGATGAATGCTGGCTGATGGCCATTTGTTATGTCTGCAGTCTAAATATTTCATAAATAAACAGCTTACATAGATGTAATATCTCTTCTCCAATTCAACATCTTAGTTAAAGCCAGCGGGTGTACCATTGTGACCTCAGTCACGCTCTGAAGACACTTCTGGTTATCACTAAGGGTGTAAGTGTAATATTTAGCTGATGAATTCCATTCAATGGTCTTAATGTCTTGATCATAAGAATGAATCAAATACTTTGGGCGAATTCTTTTGTTAATTTAAAAATAGTTTAATTAGTAGTCATGGGTCATGGGTGAAGCTGGAATCAGAATGTGACTTGAGAAGAAAATGAGTGCAATTGAAAGTTAGGAAGAACCAAGGTCCCTGTGCTATATAACTTTTTGAATATTCTGAAAAAATAGCCTTAATTCTCGAAACTTTTGCAAATTGATCATCTGAAAAAAGAATTATAAATCTGATCAAAGAATGCATTACATGAATATTTTTAATCTTAATCCCTTTTTATATACATTTTGAAACATTTCAAAATGAAAAATGAATTTGAACTGAAAAATGAAAACTCACATTTAGAAATTTTGAAACAGGATATTTCAATAATTTAAAACCTTTTTTCCACAATACACTTCTAATAAGAATTTTCAAGACAAATCATTTTTCACAAACAGTGCTACTCTTGCTGAATAATATTTCAAGTAAAACATTTAACTGAAAAATTCTCAATCAAGTCAAATGGCAATATATACTATCTTCATTATAGATAGAAAACTATATAAAAATCCACACTTGTTTACTTAAACACTCATCAGAATTGCCTTGCTTGCTATTGCTCTTTGGCTTTTATAAGCATTATTGCTCCTCTTGTTTATCACTGATAGTATTGGAAACAAATGTACTTCACCTGTTGCGTGGAAGACAGAAAACTTAAAACTTTGGAATTTTTTTTTTCTGCAATGGGACTAGTAAACTTACAAATCAGATTATTTTTGCTGGCATATTATTGACTGCTTTCATAAGAATTATGGTTACACATCTCAAGTATATCTGTGGCAGCTGGAAACTCCAAAACATACATGAGAATTTTGAATCCTTTATTCTTATTTATGCAGGAATGAAAGAGATACTAATTTAAGAAACCTGCAGTAAAATCCTCTAGTTAGTTTATGGATTGGGTCTCTACAACTGCTATTTTCCTTATTATTTCCTTAATATCACTTCTAGGGATGACTTTGCCTTAGGTTTCATCACAGTTTCCTCTAAAGAATTTGATGTATGGTAACTGAGGTCTGTTTCATATATATTCTTTCCAGTTTCTAAGCAAAGGACTAAAAATATCTTTACCCTATTACCTTTTTGCTTCACCAGTTTCTCTTTGTAACCAACTTTATACACCATTATCATAAAGAGAATCCACATCTTGTGGACAGCAAGCAGAATCACTCTTCTGTTTTAACTTCTGCTTCAAGATTTCTCCTCTTAAGAATCAAAATCCTTAAAATGAAGTAAAAATCTTCAAGTAAGTGGATATTCAGTAGGGTTATTTTCAGGCTCTGCTACTTTATGGGCAATGGTTATAATGTTACAGGAGGACAGCGAGACCCTGTTATTTCTTCCTCAAGTTTTAGTCCTTATATTATATATATACACACACATATATAGAGGTATGTATGCTGGGCACATTCTTCATACAAATATAGGGGGAGAAGAGCAGGCTGCATTATGCATTTTAGAGTGAGATATTTACTGTTTTAAAAGAAAGCTTTCAATGGGATTAAAAGCCAGAGATTTAATGGCAAATGCGTAATTTCATGGAGACATATTATTATATCTTAACTCAATGAATAATGACTAATAAGACTATAATTTTGTGGAATTGATATTTTCAATATATACTGAAATAAAAATATACATTTTATAATTTTTTCTTTTGAAGTTCAAAATTTAGGAAATGTTAGATTAAAACCATAAAAATAATGAATCAGTTATGCCATCAATCATAAAAGTAAAGAATTTGGAGCTATTCCTTTCCATGTGCAAAATACTGTTTCCATTTTAGTGTATGGCATAAGCTGAAGCTTCTTTAAAAATATTTATAGTAAAATACAGCATAAATCTATAATTACATTTAATCAGTTTTAGAAAGACGCATCCAATATTTAGACACTGTAAAATTATTTAGAATCAGTCAATTTTACCTCAGTTACTTCTGAAGTAACAAAAAGTATGATGCAAGAGTCTCTTGTGAATGGAGTGGCATATTTGCTCTCATTTGTACAAAGCCCTGTAAATAACCTACAGGTTGTTAGTCATTACTTAACTCAGCATCCAAAATGCTCATTTTAGCTCTTCCATATTAATGCATTATGCACAGAGTATTTTAAATAACCATTAACAACAATATGCATTTTAAGCAATGTAAGGAAGAGTTACAGAAAATTTTGACTTCCTATATAAAAACCTTCTTAGAATTTCCTCCATTGAACATACAAACCCCTCTGAAGGAATTCAGAAGTCTTTAGTGGATTGTCTTGAAACAGATCAGCAAAGCAGAATTCAGTATCTAACATAAGGTGCTATCTGGGCCGTGAGTGTAATGAAGCATACACAAGATATGAAATCGCTCCATCATTTTCAGCTTTCTTCTTTCAGTTGGCAGTCACACTGGCTTCCTTCTGACGTAGTCTTTCTTTCTGTTAAAGAAAAAGAAAGATTTTTATCATTCTTGTCTATGATCTTCCATCTCTCAAGCTGCCATGAGCATTTGGACAGAGAAGTACTAAACAAGTCACAGTAGATTAAAGTTTTTGTTAATTTACAAATGCCTGGAGCACTCAAAGTAGGCTCAGAACCAGTTCATTGCTTACTGTGGAAAAGCTAAGTTTGCTTTAGCTACAAACTTGTCAAATATTGTGTACAGTAAAAATACACATCTCTGTGAAGAACAGTGCAGCTAGAGAAAACCAAATGCATTTCAAATTCATGTGGCTCTAATACCATCTCTTGTCTGGAATTGTTTCTGCTGAAATAAAGGCTCTAATTTAGCATTAGCTACATTATCTTGCTTAATGACCTCTTCCCAGGCAAGCATAGTCATTCTTATATCTGATGCCTGACCTGCAACTGATACGCTCTGCTGGGAATGGGAATAGTATACTGACTCCTTCATGTACACTTCCTTCCCTTAGTCTCTTGCTTCCTAGAGTTGGAGAAATGCCAATCTAACCTATGTGCCTAGCACACAGACAAAAAAGGTTTCATATACAGTGCAAATTATTCATCCTCTTCTTGTGTTGTATCAAAAACAGTGGTATACAGAAAGGAACAAAATGGGGGTTTAACACCTACCATTATTCAACAGAGCAAACAAGATTTTGAAGGTTTTGAAAAAAAGACAGCTACTGGGCAAATACATGCAGTGAGCTTCAATGAAGCATGCAAGAAAATGCATGAAACTTCAGTGGAAGGGAAGAAGAAACCACAAAAACAGTTCTTACATTTTGTTATCAAAAATAACAGAGCCATACTTAGGCAGAACTTGACTAAATTTTAAACATAACTGTTGGTCTACCATAGGGCAGAAGCTTTAGCATTTCTCCTTGGGAAGAAAATCACTCTGCTATGTTCAATCTAAGTGCACCACATCACCCTTCAACAACATAGAAAACAGCCATGATTCTGACTGACAAGAACAGTGTCACAAAAAACCCTCAGAATGTCTCATGAAAACAGAGCATACCAAGCTAGCTGTAGGATTGATTTTCTTCGTTTCAACTTTCTTCTCTGCAGTTAACTTGCTCACTGACTGCTGAGCCACTTTAATTCTGAAACACAGAAAAAAGATCATTAGATGCAAAGAAATTAAAGGTATTCTGGCTCTGCTTGGTATATACTTTATCTGTAAGAACCCTCACCACTAACTTCTTTTTGGCATATTAGCCCAACAAACTGCTATTTCTAACCAAAAGCATTTAATAAAGTACCAAAAGTAGATCAAAGTACATTTTGAAATGTAGAAAATCAAAAGCAAAAGGACAGCCTGTCTGTATAGGTCACTGAAAATGGCACCTGGCAAATGATTTCCCTGTTTTGCAAAAGCTGGAGTATCAAGACAAAAAGATTATCTTCCAAAGAAAAACAAAGAGCTAGCTCTCTATCTGTTGTACATAGAGAACATGCTATTTTAGTAGGTGATTTGCCAGACTACAAATTATATTTCCTCTGAAAACCTTGAAATGAAAGCATCTGCCACTTTTTCCTTAAAGTTTTCTGTGTTGCTTTACTTGGAATGGACTGACGAACCTCACTGATGTAGTAATAGGAGAGGCAAAACAGAAG
>VXAU01001770.1:108370-178301 GCA_013399695.1 Formicarius rufipectus | reverse complement strand
TTTTTTTGGACAGTTAAAGCTCTCTTGTGTTCAGCTATGGACCAGTCAATTGAAAGTACTATAGAGATGAGGGGAAAGAAGAACACAAATCTGATTCCTCTGCCTTTTGCTCTTAGGGTCTTGCAGAAGCAACCCTTGTTTCTGTGGGGATTTTACAGGAACCACCCAATAAGAAATTTGGGAGGAAAAGGAGAAACAGAAATTTTTTTTAAAAAGACACTTGATTCTCCTCTTACAGACTGGAAAGCACACAAGAAATTATGTGCTAAACAGTGATAAAAAGGAAAGAAAATTCTTGGCAATCCTAATGCAGGGTCTGTGCTCAGTGCCTTTATAATAATAACTGATGATACATTCACCTACTTCATAATTCTATATGCAAAATGCAGAAGGGAAAAAAGTTGGGAGTGAATTTTTACATGCGAGGCGAAGTAGCAAACCAATTATCTGTAATGTACACCAAGTTAGTCTTTTACTAGAAGCAGCACATTTCTTGGCACTCTTGAACTGAAAAATTCTACTTTCTTCTACTAGTTAACTTTTTCCACTGGCAGAAATAATTGTTATGGCCAGTCAAAAAGTATTTAAAATACCATGTCCAGTTCAAACCACTTTTGACACACTGAATTTTTAAGGAATTTTGGAAAAAAAACAAAAGTGGATTATAGCTGCAATTACTGATGTGTACTTCCTTGCTCTAACAGTAGCAGCAAACTAGATTCTTTTAAAAATACAGAACACAGTCATAAGGTCATTACTGTGTTTATCAATTTGGAAATGTTATCAGTGCTGGATATACAAATTTCTTCTCTATGTATTTTAGAATAATCTACTGGGTAGTTAATGGTGTTGTCTCACTTTCCAGTGCTTAAGAACTGGAGCAAATAGTTAACACTTCTTTCAAGTAAACTTATTTTTAACACTAGCTACAGCATTGATTCAAGTTTTAACTACACCCTCAAATAGACAAATATGAAACTATTATTTGGCAAATCTATAAAATACAGATGGCCTATTTTTAAAACTTAATTAGTGTTCCCTGTTTCTACAGGTAAACAACTAAGTGACAACACACTGGACAGCATGCTACTCCTCACAGACACAAAGTTTACGCAAGGATAATGACGTATTTCAAGATAGTTTTCAGGTTCAGCAGCATCGCACAAAGCAATCAGCTTCTAAACTCCTATTTTGTGCACATTTTCTATTTGATCACATTGTCTTTTGCCCTAGAAGTGTTTTGAAGTAGATTTTAAATGTCTGGAGTCCATATTTTGATCTGAAGGGAGAATTACAGGGATTATAAACTTTTAGACTTAAGAAAATTATGCCTCTTGCTGATTTAGGCTCAGCTCTGTGGATTTTATGCCATATTTGCACCATTTCTAGGAAACCTGGGGTTTAAAAAATAGAATGAACAGCCTGGAATACAAAACAAAAATAAACCAACTCTCTAACATTATTTGAACCATGTAATATTTGGCTCCTAAAAATGACATTATCTGTATTAAACTTTGGTCTCCTATGGAAAAAATCCATTACTTTTCTAACAAATGCCTGATAAGATTATCAGGCGCTATCAGAAATATAACTGCATAATTTAAAAGGAATGTAATTATTTGGATTTTTAAAAAATCAGATGGCTCAATTTTAAGAAAGTTTTTAGATCAATAATTACATCAGTGAAGCACCTATACTGTAAAGGAGCCTTATAAATGAAACCAATTCTTAGACAAACCTGGACAGGATACTAGAACTGGCTATTGTGTTTGGAAGCACTATAATTGAAATGAGGAAAATTAAATAGCATGAAAAGTACCAAATTCAAAACAATAAAAGTGGCAACATGAGGCCAAAACATTATGAAATGTAGGTCAGTTAACCCTTTAAAACTGATGAGCTGCAACGTAACAAAATTTATTCTCCTTCAACAGTGATCAAAAGAGATCAATATACCTTAATGAATAAAGCAGGTGTGGTGTCAAACTGTGGAGTACTGCACATTAGCACACAACATGGAAAAAAAAAAAGAGTTTATCAAAACAATGTATTTTTAAATAGGAGAACCATGACTCCAATACTGCATATGTATCCTTACTATAAGCAATAGGAATATAATTGGCTTTTTCCTGTCTTTATTTAGCAGGTGATGTCTTCTCCTGTATGCAAGTCAGCCCTCTTAAATTAGAAGTTATTAGTGAAAAATAATGTTCTTATTAAAAAATATTTTATTTTGTAACTAGGGACACAGAAACTAAATCTAAACATAAGCCTGTGTTTATTGAAAGTTTCCTTCATAAGTTCATGAAAATATCTTTTTTCTTACAGGAAAAGGTATCAAGTCAGGGACTGACAAGATAAACTCATTATCATTTTCACACCTGCTTCCCACTTGATTCAGACAGAAGAAGGCATGAATTGGCACACTCCATCCTCTGAAGGCCCAAGTTAGGAAAACTAGAATCTCTTCTAAATGAGCCAGTTGCTACTTATGTATGTTCTGGCTCTGCTACTGGGCAATGCCAGAAACAAAATTATCTAGATTATCTCTCAGTTTCTTCATATTCTGGAATAATTCATTCTTTTTGCTTCTGCAGCTCCTTCCATGCAGCTGGTGTGTTATGTGGATAGCTGTGGGTTATGAAATAGCCTGGAATGACAATTCTGTGCCACCTGAGCTTTCCATGACCAGAAGTTGAAACTTCTCCCATAAAACTGTTTTGGCATAAAGAATTGTGCAAACAAAATTTCAGCTATGGGTTGAGATGAACAAGCAAAGGTTGCTACAGCCAGCATCAACTGTTCAAGCTAGAGCCAAGCTGCATACCCTGGCCACATCCTTAACACAGCTGAACAGTGGCTCCACTTGAAAGACTAAGAAATACCCCCATAGCTCAAATTCCTTTAATGTGTTACACACCTTCCTGCTCTCAGTTCTGCAGTGATTTCTGTATGCAGCCCATAAACCTTGAGTAACAGCACTGTTTTCTGAAAATAGTTAGTCCATGCAATATAACAGATTAGATTTCAGTATCAAAATTTTAGAAGACAGATGCCTGTGTATTTCCTGGCCTGGCAGATGATTTTTAGAGTTCTCGATTAGCTGCAAAATTAGGAACTTAATACCAGACTACGAAGTTTGAACACTGTGCACCTCTATTACTTCTATTATACATTACAATTGCCTGATGAAGCCTTCAGGCTTAAAACTTCTGGAAAGAACTTGGTCATTATTGATCAAACCTTTAAACTGCAGTTAGAATAAAAGTTCACTAACTAAATTAGTATAAATACAGTAAAATGTATGCTGTCAGTGGATTTTGTCATCAAATCTCAAATTGTTAATATGTTTGATATGTTTCTATTTTTTCTAGATCTACTGACAGAACTTAGCTACACCAAGTGAGTGAGAAATTTTATCTCTGTAGTCACAAGAAAAAAAAAATATTTTTATGTGCCTAAGAAAAACCAGTAGGAAAAGAAAGCCTAAATCAACTCAGATAAAAAGTACATTTCAAACCATCTGAGATGGCCATTGGCATACCTGGGAGTATATAAAGACAGCTAAAGCCTACAGTGATAATGTCCAGAACAATTTTGGAGCTGAAAACTTTCTTATGTAAGTCCTTCATAGGTTTTTCTAACCTGATTTTGTATTGTCACCATGTGGAACCAATGCAAGCTTTTGCCACCTGTGACAACCTGTGGCAAAGTATTCAACAGATTAAGTATGCCTATTGTAAAGAGGTATCACTGCATTTGGCTTGTACCAGACACTTCCTAATTTGAATACTTTAACAGATCTTGAATGCTTTCATAGACTTATAGATAGGCATTTATATATATGCTTATATAGTGGATGTACTATAAGTACTTTTTTTTTTTTTATTATGAATTTGTAGGCATGCCCACTGCAAAAATACCCAACCTTTCTTTTAGTCTTCAAATCAGCTATCATCTCAAAATTTCATAAACAGAAGAAAGCATAAAAGCAGCTGATGTACGTGAATACATACACAAATTATAAAACTGACAACAAGACAACTGGATTTTGATGCAAAACAACACCAACAAAGTTTTCAACATTTGGTTCATTTATATTAAGCTGTTTCTTAGAGATAAAAATGTGATAGTCAAAGCAAGTTTTACTTAATTGTAGTAATCTCTGGTATTGAAGGACAATCTATGTCAAGAAGTAAACTGTCATCACATTCCTATCAGGACTATGTTTTTTTAAAACTGTCTTTATTTTACCTCTATAGTAATTTTTATATCATATATCATATCATGGTTTGTTATCCATCTGTAACTCTGTCTGGTGTTCCTGAATAGTGTGCAAATTTTGTCTAGGAAAGAGACAATGATTCAACTATATTTTGCAGGCAGCTAATTTCTTTTCATGGTAGGTGAAATGCAGGGCAGCTCAGCTGAAGGGTTTCCTTTATTTTAAGAAAAAGTATTGCAGAAATCTCATTAGATTTTTACAGTTGTGTTACATTTAGGAGCCAAGTAGCTTTTAGACAAAACAGGCTCTTGCAGCTGAGGCTCTCATTTAGTTAAAAGCAGTACTCTTTTTTTCCCTGAAATTCAGAGATTTTAAAGTTGTCTGTTATACAATGCAAAGTATTTTATAGTTATGAGTATAAAAATTTAATTTTGGAATCTTAGATCTTTTGACCTATTTTTACTACTATTAAGTTTAAGCTAATACATTTGTAATTATACCTCTGCATAAGTATAATTCTTCATATTATACCTTTTTAATTTTTGTGCCATATTTCTTGAAAGACAAACTATAATCTACTATTAACATTCCTATATAAAGGTAAACAATGAAATAAATTATATATATATATATATATGTGACTAGCTAATTCATACACATTTTACAGTGAGTTTCTGCAATGCCTCCTGAAACTTAAAGGGTAATCCAATTGGAAACATGTTCATACAAGGATATCAATACCTTGGTTTCAGAACCCAAGTTGGAAAATACTGACTTACATTGTCAATTCTTCCTCCATAAAATTTCTTTCAAAACAAAATAATTGGTTCATGATAAACAGTACATTTTTTAAAATTAAATTGCAATCTTTAAAAATGCACAACAAACAGTGGATCCAATTAATTAGCCACTTAAGGAAGACAGCTGTCCATTCCTGTCATTCTAAGGTTTTTAGTTACCAGTGTGCACAATGACTCTTAGCTTGCTTTCCAATTTTTTTGGACAGCTCATCAACTGTTAGTTTCATACTTTGTAAAACAGAACCCTTAAATGGTCACGATTTTACAAGGCATTTTCAGGTGATGAAAATAAATTTTCCATCATTCTAATCTACTGATTTCACAATGTTCTTTTCAGTAGCAAGTTCCAAAACAATTTAGCATGATGAAAACAGTTCTGTCATTCTAATTCAGTCATTACACAAGTGTCGTCATTTTAGCAGCTCATTGTCTTGATGAATCACGCAAATATTGAATGTAAAGGGCAATTAATTGTCCTTTTGAGATTAATGAAACTTTGTAAAAATAATTTGAAGTGAACTCTGAAACAGACTATATGACCCAGAAAGTGTCAGCATTTTGAAGTATTATAGTGACTGCTGCTCTGTATTCTGCTGTTTTTGCTTTACATTGAATAGGAATACAGGCATCCATCTGAGGAAGTGAAGAAATATTTGTGCTGTATTTTTATTTGTAGATTTCATTTATATACCTATTAAACCATGAGAAATTCTCACCTCACCTGAGCAATAGGGCATAGAATACAGCAGGCTACTTAGAAAGATTTCTTGATTATTGTACTAAGAAAGTTAAGAAGTTATGTAGTGTTAAAACTCTTACAAGGCATTTTAAATCAATTTCTTTGAAGGGATCATTGTATGCCATCAGCAAGGTACTAATTACATAAAAAAGAAAGGATGTATGGTCTGGATTTCTTTTTCATTGGATAGTTAATTTCTATTCCTCCTAACTGCTTTGGGAATAAAAATAAGTCATGATTCAGAAGAAAATATATCCCTGAGATGATCTTTATCATAACTATAGCAATGTGTTAGGGACTGTTTATTTTACAGTTTTTACTATGTAAACCAAACTCGCATATTGATCTAGACACAAGGAAATAAAAGATTCTTTTTTGACAGCTTCCAAAATCTTAGTCTAATCATAAATGATACTAAAAGCTACAATTTTCAAATGTTTAAAACCGTAAGATCTGTAAAGCAATAAGGGTGATAATTGGGAATTCACAATTTTTGCATCTTGCTCTTCAAAAAATCTACTTTACATGAACACAAAAGTCTCACTGATTTGGAGCAAAATGGATAATGCAAATGTAAATGAGAGTACAACTTTTGCTGATACTTTTAATGACCTTTTAAAATCTCTGTTAATTTGCAATAAGCACATGAATTTAAATTTCATGCTGAAAGTCATTGCTCCATTTTTTTCCAAAGCATGATCACGATACCACCCAGGTATTTTTAAATGAATTGTGATACAGTGAGCATTGTGAGTTTGTAGCAGAAATACTTTTTTTGTGTAAAATATTCTAAGCTTCTTTAAGAAAATCAAGAAAATAATTGAAGGTTTTAGGTTTTTGGGTTCTTTAACTAATAAAATCAGGAGACTGTTGTGAGATCTAGCGGCAAGTAGTTTGATGTCCTCAGCAGGATACCAAAAGTCAGAAGTAGTGCTGTAAATTCAGTGTGGGGCTTCGACACTGTGCTAAGTGTGGCCTGAATCTCTGGGGCTTCCCTTTGATGCAAGTGCAGTATATTAACTGGAAAAGCATTCACTTTTATTTGTCTGTACTGTCTGCGACAGCAATATCGCCTCATTTAGGCTAGTTCAACATGAAAATGCACAGAGAAGCAATCTGTTATAAATTAGCACAGCTCCCCTTTCATTTTACTAGCTAGTAATTGGAAGGGGTTACAAAAGTGTAATTTATCAGATTATATGTGTTTATCTTTTTGTGGGGACAGCATGCCTTTGGTGAATTTTCCTACACACCCTGAGGGAATAATCTTTCCTTGATGTCCATTAGATCTGAAAGAAAACAATGACGCCTGTGAAATATAGGAGTATAATTTGTTGGGTTTGAGAAGCAGCAGTTTCCCAGACATCTAAAATGGTATTAATGACTTTATTAGAACCTTACCGTTCCTTGGAAATGCTTTTGCTCTCCCGTTTCCAAATGGTCTTGAAGTCACTGCAGAATTCGTACCACACCGTGAAAACGTAGTTTGGTGTGACCTCCTTCTCGCCAGGCTTTGGCTTTATCCCAAAATATCCCACTGTTTCTTCAAAGCTGCAAGAGAGAGGGGAGAAAAAGAACTGTCAACACGTAAGCCCACTGGGGAAACAGTTTCTCTGATTCAGTAGTCAAGGCTGGTAATTACCATAACTTCCCATAACCTTGGAAATTATAGCAGCAATTCATGCTAAGTAACCTTCCAACACCCACCTCATTTCTAGGAGGATAACTTACAGATGCACAAGCCATCACAGAGATATGTCACACTGGCAAATCATGGGCATTCCATGATAATGCGAAAAATATAACTTCTTGCATTTCAGGAAATATTTATTTAATTTTCTTCTGTAACACTCCATGAAGATCTTATTCTCCCATTTATCTTTATTGTAGAACTATGGAAGAGTCACATGCCAAGTCAAGAAAATATCTTCAGGCTTGCTTAAAAATAATCTTCTAGTATTTAGGGAGAATTATGAACAGCAACAAACATGCCACAGACAATGTCAATAGTCAGTTTGCAAAGTTTTCACTGAAAATAAATCATCTCCTTCCACATATGACTATAAACAAATAATTAAGTTTGCAAAAAGACACTGCCAATATTTTAATGCTTTTTTATTTTATAATGTGGCTACTGAATTGCTATATAGCTGAGTATTTTCAAAGTAGTCTTTTATTAAAGATGACACTTCCAAGAGCATTTTAACTGATTGTGCTCCTTTATGATATTGCTTTGTATAGATAAAATAGAATGATCCACATAATTAGGAACTAATACAAATAAAATATGTTCACTATTGTAAAAGTTGAATCACTTTTCTCTTCAGAGGAGATGTAAGAATCCTAAAAGATTTGGTGATATTTATTAAAAATAATGCTGTAATTTAAAAGAAAAGGTAATAACATACTCAAAACCAACTGATTTTTCTTTACATAATGATTGTATTTGATCAAAAGAAAGTTATATTCTTCTTTAGAGTTGCAAATAGGTCCTAAATCCAGAACATGGGAAGTGTAAATCTTGAAAATAAAATAAATAAGAGGCATTTTAAAGGCCTGTAAGGAGTCCCCAACTATTCAGATGTTACCTGAACAACAGATGCAGCTTCAGCAAATATTGTTTTTTTTTATTTATATTTGCATTTGCATAGTCCACACATGTTTTCATATGGAATTGGAAAGGTTAGTGTCAAGCTTTTTTGACTTAGGTTGAGATTGAAGCTTTTTAGCTAAGCTGGAAGAGTATAAAGTAAGCATCAAAAATACAGATGTTATCTCCCAAAAATAAAGGAATATATACTCCAGTTGCTTTACAAAGTAAAGAGGCTTGGATTTTAGCCACATGAGACAATATGCTCTGGTTTGGTTTTTGTGGGTTTTTTTTAATTCTTTAAAGACAGAAAGAGATTCTAGACTATGCTGAAGAATATATCATATTGTTTAAGGTGAGCTATTAATATAATAGTTTTTAAAATCCTTTTACACTTCTTACACAAGTCTGTTTGAAACATGTAACTGTATTTCAAGTTAATTGATGATCCATGGTAAAATAATCACAGTGATATAACTATGTATGAGCCAATAATACTCAGAGTTGAAGGCTCTTGTCACCCTAACAGGAGGAAAAAAAATAAATAAAACGAATATAGCTGTAAATACCTGTGTAAACCATTTTGGTATTTCAAACCCTAAAAATACTAAAATACCTTAGTCATAATTACATGGTTAAAAGCAGTTATGTCTATTGGGCAATGTAATTTGCATTACATTCACTTGTGCCAAATACTCAGCTGTTCATAACTCTTGACTGGGATAGCTGAGCCAGGAACAACAAGACCAGAAACTCTTCTCAGGTTTGTTTCGTGTAACAACAGTCCCAACAACATCATGCTTTCTTCTTATTAACAGAGCCCTTCTCCATCCCAGCTGGTGCACACCAAGGTGGGATTCTGAACTGCTGCATATTGTCTCTGACTCTACCTCCACCCTAACACTTCTCATCCTTTCTTCCTGTTTATTATTCAGCCTGTCCCCTGGTAGTACTCTTTGTTTTCACCCAACTTAATCTGCATTCCTGGGTGGCTTTCTGCCTTTCAAAAGTAGTAATTTAAAATACTGACTATTTAGTTAAAACCCAAACTCTGTGTCAGACAACTAATTCCCGAAGTCCAGTGCAAATTAAGTGCAGATCCATTCCCTGGAGAGTCTACTCTACTGTAGAAAGCCTCCAAAGCAGGTGGAATATGAAAGAGCCTTGTATTAAAAACATAGGCTTGTAGCTAAGTAGAGCAGGTCAGCTACCCTTGAATTGGGGAAGCAGAGCCCCAGCTGATGTCAGCCACTTGTGCAGCCAATTTAGGCACCTTCTGCAACCAAATGGAAACAGTCCACCTGAACTGCATTTGGGAAGTGCCTATCTCTCTCTACCTGTCTGCCTAGGTGTCTCAGGTGGAGTGATTTTGGGCTGAGAAAAGTAAAACTGAAATCCAAATTACTACAAATCTGTCTTTATAGACCATGAAGAAAAAAATATTGGTATGATGTTAAAACTTAGTTTACGCCAGTTTATTTATAGCAGGACTATAGCTACGGCAGATCCTTCAGTCTCATAAAACTATTATTTGGTAAACAAAATTTATTATAAATATTAACTTACAGAGTATTTTACTCTCCATCTATAAATCAAACTCACTTTTTTTACCGTATTTTATCTCCTTTGGCCTAAGTAAAGCACAGATATACAGACAATGCAAACATTAGGATTTCACTGGTTTCTCAGGCAATTGAATGCTACTGTATACTAAGTACTGAAAATGTCCAGTGATTATGAAATACGTTTTTACCTTATTAAGTAGCTAATCAGTTATTTCAATATTCTGTAAAACTCTGATTCAGTTCAATGCTGACAGTAATTAAAACCTCAAACACACTGCATTGTTTGGATAAAAATTCAACTGACATTTTTTCCTGGAAGATTACATAAGAGGTTTTCAGAAAACATATTACTTTGTTGAAGTATAGATCTTTTTTCCTATTTAACGTAATTCCCAAGTTCAATAACGTCTTTGACCAAAATAAACTGTTAGAAAACCCTAGCAAAAACTTACCATTTTTGAGCATTTTCCAAACTGCTCTCTTCTTTTTTACGTTCTTCTTTGGCTGCCAATGAAAAACATTTTAAAGATACAAATTACTGTCTTGCCACTTTAGAGATCCTACAGATTAAACACCTCTCACATTCAAAATTTGATAGTTTCTATACTAAATATAATGAAAGTGATAAACATTTGCTAATTTTCAATTTTATTTATTTCTTGTACCTAATGAATGCTTCAACATACCAATGACATGTATTGGATTTGAAAAGTAATTTAAAATCTATATTATAATATATAGTGCAAGACATTATGAACATAAAGTAAATAATTAAACCTGATTTTCAGATTTAAAAGAAAAGAAAATCATTAAGTTGTGTATGTTTTTATGTTGTTGCAGGTCAAAACTTAAACCTGTCTCTACAGCACAAATAACTGGAAGTTCAATTGGAATTGAACAGGTACCAAACACAGTTAACCCCAACAGCTGCATATCACTATCACATTTTGTTCTGGAAGCTGGAAAATGAAAACACTTTATGGTATGTACATAACTTTTTTGAAAATGCAGTCAAGAGTTTTAAATATGGTTAGTGAATCTGAGTCCCTCTGTTACAGAATGCTCACAGGAACTACTTAAAAGGATTTGATTTTCAAAAGCTGGGCATTCTCTGCTGTTTCATTTCCTGAGGTGGATACTCAAAGCAAAATCCCTAGTTTCTGTTGATCAAGTCTTCGTAATACAGCAGAGCAACTTCTACTGCAGCAGAAGACCACATATATAAAACAATACTATTGTGGAAAAGTTATTCCTACTCCACATTAGAATAATTCTCTAAGTGATAATGTTAACATAAACAGAATTCAGACACTTCTTTATACAAAGATAAAGAAGCATAGTTTTGCTGCTCAATCTATAGGAGTGGATGGTTCAAATATAGCTGCAAACTTGAGTTCACAGACAAGGCCATTGAGAAACTGGTTCTCAATGACTATTTCATTATAAGGCTACTGACGAAGAGGTTTGTACTGTGACAGTTAAAATATTAACAAAACAAATTAATTTAATCTCATGTCTCTTCCTATATTGGGCGAGCATGTTGGAGAGGCTCAGATTATTTCAATATGACAGTAGCAAAAAAGGAAAAAAAAAAAAAAAAGGTTGTGTGGTTTTTGGAAGGAAAGCAATTAATTCTATACCATTAGACTTTCCACCTCAAATCTTGGTGGCAAGACAGCTGCAGCGGAAATACAGAGAGCAGCTCTGATTTATTGCATTTATCTAAGACTCCTGAAAATTCAGCTGAAGTTAACCTACTAAATTCACAATTTTCACAAGTCTTTCATTTTATATCACAGTAGAAAACACAGGTTGGAATTCTGATGATCCATAATGATACAAAATTAACTACTTAAGTTGAACTGTGTATAAAACGGTACATTTAATCATTATATTAATAACTTCTTTCTACTGGTTAAGGAGATGAAAAAGTAAGTAAGGCAAATTTCCCAACACAACTGTATTTCCAGCTCCAACAAAATTTGAGTATCCTGAGTTCCCTGCACATGAAACACAGTAACTAACAAGGACAACATGCTTATACATATATAGTTAGATGGTAAAACCTGACCTGCTGTCTTTTGATCTCATAAGAACAGAATAAGGAAAGTCAGAGGAAAGACGCTTTAATTTGTAAAAGAAAGTAAAAAAAAAAAAGTGACTTTTAGGAAGGAACACCTAAAATTTACACTAATATAACAGTGTGTCTGTTTATATACAAATAAAAGGGAAAAGAGGAAGGAAGAAAATACTTTTATTACAAGGCGAACAGTATTTTTAATACTTTTAACTGTAAAAATGTCCACCCAGAATTTGTTTAAAAGCATTTATTTGAACTCTAGATGGTGAGAATTCTTAAGAAAACAAATTAACCACTCTATAGATCATAGTATATGTAAATTGGAGTTATAAATATTACATAATGTGTAGGACAAGAAACCAGAGCAATTCCATAGCTTTGCAAACAATTTATAGCTGATTTTCCACTCAGAATTTGTAATATCCTGCTCATTTTCTCCCCCTCCACAACCTGAATTAACTAACACAATCAACACTGTCAGTAAAGCTTTCCATGAAACACTGTATTTTTCTTGAGAGTCCTCAAAGCCCCATGGTCAAGATACCAATCCTTGTCTGAATTTGTGGAATTACTCTAGGCAGTTATAATTAATTACATAAATGAAATTACTTATTTCTTTTTAGTTCTCTTGCAGCACCCCATTTGCTCATATAGAATTTGCTTTTTGCAGAAGTGCAGTCATGTAATTCTTTCCTCCTCAGACCACATGTTTGATTTCAGTTTCCTCAGTTTCCTAAAGTTAACAATATATGAACAACCATATCAGAGCTGCACAGGAATTTATCCAGCCTACTATCCTTCCCCTGGCAGGCATCAAAGCAAGTGTGCCATCAGATTTATGGGCCAGGACAAACACACAACCCTTCCTCTGAGATTCTGGATGTAGTTCTCAGTGGATTCTCTCCCAAGAACTTGCTCATTCTCTCTTAAGCTTTTATAAGCTTTTCAGCTTCCAAAACCTGATGTGGCAAGAGTTCTATGGGCCTAACTATATGTGGCACATATTGTTTGTTTTGAAACAGGCATGTGCTATCACTCACTATTTCTTGTATAAGAAAAAAGTGTGCCTGCAGTGAACATTGAAATATGGTGACTATTGGCATAAGCTTTTTGATTAGGATGCTTTTCAAGGAAATTTCCTCACTGTCCCCATTTACTGAGCATTGATATCCTTTGCAGATAAGTTCTGGTGCTTACAAACTGATTTCCATTATGAGGAAACTAAACAGGAAGCTCCACAGCAAATGCACTCCAACACTTAATAGGGACAAAAGGACCAAAGTTACATTTGAGCCTTCAGACAGCTTTGAAACATGAGGTTACCTAAGAGCAAATCTAACTCAAAGCTTGTATCTTTACTGTGAACACACTGACCATAACCTCTGCTGACCCAATCCTACTGCACCAACGTATCTCATGATGTAACCACAGATGTTCCACATTGCACGTATACAGATTACATAGTGGTCCTTCAAAATTATTTCCCATAAGCTGCATTTGGTATGGAGATACCCTTCTGTCCAGACCAGCTTTGAAAACAACAGGAAATTATCAAATGGCAAGTTGGCCAACTGGTCTCACATTTAACCACAAGTTCTTAATACTCTACTGTTTGGATTAGTCTGTATCCTGAATAAAGAATCAGATCCCGTGCTATTTGAAGCGGACAACCTTAATCAAAGTATCATCTTTGAATATGGATATGAAAGTAGGGATCAATTAAGAATTTCTGTGTCTTTCTACAGAAAAGAGCTTTGAAAGGAAAACAGGTATTTACAAAATATTCAGTCCTAATTTGCTGTAAAAAGTTATTCGTAATACAGCTGCAGACTCTTACTAGTCTTACTCATCCTGCTATCTGTATCTAGCTCAGAGAATAAAAAAAATAAATGGACTATGATCTTCTCAATCTGCCTCATGAATCTGAAATGTTTCTGGTGACTTCCTTTTATGGAAATGCAGAATCAAGCATTTGACGATTCATGATCCTGTAATAGTTTTAAAAGTGAAGTAGTAGTACAATGAAATGGTAAAAAAATCCCCCCGCTTATTTCTTCTACTTGCTGAGGATGGAACAGCATGCAAACCACTATATTTAAAATATGAAATTACCAGATAGTATTTCTTTTTAACAGGTCTAATATATGCAGCTTCCAGGTACAACAAAACCAACACCTCTTTGTGCAGCAGGTTACTATGAAATAATTCCCTAAAGAACAAAGGAAACAAAATACTGGATACTGGCACAGACTGAAAATTGGAGGTCAGTAACTGAAAGTGGCAAGCACAGAATGATGAAGCAATAAGAAGGGAAGACAAAGAAAGGAAGAAAACTGGGTACTCAGAACTGCACAAAATTTCCACAGTTACTTTTGCCACCCTCTAGTTAGAATTCTAATACTCATCTGGTCTGACTGGATAAATTTTCTGGTATTTCTTTCTGACCTTAAATATGTGAATGCATATAAGAAGGGTAATTCACACAAGTGTACTGATCTAGTTGTATCCATTACAGCTTTATTATTTTATATTTCAGTATGTTATTTTAAGAATTGAAAAACCTGATGCATAAAGTTTTATAAATTTTCTAAGCACTGTGGAGCAATGACTATCTTCAAAATTACAAGAAAACTTCTACAAGTAGAAGTCAGGATGGGTACATCAGAATTCTTAGTATTATATTCCAAGGCTGACCTCACGTGATTCAAAAATACATGCTCCACAAACTTTCAGAGACTGGTAAATTATAGGGTTTTCTGGAAGGTATTTGATTTTTTTTTTCCTCAAGGAAGGAAATATGCCTTTTTCTGGCTCATGTCTTCCAACCAATCAGTTAAGATTAAACCAAATCTAGGGTAAGACACAGACAAAACCAACCAACCCACAAACCAAAACAGAACTCCTAATGCCATTCCTCTTGGAACTTTATAAAGCTTGGTCGGAGACTGCTAAAACAATGACAAAAAGTTATTATGACATTACTAGCCTCACAAGAACCCACATTCCTAACTAGTCAAGATTAAAACCTCATAGGTAGGTGTGCTGAAAGGTAGGCAAAACATGAAACCATCCTAGAAACATACTAACCCCCTCATCAAGGGTTGAGGAAGAAGAATGTATCTCCAGAGAGGTACAGCTGGATTATCTTTACCCAAAGTGACAACACTCACATTCTATGACTTTACCAAGTAAGGAAAACAAACAACAAAATACCTTACTCTCTCACTTTTTTTAAGGCATAAAGACATACCACCATTTGATAGCAGAGATCCAAGTCTCTTACATATTATCACTGCTGACATTCTAGGGCAACAGAAGTTGAACCCAGAAGACAGACGTTCTGTTTCGGTACAAAATTCTGGACATGCTCAAATTACTAGTATACTGCACTAGAATAGTAAAACTACCAGCAGGATTACAGTGGGATGGAATTAGCCTTCTCTGGTTTTGGTTTCAAGAGACCTGTTAAAAATGAAACCTGAAGAGATTTAACTTTTAAGAAATCCTTGACTCAAGACTTACTGGCCTACAGGTAATAGCACGGAAAATGAAATTTTCCTAGGAGTGCACTTGCTAGCACATGGCAGTTCTTTGAGCTGCAAAGAACTATCATGCGCAATCTAAAGTGGGCTTTTCTAAGGGTAACTATTTTAGAATCATGATGGGTTGACTGAGGCCAGTAGCCATGCACCACACAACCACTCACACACTTGTCCACCTTCCCCCCTCAATTGGATAGATGAGAGAATAGGAAGAGCAAAAGTGAGATAAACACATGAATCAAGATAAACAGAGTTCAGTTAGTGAAGTAAAGGGGAAGAAAAAAACCCTAAGTGATACAAGAGCAATCTGTCACCATGTCCCCCCTAAGTACAGTGATGTCTAGCCATTTTTGAAGCAATATCACCTCTATGAAAATTCTTTCCTGTCCTTTTTCATTGCTGAGCATGACATTATGTGAATGGAATATCCCTTTTCTGAGTCTGAGTCAGCTATCCAGGCTGTCAATCCCTCCAACTCTTGCTCACTCCTGGCCTTGTTGAGTGTAGAGAGTGAGACAAAGATAAAGCCTTGACAACATGGAAGTGCTGCTCAGCAATAGCCAAAACACTCCTGTGCAATCAACATCCCCCATACCAGCTGCAATGAAGAATATTAACTCCATCCCAGCTGGAGCCAGGACAACAGCATGTAGCCATACAGACAAGTCATACAGTCATACAGATGAATCCCAAGATTTAGATCGATCGGATAATTTGAACAGTTTATATACATAATAATCAAGACTACAGCTATTTTTTTTACTATAGCCAAGGTGTCCAGCCACTTGATTAATCATGTCAAACAATCTGTAATTTCCAATGCAGTATGCGGCTTTATTGTTTAGCTGATGACAGCAAAGCCAAAAGCATTTAATTAGCAATTCATATAAAGCGTTCACAATCATCAGCACCTGCTTAACCTTTTTCTTCTTAGTGTTATTTGACTGTCTAGAAAAAAGATACTGCTCTGCATAAAAGGCCATGAATAGAGTACATTGCAAATGTTATAAAGAAATAATTTGTATGCTATAACACATATATTCAAATATATTTGAGTACCTGACACTTCCAGAATCTGCTTTCTTGAAATGTGAATTTTAAAGGAATGGAAATAAAATGGATAGCATCTTTAAAACAAGTTAACAAATGTTCAGTGCAAATCAACAAATATTCATGAAAATACACATCTGAATGAAAAAGAGTGTAAAATCAGAAAATGGATAATCTTAAGTTTTTCACAATTTACAATGTTTCAAAAACTTTAGAGGAGTTGTGTATTCTGATCTAGGACTAGATACACTCAAGAAACACCTATCTGTCTGGAGCTATACATAAAAACTGAATTATCTGCTATTTCTACATTGTTATATTGAGTTACTTTGAGTACAATCCTATATTTTAAGAAATAATATTACTTTTAATTTAGTTCTGAACAAAAGAATTCTTATTACTTAGTAGACTTCATACATAAATGTAGCAAATGAGAGAATACAGTGTAAAACATTTTTTTTTTTTTGATTTTGGGTTTTGTAGTATTAAATTTCAAATTTGAAAAACCATATGATTGTGAATTACTTCACATGGCTACAGTCCATTATTCTCATGCAGGAGCTTTTTTGTCTTATAAATATTTTATATTTCAGAAACATTAAAAAGCTTAAGTGTTCTATATACAAATTCCTAACAACTAATTTTACAACATGTATTATTTGATAAACTGTCTTTATCTACTTACTAACTTCTAAGTAGTAGGATTTATGAACTCAGGGAATTCAATAGACGCCCTGGAAATTATATGTAAATATTTGATTGTATGACTAACATAGTTTTCTATTACAGTATATTAGAATGCAAAAAATCACCAAACCAAACGATTCCACACCCACGAAGAGATGTTTCTTCTATGGTATCAGTTAAACAAGAAAGTCTGGAAGCAATGGAATCAATGAAACTTGGTCTACTGTGGTTCTGTATTTTAGAGTTAGTTCCCAGATGGATTCATTGATGTTTAATTAAGGGTTGAGTTCATGATACAGCCTTTCTCTCCCTGGAAGGCTAATAGGGTCATTCTTGTCTATTTAGCCACATATTTTCATTGAGATTTTAAGAGCTTAATATCTTAGGATCCCTAACCCTGTCACATTTGGTCAAAATTGGCCAGTGCATTAAAAATTATTGGCAGGGGAACAATCAACAGGCAGTGTGATCACATAAGCTTTCTTTCTTTCACCTCTTCTTTAAATTAGAAAATATCACATTTTAACATGGAATTTGGCTATGCAATTTTTTTTAGATTGTTTAAATACTGGTATAGACATCTTAAATCCTTTCAAAACAATCTTCAGAACACTTGCTGCCATGAGGTCTTAATCATCCTTCCCTGAAACAGTTTATTTTCCTCTGCAGTGGTACAAAAACTGTTTTTAACTACGAAACCCACATCCAATGATGAAAATGTACAAATGTTTCTGTAGTACAAAGAGTCTCTGTGCAGCCTTGGAAAGCTGCTTAACAAGCAAGTTTCCCACAAGTTATCAGGAATGTAAGTTGTCAATCTGTATCTTAGGTATGGGTCAAGGACTAAGTAATTAACATTTACCTTACAGGAATCGTTTAAATATTAAATTCAGCATTTTTAAGTTACAAACTTGTAACAAATTGTAGACATTTGTACACACAGAAAGACACAGAACACCAGCAGAACATGCTCAAGCAACACATTCAAGAAAGTGTTTATTATCAAAGGTAATAAAAAAGCTAGGAAATTATGTTTTCTTTTAGAAGTGATAATGCTGTCTATAATTGTGCCAGAAAAAGTGTTGAAGATCATTTTACCAGAACATTAACTACGAAGAAAAGGAATATTTATTTTCATAAAATCCTATATTTCTTAAAATGTGTGGCGTTTTTAGTATGATTCTATTGTATTTTGTGAGAGTACATTTTTAAATTAAAGCTATTTTTTAAAGATTTTTTAGCTTTTTTCATGATTTTTAGCTTCTAAACAAAAGTGAGGTTTTTTTCAGTAAAATTAGGACCAACATTAGACTTACTTTCCTGTGTTCTAGATGCATTAATTACAGACCAAGAATCACCATTACATTTTTTCAATTTATTCGAACTAAATTATTCGAAACTACATTGTATTAAAATGTAATCAGGCCATTAATCCTTCATTCTTCCCACACTCAGTGTTCCAGAAAATAAATATTTTTTAAAGCCTATTAGTACTTCAACACTACAGAAATATATCCTAATTCTACTTTATTTCTAATATACTCTTATAATGATGTGGTATAATTCCAAGATTAGTCTTTGACTAAATGTATCTAAACAGTTTACGGAACTGAAAAATTAATTCTAATCCTTTCAAACAGAACACGGTTAAATCCAATTTGTTCTGTGTCTGGGAAAACTAACTATCCAGATTATCTGTAAATACAATCTCTTTTCTGTAAGCAGAAGCAGAAACTTTAAGGATTGGTACATTTTTACACCAAGGGCTATAGTTTTAAATAGTTGAATAATTATTAAAAACCAATAAGAAGTACGAGGTCTCAAAATCAAAAGAACATTATTAAAAAAATCAATTTGATGGCAAACCAACAGCTAAAGTGGTGGTTAAGTAGTGAATAATTACACAAATATAATTAAACTAATTTCAGAAAAGCTTGTAAAATTCGTGGCCTGAAAACTTTTAGGAGAGAAAATTCATAGCAATGCCTCCTCCTGTGGAATGATAACAATGATTTATGAAGCTCAAGTCATTTCTGCTCATTGAGCTCAGTCAAGATTGGTTTCACATGATCAGCTCAAGTACAGCGACAGGCGATGTGTAGTGGCCCCACATGTTTGAACACACTAGGACACGCTCTTGTAGGTGATCCAATGGATGGGGGCAGGGGGTTAAAAACTGCCGCTTTGTTTTACCTACATTTTCCCCTCATTAGGATACACTCCTCCTGTAAAGTAAGCCACTTCTGGTGGTCGGTAGCAAAGTCTCATTGTAAATGCTCAGCAGGATAGTGGCAAAGCTGAGATTAATTCTCCATAGATTTATATAGACCTTTCTCACTGTTGATTGCTTGTACTGTTTCAAAGGTGCGTACGCTGCCTTTTTTTATTGCTGGTTACTGACTTCATTTCAGCATATGGTGGTTGGCGCCATGACACAAAGTGAACATTTTATACTAGAATTAAAGTGGATATTTGACAGTTTCTGTCAGAAAGTTCAGAGCAAAGAATTTGTGAGACAAGATTTATTGCATATTTTATGTGGGACACATCTGTTTCTCTGCTACATTTCTGCTTAAATAAAAAAATAAAGGCAATGAAGGTTCTTTAAGAAACAAAGACTGTCAATAAAAAGCATGAACTGAAAAACTACATTATTTAGAATCAATATAATCATTCTGACCTTATAAAAATGTGCTGTTTGGAACTATGACAGTCCCCTTCTCCTTTTTGTTCATCCATACAGATAGGATTGGGTAGGAGAACATCAAGCCCAAACTGATTCTGAACTAGACGGATATCCAGATTTAATGGCAATGAAACATTAAATCTAAATACTGATAATGGATATTCACATATAAAAGTAAGGTGAAATATTAAGGGAGATTTTGCCTTTTTTTTTTTTTTTTTTTTTTTCTTTTTAAAGCATCCATGCATTTTAATGATGTGAAATGTGCCAAATGAACAGTTCTTGTTTTGAAAATCTGTTATAAAACTACAGGCCAGTTATGAGACAATATGCAGCAAACTATTCCACATTTATCTATTATTATCATTGAACCTAATATAGTTTGGCCTGTGAAGTTCAATATTTTAATCTTCTTCAGACCTGAACCAAAACTGAATTTGAAACTGGTAGGATCTTGTTTAAGAAAAAAAAGTTGTGTGCCTTAAACAAAAAAGAAAAAAATCTTTCAGTAAAACTCTAAATTTTTAACCAACAACATGACCATTTCTAAACATTAATATTTAGTAAGAAAATCTATTATTGAGCCTCAGAAATATGAAATTTAAATAGGTAGAATTAAACAAGAAAAAGATACAAAAATAAAATATATTACCCAAAAATCACATATACCTTTATGAAAAAAGCATGTATGACATAACTTCTACTTACAGACTACAATAGAAAAATCACTTCTCTTGGACTACATACATTCTACACAAATAGTTATGATATATAGTAAAAAATACTTCTAATACAGGATCAATAATTTCCCAAACAAAAATGTTGCAATTTCCTCCACAAAGTGACAAACATCTGTCAAATTTTTTCATACTTCCAATGTAATTAATTCTTGTTTTTAACTCAAAGTTTTTCTACAACTTTAAGTAGGAAAATTTATCTACATACTAGTTTGAAAGGCCTCTAATTAGACATTTTTTACCTGTAGTGCATGTAAATATTTTTAATGTTCATGTTTATCCTCATATGAAAGGAAAGAAGAGGATATGAGTATTAGATAACAGGATCAGGGAATGTGAGTGCAGCAGCTAATCCTATCACTGCACACTTTCTGCTCACTGTACCTCTAGGGATTTATTATTACCTAATTGCTTACGAAGTATCTCCTATCTCTTGGAAATGGCTTTTACTCAATAATAATAGTAGACCTGTGCAAAAGGAAATTCCAATTTTTCTATTAGTAGAGAGTTAAATACGATTGTAGTCATAGTTGAATTTTTGACTGCCATTTTGATTCGACATTATCCATTAAAAGCCACAAAAACTATTTCTGAGAAAGATAACACAAATAATTTACATTTAAATTCACTATGCCATAATAAAACAGTCATAATGAGTGCAATTCCTCTTTTTTTTCTCTCTACTATAATAATCTAGAAAAATTAAAATATTGAATCAACTTAAAAATATCATATGCAGGTAAAAGTAATAATATACTTTGAAATTTCGTCCATCTGGATCTATAATCACAAAATATTCTTTACAGCCAATATTTGTAATGACAACTTACTCTAAAAAAGTTTTTGAAATATAATAAAATTATTAGAAATATTTTTAATTTTGAGAAGGAATTTTAAATACTGAGCAAATTTACTTCATGTTCATCAAAATCCAACCCAGATCAAATTACAGTACAATGAAAAAAATGACTGGAGGTAAAAAGGCAGGAAAGTCAAAGTTCCCCTACCATTACTTCGAATAGAATTCATAGAATCAACTCTCCTAACTAAACCTGGGGATTCCCTGTCCTATGAACTGCCCAATTACATATAAGGAAAGAATCCCTAATGTGTAAAGCTTAATAATCTTTAACATATATATATGCCTTATCCAAGTCCCATGCAAGTCAATGCTGGATCAGGTCCTTTATGTAAAACTGAAGTTAAGTAAACACACTGTAAACATTTACTGATAAATGGTACTGATAATTCCACAGATAATCAAATAAAACACATTTTGTAGAGCATTCTTTTCCTCTTAGCATTATATTCTTTAATGCTTGAAGATTCTGCTTGGCCACAGAAACTACCCTGTTATGTCTAGTCAGGTATTCCTGCTTTTCTGAGAGCACCAGGGTCCTCTATAATACCACATTTTGTTGCAGAGATGGCAACACTTTGTGGAGGGAACTTTCAGAGTTTAAGACATTTCCAAGATGAAAGACTTCATAGACATGCTTTGTACAAACAGTTATATCCTAAAATATACTATTCAGAAGCTGAAAAGAAATCCTTTAAGAAATATTCTTCAGACACTTTCAAAACAGATGACTTGGGACAATGTTTAGATGGCTGAAAAATCTTGATGCTAAAAGTTTGAATTGATTTACATGCAATGAAAAAAGTACTGTTCCAATAAACTTCATACATACACCTCCTAAGGAAACAAAACTACTGATTCCTCCACCTTTGTCAGGGTGTTCAAAAGCAGAACTGAAAAGGCTCTTTGCGGGACAAAGGTGCATTATTAAATATCTTGCTCTGGCATCTGAAATATTTAGGCACACAGGTATTACAGAAGTTGCAGGAGAGGTTGAATGATGACCTGAAATCAGACTTTTTTTTTACATTTAGGAGAAGTCTGTCTTTAATCACAGCCATAATCTCACAACACTACATTATCCATATGGTTTTACTCTGTCATTCCTCAATTTTGAGAGCTTAGTAGCAAGCTGGTGCTTTGTCTTTTAACTAGCTTCAAATTTCTGATAACTGCCCTAGGAACTTTGCTATTTTTGTTCTCAAAACAAGGGTTCTGCTACATCCTGCTCAACACCACTGCAGGTTTTACCTGTTCTAATTGTTTAAAAAGGAAATAAGAATTTACACCGTAAGAGCGCTCTAACTTCTTGATGAAAGTTTCAGCATCTAGTATTTTTATTGATCATGACCAGGATATTCATGTGCTTGCACAGGTAAGAAAAGTAATAGAGAAAAATCATGAACACACCAAAATTACAGAAGTCTACAGAGAATCCCACACAAATGCATATCAGATTAAGCATGTTATTGTCATGATCAGTTTATATTATATAGCAGCAGTGAAGGGTATTGCCAACCTTAATACAAAGATTATGGTGTGAAATTATGGAGTACAGGGGACAAACATAATGTCAGAGTGACTAGTGTGATGGTAAGTACTAGAACCTTTTGAGAGCAAGTGTGTTTGGTCCTTTCATTATTTAAGTGCGTGAATCTCTTCTATCCAATCCTTCCCAGTTCTTGACTCTGCTCTTTCCTTGCAGTAGTATTCTTCCATATATGTAAGCACTTACTCAAAGGATATAGAATCTAAAGTAATGATTCAGAGAGCATCCTGACTTCCTGAAAGGAAAGCTTTGACATGGATTTAAATTCTGTTAGTTCAGTGACTTTGAGTATCAGCAAAAATAGGGCAAGACATGGATGTCCACAGCAAATCAAATCCAGATAAACTGTGTGCTAGTGGAGTTGACTGGCATAAGAGAATAATGACACAAAAAGTAGAAAAATCATGAAGGCAATTCATTAAGAATACAGTAAAAAAGAAGGCAGCTGGACTAAAAGAATAGCCTAACAGTGTCCCTGTGAAAAGCCAACACACATAACCTACAGTTCTGTTTACCTCTAAGTCTGTGATATAGACATTGGGCAAAATCCAGTGGAACTGAACAGAAAATAGAGGTTTATTATTAATATCAAACAATATTGTTTATATTTTTAATATTAACATTGTTAATATTATTAATATCAATACTGATTCTTCTGTAATAGAATGAAAATTCCAAAGAGAATGTTAGAGTCTGGACAGTTGATAGTGGCTATAGTAAAGGTATCAGTAATTCTAGGTATAGAATTTATAAAAACATACACGCCATATTTTTGTATTAAATCAAGGGTATCAACACTAACATTCATTATGTCACTCCACTGCTATTGACAGGAAATCCTTCTCTATCATGAAATGCTAGCGACTTTGTAGCAGTCATGGTAATTCAGTTTAACAATCAAATTGAAAAGAAGCTGAAAGGAACTGCTGTATCTTTAGAGATTCTTTCCTTGTCTTCCAAGAGAGGATGACATTACATTTTTAATTACCAGTTCTTCTAAATCATATTCATATTACACGTTCTGATAGAGAGTAACCTTCCAATTTTTACAGCAAGTCATGACTAGTGGAACTGGTTACAGCAATTTGATGTATATCTTTTTCAAAAATAATAAATTTAAAATTTCCTGAAAAGTCATGGCTGTAATTAACATCAATTTTCAGGACTTTGATGCTGGTAATTCTGGTAGTGTAGGAGGACATACTCATTTCAGAGCAAATTCTTGTTCTTTAAATTCGCTCACTGTCAATATTGCATTAGTTAAAAGGCATATGGATGCAATCACATTCCAGAACAACTTACTTGGTGTCTTATGGACCAAGACTATTGTCTATCTGTACAGTCTCTGAGTACCACAGCAATAAGGTTCCATGCTTTGCAGACTCATGCCAATTTATGTAAATCACTCTTTCATCTGTTTAAATACAACGATCTTTGAGTGATGAAAACAGTTATGACTGTCACAAACAGTTTGAAAGATAAAAGTAATTCTGCTGCTGGCTTATAAAACAGCGTTCCAGAACTAAACACAAACTTTGCCTGGTCTGTAATGTCATTGCTGGGAAGGATAAAAAGTTTTAAGCAAACATTATCACTGCAAGGAAGTATGACATATTTTTCATGTTTGACACTGGACATAAATATCCTCCCACACTGTTTAATGTGAGAACTGCATATGTGTGGCAGAGCTAATAAAACATCTCAGTGAAAACAAATGAAGAGAAAAAAGTTATGGTAAGTAGAACAGAAAATAAAGCTTTGAAGTTAAAAGTCTTCATATCTGTATATTTTATTCACAAAAGGAAGAATCAGTATTTGATATGCAGACTGGATAGTTACAGAATATGCAAGCGAGCCTCATGCCTCGTAGAACTGATTATCTGTATAGAGATATATTTTTCAGTTGACAGAAGCAGCTTCATAATTGCAGGTAAGAAAATCAGGACAACTGTAAGATCCTTAAAAGTGCTATTGCTCTTCTGTTGTTTACATGTGGTATTTTAACAGGCAGCTGTTACTGAAATTCAGTGCTTTAAAAAATTATCCTTGATTTTCTTATTTCACTTTTTCAGCACTAAAATGTTCAAAAGCTTTACAAATATAATGGAACAAGTATCATAACCCAAAATGTAGATTAAAGTAGAGGACTACAACACTAGTAGGAAGACAAGTATGTGACTTCAAACACAGTTTTAGAATATTTTTCTTTCTTTCTGTTAATATTCTTCTTGGGGTGAAAAATTATAACTTTATTGCATAGAAGCAAAATTCTAAAGAGTTCTCAGAAGTTTCTGATATTTTGGGAAGTCATTAAAGAAAAGCTCCTACCAAACTGCTTTGAGTAAGTACTTTAAACAATATCTATACCTGTCTTAAAAACAACTATAATAGTGTCACACTATTAAAGGAAATGAGTGCCAATGTAACTTTCTTCCTAATATCTGGCTGTATTAAAATGTATAAAGGTATGTCCTATTAACAGTAACAAAGAAATAAGAAATGTTATTATATTGCGAAAATGATGTCTTGGAGTATTGTTGACGTATGATTCACTACTACTAAATAATATTAACATTCTGCTTTCTACTTCATAGACTGCTTTGATAGAAAAACAGCCAATGTGAGTGAAAATACCTTTTTTTCCTGTAGATTATCATCCTCCTACAGTCAAAATATGTACAAGGCTAAAAACTAATAAAAGAAGGTTCCTTTCCCTGGGTTAATACAAAAAGTGCTACTAGATGAGGGGCATAAATCACTGTGTATGAACACCTACAGCACAAGAGCAACATCAAGGATAGAAAATTTACAGACCTACTGAATTAGGAAATAATCAACAAGAAACTGAAAGCTGGTCAGATGCTAGCCTTTATCACAGACTCACAGAATGGTCTGGGGTGGATGGGACTCTAAAGCTCATCAAGTTCCAATGCCCTTGCCATACGGGTGGTTGGAAAAACTAGACCAGGTGGCCTTGAACACTTCCAGGGTTTCATCCACACCTTTCATTCACAGGGCATTCACACCTTCCCTGGGGAACTTGTTCCAGTGCCTCACCACCTGTATTGTCTAACGTAAACTATTTTTTTTCCCCAGTTTAAAGACATTCCCCCTTTTCCTGTCACTAAATGTCCATGTAAAAAGTCCCTCTCCAGCTCTCTTGTAGCCCCATTTAGTTACTGGAAGGCTGCTCTAAGGTTTCCCCATAGCTTTATCTTCTCCAGGCTGAACAGCCCCAACTATCACTTCCCAGGCTGAACAGCCCCAACTATCAGTTTCAGCCCTCTGATCATCTTCATGGTCTTCCTAATAGAATTTATTTCTTACTTTCTTTCCCAAGGGACTATCTCAACAATCTGTGGTGCACCCCAAAAGGCAAATGAGGAAATGTGGATCAAAAGTCCCATTCTGCATCAGAAATACTTTAAAAAGTGTATTAGAGTGGATGCATGCCCAGGTAGCTACTGCAGCCTTGCTAAAATTATTAAGAAAGAATCACTCAGCATTTAAAATCATATTTGCAGACTTTTTCCATCTAGTTTCTAAGCTTGTCTGAAGAATGCACTAGCTCCTGAAATAATGCTGTGGTGATTAACTTGGTCTATGACTATTTTTCTATTGCACAGTCCCATAGACTGCACAGTGTTGACCTTTTAGGTAGTATACATAAAAGTACCAGTACAGCAGCAGCTGTAGCAAATTTGTACCAAAGCAATTAATTTAACCAACATTTCCTCAATGCTAGGCTAGAATTCTAAATATAGGACAATTTCTTGTAGTTTGGGATTAATCACAACAGATTGATCTCTTTGACAAATCCCTCCCTCTCCATCTTGCTTGTTACCTTGGACACTTCAGTTTATCATGAGACTGTCCCAAATAGCTTTGCTTTCCACTATTAATGAATTTCAAAAACTGTTCTGTCTTGACATCAGACTACTTGTTTCCCCGATGCTGCTGTAAAATCAATGAATTCCTCTAATAGCACAGTTGTCATCACCAAGATGCTTTATTCTCAGAAAAATGAAAGAGAAGCAGCTATGCTCTTCCCATGCTAATTTCTATGAAACATAAAGACTTTTTGATTGGCACATTCCAGAATATGAGGGAGGAAACCAAGTCCATCTTAAAGTTTTTACATACTTTCTGACCTGGATCCAATGAAGAAGAATTTGGGATCAGATTTTGCAAGACCCTGCATTAATCAGATTATGGATTTCTACATTTATTAAAACGGACAAACAGTATGAAATAGTTCAGTGTCAAAATAAGAAATAAATTCAATTAAGGCTATTCACCTACTCCTGTATGTAATTTACTTTCTGGTTTGTATTATTCTTGAGAGAATGCACAATAAAAAATGCTTTGAAAAACTAACACCAATGGCTACTGGCCAGCACTCCCTCCTAGCAAGCTGCATAGTTGCAGGAAACAAACTCTTTCTTTTCTGCTTTTTAAAACAGAGTATTTTGCATCTTTCTCATACTCACCTAACTATTCTGAGCGGGTTTTGTGTGAGATAACTTCATATCAAAAGAAGTTTTTTTTCTAAGCAATTCTGAGCAAGAATTTAATGACCTAAAGAGCATTCCAAACCAACCATTAAGTTCATGATTTCAAAGGTCTTCTTGCATATCTTGGCAATTTAAATAGAAAATATTTATCAACATAATTCTAACTCCCCCACAGTAATTCCAATGGAAATACAGTAAGTGTATATTAATTTACAGTAATTAGTAGGTCTCTGTACTATAGTTATTATATTATTGCATATAATATAATTAAATCTACTAAAGATTATTTCCACTTTGAGAATAATCTATGTCTTTTTCAAAAAGCATGGATATATCAAATACAGCTAATGAAGCATTAAGGCAGTTTACACAAGACATCTTTCATGTGGGATTCAAAAAATACTTGACAAAGATCATCTTTCACTATGAAAAACAGCAAGAATCCTTATTTAACATTCTGGGTACCAGTAAAGTGAGGCACTCTCTGAAAAGGATATGATCCAACTCTGCTAGCATCACAAAGTAGCTAAACTGGGAATAGAACCTAAAGCTTTTGGCACCTAATTCACTGTTGAAGGCACTGGGCTACATTACATCCAGTTATACAAGACAGCACTGACATCAACAGAAGTACAGTTTATCCCCTCTAGCATTTTAGAATGTCAGTCTCCATAACATTCTCAGTGTTTTTTGTTACAACAGAGCAAGTATTAGACTTAATTTGTATTAATTATAATTATGAAATATAAACATTTCAGTTTAAGCAAATCAGTTTTTCTTTTTCCTTACAGTATTTCTAACTTAGCGTTGACTAGGAATGATGGGAATTATGCATCAAAAACGAAAAACCTCAGTATCTATGAGTTCCAGCCCTACTTTCAATCCAGAAGTTTCAGAAAAGCATCTGAGTTTTGGATACTTGCTGTGAGCTGGCAGAAAGATAACAGACGATTTTTTCTTACATTTGCTTAAACAAGCCACAACTCTTTTTTAAACAAACAAAACCGAAAGCAGATGCTCATCAGATGCTCCGTATTATCACTTAACTCCTAATTTCAGAGAAGCAGCTGACTTTGCAGACACTTACCTCTGAGCTTGACATTTGTCCAATGCCTATTCTAGTGTCATAAATCAAGATAGGTTTCTGTGTTATTTTTATCTATCTTCAGTGTAGGATTTTATAGGATTGCCATTCTAATGCTACAGAAAGTATCACTCACCATTATAAAGATTCAAATCAATCAGGTGATTGATGAAGAAATAGGGTCAACAGTTGAGGAACCTGGCAACCTACTGAAAACTCATCTCAGAATAAGACAGATTAAACAAAGGTGCCAAAGGGTGAGAAGTTAAATCATATAAAACTAAATGTGTATGATTAGATACCATAAAGCAAACATTATAAAGCAAGAGAACAATAGAACATAAGAAAAAAAGTGGACAAGTAAATAATCCATGTGGTTTTGTTCTTTCTAGAATGCAAAAGACCTGAAACGCTAAAAAGTGTCCAAGAAATTTAATATAAAGAACTTCTTGTCCCAAGACACCATACAAGAATGTATCTCCCCCATACACACACTTTTTTTTAATAATATATACATTATTCATACACAAGGATAAAATTTTCTGTTACACCGACAGACAGACATATCTCAATTTCCGTATCAATAGGCATAACCAGGGCAAATAATTGGAAGAATATGTTTTTCCTTTTGAAGTGATAATGTACAATTAAATTGCAATTTTATCTAAAGTAGAACTAATCTTCCTCCTAGATCAACTGGGGGTTTTTGTCCTATTCCAATCATCAGAAAGTGAGTAGATCAGCACTGCAGAGGAAACCAGGTACTATGATGCCTTTAGTTTTTGAGACTGTGATGAAATGATTTGCTGTTCCTTCTGTTGGTTTTAGCTGGGGTGGAGAGAACTTTCTTCACAGCAGCTCCTATGGTGCTGTGCATCGGATTTGTGACCTGAACAGTAGGTAACACACCCATGTTTTAACTATTGCTGAAGAGGCTTGCACAGCATCCAGGCCTTCTCTATTTTTAATGCTGACCCACACAAAATAGGCTGGGGGTGCACAAGAAGGTGGGAGGGGCCAAAGCTGGGACAGTTGGCCGAATCAAACAAAGGAAGTGGCAGAATCACTAACACTGGAAGAGTTCACAAAATGAGTTGATATTGTGCTTAGGGACATGGTTTAGTGGTGGAACTGGCAATGTTAGGTTAATGGCTGGACTTGATGATCTTAGACATCTTTTCCAACCTTAATAATTCTATGAAATGGCTGAACACCTTCCTACTGATGGGAGTTGCGAATGAATTTCTTATTGCATTGCCTGTGCACACAGCTTTTGCTTCCCCTATGAATCTGTATCTCAACCCGTTAGTTGTCCTTCATTTACCCTTCCATCCCTCATTCCCTCCCCATGGAGGGGGAGCAAGCAAACTAGCTGTGGGGCACTTAGCTGCCAAATGAGACTAACCATAATAGTCCTCATGAGAACCAGGGTGTAGAAGGAATTACAGAATCTGTGATATGATTGAGAAAGACACCATTTGGTTAGTGTCTTGGCAAGACCTGGGCAAAACTGAATTATTACAATACCTTGCAAGCTAGATCAAGAAGCATGCTGGAGATGATAATGGCTCCACAGAAACATACACATACATATATATATATACACACACACATATACATATAGAGAGAGAGTGTACTATGTCAACCTTGATGTTAAACTGTAAGTGAAAATTTCCAAATTAATAAGTTAGAAAGATAATACCACTGTCCTGCAGTGACAAAATGATTTCCACTATAATGTTTTGTTTTAGACGTTATGTGGCAAGAAATTTGCTTCTTTAACACAGTCCAAATACACTTGCAAATAAAAGAAAAAATATATCAAATAAATATATCCATTGAGCTCCATGGCCTGAGAGAAAGGTAAAGGAGAATATTAGCATATTTAACACTACAATACTTATGAAAGTATTAAGCTAATAAATAAATTATTACAACAAATCTGAATGCTCACTAATAGTAAATAAACATTCTGCCTGGATTAGTAGATTCACATAGTTCAACTGACTTCTCAAACAGTAAACTGTTAAACTGTTCACCGTTTCTACAAGAAATACAATTAAATTCTTAACAATGCCTAAGTTAGTTGTCAGGTATACAGAACTTACACTGTTTATGCAAAAACTCTCTTCTCCTAAAAGGGGAGGGGGGAAAATGTATTCCCTTACACATTTTGCCCAACTCCAAAGGCAATGGTGCTGGCAGAAGCAGGTGATGGGGAACACCTACTCTGGGACACAGGAAAGAGCAGGACTGTTGTTTTCAACAGCAACTTGTTTTTACAGGGTCTTGAATTGGATGATCAAATTGTACCTTGGATGTCAGTCACCGCCTCCAGACTTTACCTCAGTAAACCATTTTTTAAAATCGTACTGCTGACTCGAGCAAGACAAAGTCTTTAAATCTAAATAAGCCAGTTCATAAGCTCACACTATCAATAAAAGCTGCCATTACATCATGTAAATATGTGGACTTTCTCCAAAAGAGTATCTTTTGTGATGAATGTATTTTTCATTTTACCTATAAATAATAATGAAAAAAAAGCACAAGATAATCAATGGGAAATGGGTGTGAACAAGGGAACAATTATCTTTGACAAGAGATGTCTAAGATCTGTATAACATACATTAACATACATTAGGCACATTAGGAACATCATCTGTAGGAATTTTCAGAAGCAACAGATACATAATGCAGCTTACATGATGAATACCGCTGTGAATCACTACACTACTTGCCAATAAATTTTTTTGGACGTGGTTACCTCTCTGGAAGAATTCCTCTAATTTTTCCTTGAAGGGCTGGAGATGCTCTTCAGAAGACTCTCTGCAAACTAACTTCATCTGCTTTTCAGAGGCTACAAAAAGAAGTTGAGACACATTTGTGGCATAAGTCATCTACCAGAAGTAGAATCCAGCACCGTAGAAGCCTACATTTAAATTAGTCACCTGAACTTACTTTAGAGGAAATAAATATGCACTAAGGAATCCAGCAATTACATTAAAATAAAAAATACCAATAGTAGTCTAGCATACCAAATAGAAAATTCTGTATGGGTTTAGGGAGTGGAATTTGTGTTTAGTAATGACTTGTCCTTGCACACTAATTCTAGGTGGTATATTTAAAGCTCTAACTTTGTACTGAGTGGAGGATGTCATGTATCTGGGCTGATTTTAATCAATCAGTACCAGGCATCCTATACTCAACCATTTTTCCTAAAACAGTGATTTCCTAAAACAGGAATTCAGCTTTAATTAAGCACTGTAACTCCAGACCATGATATAAATTAGTAGAAGTCTGTAAGAAATTTAACTTACATCTAAGTGCAATGTGTTTACTATTTAATCTGTTACCTTAAGAACTGATGCCATACCAATTTCTAAAATACTCCATTTTTTGCCAATGAATTGGCAAACTTCCAGAACTTCTAGCAAACTTGGTAGATTCCAGCATTCCACGCTAAAGATGGAGATAGTTAGAAATCTAAATGCAATTACCTTCCATTTAGCAACTGAATTTATGAACTATTGTAGCATTTTTCCCCCCCACAATTCCTTGTTCCCAAGCAGCAAAATTTAGTCTCACAACCTGCAGCATATGACAGATCTTTCAAACTGTTCAGAGTAAAGTCAACAGGTATTTATATGGCAGATATTGGGCAGAATGGAGTGTTAATTTAAAAATACTGGATTGGGAAAAAAATCTTCTATTAACTGCTCAGTTTAGTGTCTTTAAGCAAAAAAAAGAAATTTGAATTTTCTGTGACTATTACAATATACTGACTGTGTGTACAGTTAATATTTATGTTTGTGAAATTAGAAAGAGATTTCATTCAAGCAAACTGTGGCACAACTTTGCAAGGCAAGAGACATCAGAGTTTTATAGGCAGAAAAAATCTAGCAAAATAAATGAGACTATTTTAAGTTTCTGACTAAGCTTGAACAGAGTAACAGCTACAGGTTTGTGTTTTTTCTTTTTATTTAAACAAATCTACAGAAAATCATATGAGGCAATATTTAGAAATTATTTTGGATAAATATAAAATGACAAAACTAAAAGTAACAGTACACATAATATGTTCAAGAATTTTAAACACAGTAAACATACATGATTATTACAGTCATGTAAGGTTGCAATGATTGCAAACAGGTAATTATTTTATAATACTCCTACATAATTAAATTTGTATAAATCTATACAGAATTAATGAATATGTATTATAATAATACGTTTATAGGTACCGTAATATCTGCATGCACTGTAATATACACTAGAAAGGCATTTTCCCAAACATATGGTATTGCTAATACATTGTCTTAAGAACTGAAAGCTCCCTGGATGTCTCCTACAAGCTTTAATAACACAAGATTTAGAAAAGTTACTCCGATGTGTCCCATGTAAATATTTAAGTGACCAAGACTAGGATGAATTGTTTCTAAATTAAAATAAAGAATATATAAACAACCTTCAATAATTTTTTTTAAAATTGAGATGACAAATGTTAACCTTAATCAGATGACAAAAACTGGAGAGAAATACGGACAAGAAATACAAATATATAGAGCATATAGCGAAAAAGCCGATTTGGGTAGTGAATTCTTAAGAACAATCCTAACAACCTTAACAAGGAGATCAACATTTGGTATGAACGGAGAGTAAGGCAGCAGGCACAACAATGAAGAGAAAATGAGACAGATGATTCAGAATAAGTAAATTGGGGTGCTGATTAAAACTCTAGAAGTTTGAAATGAAGTGAGATGAGGGGAGATACCAGTTTCAAATGCTTAAGTCAGCTTGGAACAATGAAACTGAAAGAGACAGAAGTCTTGTAAATGTTGGCAAACTCTAATAATTTACATTAATGAAAAGCCTTTAAAAGAGATATTTGGACGATTATCTGTTGACAACATCTATCTAGATGATACCTACCTAAAACAAAAATCTACCCATTTGCTTCATGAAGTTCTTGCAGATAATTGCCAAAATAGAATGAAGGGCTCTTTTAGCTTAGGAACCAAGGACAAGGGTGATGAAGTGAAAACTTGTTAATCACAAAAGCAGTGTATTTGTCTTACACTGCTTATTCCTCCTTTAACTGACTGAATTTAGGTTATACTTCCCTCAATAACCTATACTTTCGTTCTACAAACAAAAAAGTATCCAAGCACCTGAAGGTCAACTAATTCTGTTTAAAGTCAACTGCACTGAAAATTTTGAGTAAAACTTGAATATACTTACTAATGTTAAAAATAAGACATATCACATGGGTATAGTCAGTAACTGATGGCAGTCACAAACTTCAGCTGGAATTGCAGGCTCAAAAATGTTGTATTCCTCCTGAAATTTCTCTGGTTCCAATCCTTCTTTCAATGATGAAATGTTCTAAGCAGAATAATGATTCCCTGTCCAATATCTATGCAAGTGGTGGCTAGGACTACCAGCCAAATGCACCTTTTATGCTGAAGAACCTTAGAACATCATCAAAGTTCCTTGGGATAGCTATGGCAAGGAATGATGGAACTGTGTTCAAATGAATCACAAATCAGATACATATTTTGAAGAGGAAAAAGATTTAATGACAAAATCAATTATTTTTGTATTAAAATAGCAGTTGTAATGATACATATTAAAGTCAGTTGGTCTTTGTTAAGCTACTTTGTAATAATAAGAAAAGGCTACAGTACAACTCTGACCTACCTCAGTTCTACATGACATAATAGAAAGTTTTTTGGTAACTAGCATTCATTGAATTTCCTGTCATACATACACAAGGTTTTTGTTTGGTTGGTTTTTTACTTAAAAATTTACTTGAAATACACTGTTTAATAAAAACCAAACCAAACCAAAAACCAACCAACCAACCAACCAAAAAAACACCAAAAAACCCAAACCAAAACAAAAACAAACAAAAACCCCCAAAAAAAACAAACACAAAAAAACCACAAAAAACAACAAAAACACACAAAAAAACCCCAAAAAAACCAAAAAAACCCCAAACAAAAACAACAAAACAAACAAACAAACAAACAAACAAAAAAAAAAAAAAAAAAAAAAAAAAAAACAAAAAAAAAACCCAAAAAAAACCAAAAAAACCCCAAAAAAAAACAAAAAAAAAAACAAAAAAACAAAAAAAAAAAAAAAAAAAAAAAAACAAAAAAAACCAAGAGCATGCCATGCCAGACATTATATAAAAAACCTAAAACTGAAAAATCCAGTTCCATTAATTGCTTTGATTTTCCTTGCTTAAAACACTATAACAAAAGTGAAGGAACATTACATCAACTCTTTATATTTTGTTCCCATATTCACTTCAGTAGAAACCTTTACTCTTTAAAAGTCAGCAAGGTTTTTATTAGAATGATTCTGAGGTAAAGGATCCTATTATGCATTTCCCTTTTGAAATAAATACTAAAAAGCTGCTTTCTGAAAAATCTCTGGAGGAATTCTGAGGAAGCTGACATCCAGCACACTACACGTACACTTTTCCTCTCACCTTCTCATTCCAAAATAAACATTTGTGAAAATAAACAACCTGTTTCAGCATGACTGAGTTCAAACAGATGCAAATTCTCCATTAATGTAATAAACTTTTGGTTCTTTTCCTTGGTATGCGCTGTATGTTAGTGAAATTGAATGTAATATGCTATTTTGAAAACTGTTTATTTTTAAATGAGCTATTGCAAAAAAAAAAAAATAAAATTAAGCCCTTACAAATTGCTGGATGTACATCATACTTCACCCACTACACATTTTGGCCACAGAAATGGAAAGCATTAGCAAAACATTAAAACAAAGCTGGAAACTGCTGATTATCAGTTTGCCACTGTCCTCAGATTTAATGCAGTACTTGGCTCAAAAAGTTCTTTAAAAATCCCCAATATAAGTGAAAATATTTACAAAATAGAATGTCTCTCACTTAATGCCTATTGGGCAATAGTCTTTTAAAACTCCACAGACACTTGTAAATCTGTCAAAAGAATCACGGCCCATAAACAAACTTTCACGTAAAGAGCATTTCAGTGTCAATCAGACAGGATTTGGAATTTTTTACGGACTCTTTTTAAAGTAAACGCAAAACCAGAAACAGTTTAATGCTGATAACAGTAAATTACTGTTTACTCACCAGAACCCACCAGTAGCATTTACAGGAATCATCCTGACAGCGAAACCAAGTATCAACACCATGAATTCCTATAAACCTGTCACTGACACTATCCTCTATGAGTTATGCCTCTGTGAAAGCTCCTAAATCTCCCCACGGTCCTGTCTGTTCAGAGCCTGGCAGGTTATATGGCCAAGCTTGCTATTTTATTTTGTTATATTGCAGGTGTGTCTTTGACATTTGATAATTCTTTTTTAGAACCCTTATCCTTTCCCTTTCAAAGATCTTTTGAAACCATACCACAAATTAATTCAACATAGTGCTAAACAACTCCAAATTTCTGCATGACAGAATCCATGACTTCTTACAGTGCAGAAGCCTGTTGCACTACTTGGGCCAATATACCCAAATAACAACCAAATAAACTTCAGATAAAATGTGTACATTTAAATTACTCAGCAAGTGCTATATCATTTTTTTGTGATTTAGTTGCTTTGGTTTTGCTTTATTAGGTTTTCTAACTTGCAAACAACTTTGTAAGCCAAACAAAAATTTACAGGAGATGCATGTTTACCCATTGGACACTGCTTCAGGATCTGGGTATATTCTCTTGTCAATTGCATGCACTTAGATACCTATTTACTGGAAATATGCACATGAGATTTTAGCTTCATGCAATCCATTACATTTGTACTATCTACAGCTCTTGCTCTGATTTATAAACTTGCACGTAAATGTTTCTTTTAAGATACAATTTTAAGTAAATATGAAGAAGGGAAGAGATTCATCTTGACTCCTTTGGAGCACATGGTAGGAATTTTGGCAGCTTCTAACTGCAAGAGGTCATGCTGCTACTGACTCAGAAAAGTTTCAGAGAAAGTATTTTATTTGCCCTTTTGAACACATTTATAATCAGTACACATCTCGACGGAAACTCACAAAGGTTCAAGCACTAACACCCTAGCCAGAGCTGGGCTGATTAATACAAAAGCCTTTGACCAAAGTAGAGAGGGATATGCCACGAAGCAGGGTGGGAGGTTTTCTGAGACAAAAGTATCTGAGAAAAATGTAAGAGAGGATCAGATTGTGGTAGTGCTCCATTCTCAAGCTTCACTTTTATTGCCTTAAATAAAGGTCGACAATTTAATGCAAAAAAGTGTAAGCACACATACCACTAAAAACACCATTCTAACCTATTACTCACTTGTATAGCTACAGTTCTGTGAAGGTGTTTTCAGCTAATTTAGAAGACATGTATTTCTATATACAATTATTTTTTTCACACATTAATTATTAAATGTTATTAAAAAAAATAATTCCAGAGGGTAGAGGATAGTAAGTCAAACTTTAAAACAGGTGGTCTTTGTCTGAAATACATTTTCCTTGTGACACATAGAAATAAGTATTTGTTTAGATGCTCAAGCTCTCATGTATAAATGAGACAGAAAAAAAAAAAAAAACATTACATTGACAAGTCCTAAGCTACAGAAAGTAAAATAACTGAATTAGTGGCACACAAAAACACCCTGTAAAGTTCACCTGTTCTGAAGTCAAGAGTGAGACATCTTGGCAATTCTCACAAGTTTGATCACAGATTCTGGCTCTTTCTTTTGATGTGGCTTTGTTTGTTTATTTTAAGTTTCACAACATTTTGAACTTCTACAGTTGATGATGGCATGCACAGAAACTTTTAGATCTTTATTAGTTTCAAGTAACCTAGAAAAAAATTTTGTTGCTCCTTGTTTTGTCAAAGAGCATCAACATTTTATATAAGTAATTTAGAAATCTTTCTGTTAAAATTGTTTCCCCAGAATAAATTTTAAAAAATGAACGAAGACTGCTAGTAAAACTAAATATTTTTCACACCATAGCAACATATCTGAGGCTCTGGTTAATGTATTCCCTCTGAAATGGTAGTTTACATTCAGTGCACCCCTCAGTGGCAAAGTACACTGCGCATATAAATGATTATAATGACTAAAGCCTCATAATTTTCCAGTCAAGTGTTTGTAAGATTCCTTTAAGTGATTCCAGCACACATGATTAGTGGGCAATTTTTTTTAAGTGTCAAGATCCAAACATACAGACCTCCACACATCATTAAGATCTGTCAGGAGTGTAGAATTGTGCACTAGCAGATTCTGCTGAGAAATAGAACATTTCCCTTCTGTCTGAGCAGTACAAAAAATTAACATTTTGAAATTGAAGAGTCTTGTCTGGCTGAGAGGGAGACAACACTTTTAAAGAAGGAAGAATAATATTTTAATCAGATGAGCTAAGATTTTTACAGTGTTAAGAAAAAAACCCCGGACCTTTCAAACAGACAAACATCACAGTGTACTGGACAAGGGATCAGACAGAACTGCTGGGCAATGGCTGAAGGAGTGTGTTTATGAGTTGAAACTACAGAAACCAGAAAAATGATCTCCTGTTTTCCTCTGTACTGCTGGACTTCTGATTTTCTGTGCAAGACAGATCATAAAGTTTCACCTAATTAATTCTTCTACCAAGTTTATGGCTTTAGTTCAGCTGGAGCATTTTACTTAGATTTAAAATCATGTAAATTCATAAACTACCTGCAATATTAACAGGAACACTTCTCAAAATGCTAATTAGCCTCACTATTACTAATTTGTATCATACTGCCTGAACTAATGTACTTTCAGTCTTTGATATGTGACTGCTTCAATTCTAGCAAAAATCTGCCTTTTCTTTCACTGAATACTTCCTCAAAGAGGAGAAGCTGATGAGGTCCATAAATATGAAGTCATCATTCCTCCCAGCACTAGGCTTACACACTCTCCAAACTACATAATTCATTATCCATCATGCACATTGATAGGGACGGTATTCATCCTGTTCCCAGATGTACACTACCTGCCCCCAGATCTACACTGCATAGATGTGTAACTAATGCTTAACATACACATATGTAGTTATTTATTTTAAAAGGGCACACAGAAAAGCGCACGAAAAATTGTAGCTGTGGTACTTCCAAGATTCATCTTAGATTCTTAACATTTGCAGAACGTTTTTTAACAAGAAATTTCCGAGAATTCTTTAGCCAAAGAAAGAAAAATATAAAAGAAAATTTTAACAGCATGCCATTGTTTAACCAACAGAAAGCTTTCTCCCTGTGCCTTTGTGCACACATGCAGACATCTGCTTTCAGGGAATAAACTCTTCTAAAACATCATTGCTTTGCCTCTCTATTATATTTCTGAATGTTATTAAAACCATTCCATACTATCCTTTATTATCACAAACTAGAAAATCTAATGAAATTTTAAGAAATGATCCACTTAGGAAAATTTCTACAAAATGTATTCATATGTGAACATTACCAGTGGAACACTGTCAAAAAGTTTTTACTGTAAAATAGAATCCAACTCACACATAAAAAATACATTTTTAATGCCTCTATTGGATCTCTCTAAATCAAAACAAAACAAACATCTCATCCTGCTAATGCAAAAAATGGTCAGAAAACTCTAAGAAGGAAAAGAGTGTCAGCTCTTGGAAACAGAACAACTTCTCCTTTACGAAGCCATCCTTTGCTCTTTTCCTTATAGCATTCTTCATTGGTTCAAAATAGAGAATGTAAATGTTGGGCTGTGCAAAAATACAGTGAAACCATATACAAAAAATTATGTTTCTTTTATGCTATTACCTAAAGAAATAACGCATTCATCTATTTGTCTCCTCATGTTCCACAACTTCAAATTTCTACTTGCCTGCACTTCCAACATTTTCAAGAACATCTAATTAACATGAAGACAAATTAAAGTAAGTCATTCCTGTAAATTATGATACAACTTCTCTGCTCCTGCTGGGAAAATTTATTGAGGACATGTATGTTAGTCAGACATCTAAGTCCCCCTTTTAATTTGACTTCAAACATTTCATTTAAATTAGACTAAGACTTCAACTGGTTGCAAACATTTTAGAAAACTGTTCTCCTGTAAGGAGTATACAATAACCTTTTACTGAGAAGTATCTATTGATCCAACAAATTATTTAGAAAGTTGTTACACTTTCAGTTACTCAAACTGATACAATATTTAGAATATTCATGATGTGATCCTATAATCTTACTGTTTATCAAGCAAATCAAACAGAAGACAAAACCTCTTGTAATCTTTCCTCTATTGATTATTACTGTATTATGATTATCCTAAAACACTAGTCAATAAAACAGACTTTATCTAAGGCTGCATTATGTACAAAATAAATATATAATTCTACCTGAATAAATTATAGCACATTAATTTCTCTATCTGTGCATACACAGAAATCCAACAAAAGATAAAACTGTCTCAATTTATTAATTCAAAACATCAATTATTCTCTAGAAAAAAACCAATCTATAGTTAATTAGTGGAAAAACTTTTTACTGAGGACTCTAATGGGAAAACACATATTCAAGAATTTTAAATTAACTTTTTGTGACTAATAACAATTAAACTTTTCTGCCTTAGTACGTTTTCCTATTGGTAAATATATTTCCTTACAACCCTTGATAAATCCAGGTGTTCAATACTTTAAATCTGGAAAATCAGAGCTTTAGTCTTAAATGAGCATTAACTGATTATTTTTTCTTTCTGCAGTTTCCTGACTCTTTTTATAGGAACAGTGGCTGAACGGAGAATGAGTGACCCTTTTCATTTTCCATCCATTTCTTATTTCTAAATTCTCTGCCATGCTTTGCAATAGAAGGTGATACAGAGCTCCTGGAAGAGGCACTGAATGAGAGCAATGTAGATGTAACAGTTCTGGTCTAATCAGCCATGCTAAGAGACAGGGTTAAGAGACAGGGATGTAACTAGCCGGGTGTTTGCTAGTCACATCCAGTGCTCTGGTTCTCTTTCTGTGAACATTTATATATGAATATACACATATTCAGATGACTGGGGATCTAGTTTTTCACTTCAACTATCAAGTAGGTATAGAGAAGATGGGGCGAGACTTTTCTTAGAAATGCACCTCTGAGGAGCCAGGAGCAACAGTCACAAGTTTCAGCACAGGAAATTCTCACATGAAACAAGGAAAAATATTCAAGACAGTGATTCAGCACTGGAACAGATGCCTAGAAATGTGTTGGGATTTCCACCCTTAGAGTCAACCTGACCTGCCTAAGGCCCTATATAGCCTGATCTAAATATGAAGTTACTCCTGCTCAAAGACTCTGGATCACAGGACTTCCAGAGGTACATTCCAACCCACTAACTTGCATTTCTCTATGATTTTAAGATATTTGTAATGCTTCTGTATAAAAAACTCAATGTGAAAACAGGCAACAGAACATTGCAATTTCTCAACTTTTCATGCATAGATTTACTTTAATCTTTTCATAAGGATTATACAATTTTTTAAAATGGGGTGTCCATAACTTGAAGTTTTGGTGAAGTTCTATTTAACTGGGGAAAAGTTGGGAGTAACACACTTATGTAAGCTAGGTTAACAGGCACCCAATCTGAAAACATGTCTCCTGGAGTAGTGAAATTCAACTGACTATTACATAGCTGATCCATGAAGTCTAGTTTCTATTTTAGATTATTTCCTTTCTGTTGTGCATATATCTGTAAACACCTACATATATACTCACACACAGAGTTAAGCGTGCAGCAATTTAAAACATATACAACACTGAAAAAAATATTAGTATGAAAACTGCAACTATTGGTGGCCATGAAAGGAGGTGCAAGTAAAAGATATGTGGTATTACAATGGCATTAGAAGGTGACAATCTCAGAGGAATTGGACCTACCTTAGTTTCCATATTTAACCATTCAATAAACATCTTTGTTCTTTCAGTTGTCAACATCAAGAACACTAAAATGTTATAATGAACACTGCACTAAATGATACAAGGCATCTAATACTGCTTTCTTTTGAGTAACAGAGCAGGATTTTAAAATTCTATGAACTCTATTGCAAAGAAGAGGAATAAGTATGCCAGATTGGAACAACCTACAGTGCAACTAATTTTGAATAATTGAAATTGTTCAACTTTGAAGAGAGAGTAATAAAAGGTTCATGGGAAAACTTACACAAGTCTATCAAACTTGGGTAAAGTGGCTTTCTTTCCAAAAATCTTGTGATTATACAATTCAAACATTCATGCTTATTCCAAAAGAATATCCATACCAAGAATACCAAGTGGAATTGTGCTCATTAGAAGGGGAACCATGTTCGGCCCCAGGAGGAAAAAAAAAAAAGGAAATCAATGCCCTAGACAATGAATCTTACAAAGTAAAGCCCTTTTTTCCATAACTTTACAGATTAACTGGAAAGCAAACACCTGTTTAATGAATAAATGTATCTGTTTATGATACTGTGGTGTGTTTCAAACCCCTGGAAATACACCAGCTATCCAGACCTGGAGAGAAAACCTGAACTTACAGAAAACATTTCTTTTTTCTGTGACATTAAAGTGGAACCAGATTTCGCTCTAAAATGTTCATGTTTAATATTGAAATATCTTTCACTTCTTTCCCCTCAAAAGCCTATATTAAATGCATATTCTTGTTTCTCTTTTTTTTTTAACCTAAAATGTTCATAATTACAAAGGTTGTTCTGGAATATGTGTTAAAAACCTGTTGGATTAAGGTTCTCCAAAAATCTGTTTCAGTTCTTGAATCAAACTTTGGTCTAATCCCTTCAAACTAAAGTTAGTCTGTCCCTTTTAACTAAAGTTAGTCTGTCACTTTAAAGTCTAATCTGAAGACATAAAAATAGCAAATTGTATGGAATTCAATCTGTTTATCTGAAAAGGATGAAAGGGTTTGTGCTCCATCTAAATTTGAACTCTTGGTTCCACAGTGTCTAGGTATTTCAAACTAGAGGTTTACACCATTAAGATGTGCCATTCATGATAACTCTATCTTTCCTATGTTAATATCCATGTTAAAAAGATAAATTAATGTCTTGATAAACTAAAATATATTTTTAAATGACAACTACTATTAAAAATGTCTATCCAAATTGCCATTTCAGTTGCAAGAGGTGATATATATTTATTTAATCATTCAGTACAAACCTCATTAAAAAAAAAAAGTAAGTCACTAACAGGAACATTAGTTCATTCCCTAATGACACACCAGAAAACCCCTCTTTCATTTATTACCTTTGCCTCATCCCACTTCCAAGGTAATCTGCTTAAGGCTACCCTAGCCAACAAACTGCGAAATAAATTCAACGTACCCTATAACACAGGCAGGCCCATTTAATATTGTTCAAATTATTTACATCTGAAGGGCCGCGCCTGTCTGGATAGCTGGGCCCGACGCTTCTCTGGACTTGGTTTCTACTACTCACATCTGTTTCAGCTTTAGACTTTCACTGGTATTCTGCCAGCAGCCACAACTTTTTAATGACTACAATAAACTACAGAGACTCATCAAATCTTTGTTGTATGTGTTAAAATTATAACCTCTTCAATTAAAATTTTGATTTAAAAATTAACTACAGGACTAACTGAAGTAAAAAATTTGAATGGGAATGTTTGAAAGAGATACATTTTTATACAAGTGATTGTCTCTTTGTTTAAATGTAAGAAACTAATCACAGGAATGTTTGTTAGAATTCTGTTGCATATTTCTGTGTGATAAAATACCCACATCTGAAAACACTTCCACAATCTTACTGGTTTCAAATCCGTGCTGTCATTAACTTTATATGTTAATTGCTTTGGCTGGATTTCAAATACATCTTTACAAAGAAGAATTACAAAAACAACCTCAACACAACAATTTTTCTAGATCTGCTATAAATCCCTACAAAAATTTGTTCTAGAAAACATAGATCAGTGATTACAAGAAAGCTGGAGTTTTTATTGCAAGGGTTAAAGTGTTTACGTGTTCCTCCTCACTATCTGTGCCTTTGCAATGTAGAACAAATATGATGTGAACGTCACAGCCTCACTGCGGTTCCTGCACGACTAAGATGCATGACAGCAGGACTACATGCTGAAAAAGTACAAGATCAAACACAGATCATGTTTCTGCAAAAACGAGCCCAAAAGAGGGCAGGCCAAGGGGCTTACAGGGCCAAGCGATGAGAGGAGATAGAGCACTCACTTATGCCCGGGTCGAACAAACAACAACTGATACTTTACTACCACTGTTAACCTTTGAAACCATCCTAAAGATGGCAGTGACCTAACCCAGCAATTTCTAACTGTAAGGATAAACTCTTTTGTAATGGTTTTCATCGCCTTACATTGAAAAAATTTCAATACAGTCGTAATTTTAAACTCTCATTAGAAAAGGACTCTTCCATTCAGATGCATTGATGTAAAAGTTTTTACAGGCTTTTATGCAGATTTTCTCCCTAAACTCCATTTTCTACATAAAACTGCTGCAGCAGAAGTAGTGACTTTTCTTTAACAAAAAAAGACTGGCCTAAAATATGAATTTATTTTAGACAGCCATATGTAGCACAAAATAAAGAGGAAACTGCTTGAAATACTTGAAAGAACAACCCTTCCTATTCTATTTCCACTCAGTACCTTGATTGATAGATGACTTGGGTTTCTGAACCCCTTTTTAATAAACATTTTTAAATGTTTATTTTATGTCCCAGGGTGAAAATATTTTGAACTGAAGCTTTCCATTTCCCTTTGCTGTGCCTTGGCAAGCTGTGTTTTATTTCTACATTAATAGTATTCAACTCTTTCTTGTAGCTTTTGAATCATTGTTATTCAAGTCCTGAAGAAAGTATTTATGTTATGGAACTAACAGATATCTACAGTTAAACTCATAGTTCTGGAGAAGCCAGAGGAAAATTCACACATAACTAATGAAATATTCAGAAAGATTTCTCTGGGGGCCTTTCAATTGTAAAAAGAAAAAATACTTTTCAGGATCTCTACTTTTATTTTTATTAAGTCATGAGTTTAATTTTTTTCTTTCTAATTTATGTGAGTAATTTGTGCCACAGTGTAAAAACTCTAAATGAATCAACATTATAAACCTAATTAGCAATAAGTAAACCTAATAAAGATCACATTTTAAATGGCACTTTGTTGTTAGCAAAACAAATGTGAAAGTTCCCAGTTACCTTCTAGATCTCTCTTCAGTTTCCTTAAGTCTTTTATTAGGTCTTCAAATTTAACTTGGGAGGCCTGGAAAAAATCTTGTGGTTCTGGTAAAGGAAAAATACTCTTGTCTGTTCCTGCTTCCTAAAGAAACAAACAAACAAACAAACATGCCACTATGAAAACTGAATGCAATTGCAGTGAAATAAATTGAATTCTCATCTATGAAACAGTGTTACAAAACTAAAGAAATAGCATATTTTAAATCATTTTTTGAAGAACAACATGTATCTCATTCAAGATTAAATACTGACCATTCTGAATATTGCAACTTCCTTTTAGATGTTGTAAAGCAATCTGTGTACAACTTAAACTTTGAAACTAAATTGAACTCACAACATTTCAGTTCATTTAATGGCAATAAAATTTTAAATAAGGGATTAGAAGTTTCTTAAAAAGAGATAACAGGAATGCCTATTTTAACGCAAGACGTGATCTTATGCCAAAAGTTTGTGGTTTTACTCTCTCTCAACTCATTAAATATACATGCACTTTGTAAGCATAAATTGAAAACTTATATATTGCCTGAAGTTTTTAACACAGATTAAAATAAACAGTTGAAGGTTTATGTGGCTAAAAAAAACCACACGGGTTAAGGTCTGTATGGAACTCCTCAGTATATACCTTATTTTTAGCACACTAATAAAAAAAAAATCAGAAGTAAAACAGAACAAACAAAACCAAGAACAAAGAAACAAACAAAACCCCCAACCAAACAAAAAACCCACACACAACCCTCTTAAAAGGTTCAAAGCAGTATCTCTAGTGGAAGTTTAACACACAAAGTATACATTAATGGTATTAATATGCCATTGCTGTGTATAAGCATATACTAGTGAGCTTAAAACATGCATATACTTGGGCATAGATTTCAAATCTGTAAAAAAAGGAAAACTCCCAGGTTGGAGGGCTAATTGTTTTGAGAACAGGGAAAAAATTTTATTATTATAAAAAAACAAACACTTTTTGGGGGAAGAAGTGCAGTGGATGACAATTTCACACTATGTTAATTTCCTCCCAAGGAAGACAATCTGTTTTGTTTTACAAAATTCCCTGAAGTTACAGTGTAGTAGAAACTTTGCAGAAAAAATTAAATAACAAATATTTAAATAAATTGATTAGAAAGCAAAAACAAAACAAAACCAAAACAAACAAAAAAACCCTCAAAACAACAAAACCAAAATCAAAACACAACAAAAAAGAAACAAAGATAAAGAAAGAAAGCCAGTACAAGATTACATATCTCATGATTACTAACTCATGAATGCAACAACCTTATGTAAGAATTTGAAAAAAAAATAACAGAAGGAAGAAAATATAAGCCATCATATACTTAAAATCAATTAATAGTGACATTTTCATTTGAAATACAATAGCTCAAATTTTTTACTCAGTAAGTCTGGCCACTGCTAGTATCACAAAGCTTCATAAATGTAACTCACTCAAAGCAGCAGCCACATCTCCTCCTACATTTCAACCCTTACTTTCATCCTCATCACCTATCTGAAAATACCAACCTGTCATTGCATTCTGTCATAAGAGAGAAACCGTGCTTGTGTCTTCCAATGCAATGACATCAGAAGAAATTTTACAATGTTACAGTAACCCAGATGTAGTAAGACAGGGCTGGAGTGACCACCTGTCCAAGTCTGCAACAAGCACAGGCAATTTTCTGCAGTGGATCATTCAACAACTAATGTAAAATTTTCCGAAGTCTTATCTTAAAACCTATAGCAAATTTCATGCCTGTTGAGGCACACAACTATTATAAGAAAGCAAAAGAAATGGATTTTTTTTCCATGTTCAGATTTCAAAAAAAGTAAAACAAACCCTTTTACAATCCATTAAAGAAACCTACTTTTGAAGAGACTGATAGAGAAAAGAATCTTTTACCTTATCACAATGGCGTAGGTAATATATGACAACATAATCCACAAGATTAATACCACTATCCTAGGAAAAAATAAAAATAAAATTATTAAAAATGTGTGATTTACACTGATTCAAGTGAGTGAAAATGTACTCCATTTCAAAATAAATGTCTTATTATTTTATATTGCTGTAAGAAATAGGACTCACAGTATTTTCAGCCTTAGCATTACTGACTGAAAAAAACTGATCTTTTACAACACTGGCTTGATCATACCACCACTGGATCTTGAGTTTCTTTTGGTTCTAAATACCAGGTAGAAATACATGCACTGGGAGAAGCTGTCCCCATATTTTACTTAATAACACAGGGCATTATTGAATAATAATATTAACTCAAATAATAATAATATTTAGTAATATTACCCTTGAACTTAATATCACCTAATGTTACAGTCATCTTAGACATATTAAGGTGAACTGAATTTCATGATTCCTCTAGTCTCAATCACCTATAATGCAGACCTGAAAGAGGCATAGATACATGTTTTATTCCAAATATGAAAACAGACAGCATCTAACTAAGAAATATATTTCATGCCCTGTTACCATATGGATTTTAATTCTCACTTTATGGAATCACCATTTCCATGTTCCTGGACACAACTGTCCACAATATTTTATTTTGTTGCATCTCATTGGGTCAGCATAGGCCAGATGAACAAAGGCAAAGTTATACATTACAAGATACTGTTCAGCAACATGAAAGAATCATCATATAGGGAATTGTATCTGGAATGTCTTTGAAATTTTTGGATGTGTTTTCATATTCTACATTGACAGGTCTCAGGACAAACTTTTCTATATGAACAATGTCTCACTTCCTGTACAGAGCTGTCTCGTTTACATTAGAGCCTGCAGTACATTATATTTTATTAATATCATACAACAGCAAAATTCTTCTAAGTCAGTCACTGCTGTCATGCAGACAAAGCCACTCTGCATTTATAATGGTTTTAGAAGGCAGTGCTGGCAGGTCAAAAAAATCTCTATTAAAAATAACTTTCTAAGCTCACATGACAACAAATGACTTTTATGTGAAATAAGAGACATTTAACACTGGCTCTTTATCTCATGGGATTCAGCTCACATAATATTGCTTGCTGGCAATTCACAAGAAGGGAGTAATGCGACACAGGAAGAATATCTTCATGTTCAAATATATGAGACTCTACATTTTTCCTCCTTGCAAATATAGCCCACCAATTACTTCTGAGCCTTCATGTCTGCCCGTAGCAGCTGGACCCTTTGAGTTTTTACACATTTTGGAAATTAATCTAAACTAATATACTTACTTCGGCTACCAGGAAACTGTAAATACTGTATTTTTTTGTTAGCTTCTTCGGCTAAGGAACAAGTCTTGTTCAATTACACTGTACATCAGCACTAATTTTCATAATGCCTAATTTTGGAACATGCTGGCTAAATGCAGCCACATGGGAAGCCCCAGAAATAATTAAGTTCTATGAAGTTTATGGGTAGATGGAAGAGTAAGACTAACATCATCACTTCTACTGAGAAAAGTGAGGCAGAGCCCAGTTGTTTCACATTCTCCTTCAAGGCAGCTAGCCAAACAACAAACACCCAAATAATGGGAAACTTGGCCTCGTTCTAGTTCAGCTCCAGCTTGTACTGTGTCTTGTCCACAGAGTAGGTCTGGAAGAAAAGTGATCATATGGTACAGCTGAACTAGCACAGTGAAGAGGAAAGTAAGAATTAAAATCACAGAGTTATTTAGGTTGGAAAATACCTCTAAGACTGTTGAGTCCAACTGTAAACTCAGCACTGTCATGTCCACCACTAAACTGTGTTCCTAAGTGCTACATTTACACGTCTTTTAAATATCTCTAAGGATGACCATTCCACCACTTTCCTGGGCAGCCTGACAACCCTTTTGGTAAAGAAATTTTTCCCAAGATCCAGTCTAAACCTCCTCTGGCACAACTTGAGGCAGTTTCCTCTCATCCCATCATTTCTTGCCTGGGAGAAGAGATCAAGATCCCCCTGGCTACAATCTCCTTTCAGGTAATTTTAGAAAGTGATAAGGTCTCCCTTCAGCCTTTTTTTCTCCAGGATAAACAACCCCAGATCCCTCAGCTGGTTCTCATAAGACTTGTGATCCAGAACCATCACCAGCTTCATTGCTCTTTGGACATGCTCCAGCACCTCAATGCTTTCAAGAGACGAAGGACTCAGATCCATTGGAAAAGCTTTCACTAATACAGTTGTTCACTGATCAATTCATTAAATGTGTTTTTACACTTTGTTGATATTCAGAAGTGAAACAAAAAAATAAGATCCTTAGACATACCACTTTCCTGACGTTGTTTATCTCAAAAATGCATTCTCACGTACACAAAGTATAACTAGGAACAAAAGCCTAAAATCTACCTTTCTGATATTACAGAAAGCACATCACTTAAGAAGAACATGAAAGAAGTTTTTTCTCATCCTGCAAATATGCACCAACATCAGCAAAAAACATCTCTTCTTTGCTGCTTCCTATATCCATGTGGTGTCTAGGTAAGTTTTGGCAAAGAATGACTTTGAGAAGTGTCTCCATTGCCTACATTACCCAACACCTCCTCCTCTGCTTTACTGAAATAAGAAACAAAGTAACCTCATCTCAAAAGGTGTCTAGAGTTTGATCCTGACTTTGATCCTAGCATGACTAATCAAAACCCAGCTAGTGGTTCTCAATTTTTGACAAAATAATTTACTGCATCTATAAGCATTTTCTCATGCATGCCATTCAAAATTCATGTCCTACATCCATTTAACTGACAATTAAAAACAAAGACTGAAAATACCTTTTCAGGTCTAACTCCTCTTTGAAGAAGAATAAAATCCTGCATATTTTGAATTTATATCCATGATATATTACTTGTTAGTGCATATACTACACTGAATCTTTACTGATGTTTTGGTTTTGAACCTGATTTTTAAAATATTTTTACTCACACAGAGATATCCTAAGTGCAAAAAAAAAAAAAGAAGACATTTACTGGAGAAGATTTCAGCAGTTTGAGTTTTCTCTACCCCACTGTAAGTAGGTCCCTGCTAGTAAAAGAGACACACAGATGTTCTCACATAAGATAATTATCCTAGTAGTACTGAACCAGAAAAATCAGAGATTATAGAAACATATGCATATGCAGAAGGAGGTGAAAAACTGGGAGAAGAAAACAAGAAAATTGTACAAAGTTCCCTGCTTTTTCAAACAAGAATGTTAAGAAATAAAAGATTAACTTTTGATAGATGATGGAACAAAAAGAACACTTGAGAAAAATGATCTTTTATCCAAAATTAGTACTTACTCTGCTTTTGACATCCTTTAGTTTGGGGAGTATTTCCAAACCGAATCCATCAGCTTGACCTCGGGTCCTATTCCCACCGTTCATATAATTTCCAAAAGCCAGAATCAACCCCAAAATTTCCTTTACACTTGTCATGTTTAGCAAAGCCTGTAAAATGGATACTGGTTTGTAACTTCCACTGGCACATTAATTCTCATTGCTAATATTAAATAGTCTTTTTAAAAAATTTTAATTTTGCTAAAGGTTTTGTTTCTTGACTGTTTTTACCTTGGTAGGTAAGGGAAGCTGAAGCTGGTACAATAATGAAGACTTTGACAGAAACATTTATTAGATTTTATCTCCCTAAAGTACTATGTTTAACCTAATCTATATGAAGCAAATTATATGGTGTCATAGACTATGTTGATGACAAAAAAATTAACGGAAGATTACTAAACAATCTCAGGAGCCTTTAAAAATCTTACAGACAAGGTGATTTATCATCAGTTTGCATAAGGCACAGTCAAAAATGTTATTTTTTCTGCCACTAGGTTAGGCTCAGATTGTTATTCAGTCTGCTTCTCATTGGTCATGGTATTCTAAAATTCACACTCCTCGATCCGTACTTAATGCAGATATTAAAGGGCTAACTAACTACTACGTTTCAAAACAGAAAATAATTTTAGAAACAGTGTACAACCAGTAAATTATTTTAAGTTACATATAAAGATACCTGTCTTGTCAATTGAGAATCCAAGGCCACAGGCTTAATTCTTAACTATGTAGCCTTATACATTGGATAAATCAACTGCAGTGCGAACTCCAGAAAAGTAAACTGAGGGCAATACGACTTTCCTTATATCATACAACACTAATTCCTTATTTATGTCTCCTTTGGAAAGGAAACACCAATTATTTTTATTGCAAGGAAAGCCGAAGAGGTAGAGCATGGGTACTTCATAGAAGCAAAGCTAATTAAAAGCCAATCTTCAAATTGAAAAGAAATAACATTAACCATTCTGGCTAGTTGTTAGACCTTTATGTCACTATTTAATATCTCTCTTCATTCTTACATCACTCTACTCTTCATATTTTGTTACAATTTATAAATCTTGTCTTTTGTCTTTCATAGAATAGAAATATTAGATAGAGCTCTGTCAGATACTAAAAAATCTACCGTATCAGGGTTAAGAGAAATTAATAGACGTCAAGGAAAAGTAATAAACTAATGAATATGACAAACATCTATTGGTATCAGCCATGGTATGCAGAAAAAAGAAAGTTTTCAAGGTCCTCTACAAAACTTGTCTGGTATTTAATTTCTAGGTTATGGAGATTATCTATTATGGTATCTAATATGCAAAAAAATAAAAATCTACCATTCAAATACAAAAAGAACCTCAATGTACTGCATAGGGCATCAGACACAATACCCTTCCCTTTTTCCTCCTCTTTTAGTTCTCACAAGCACTTATACATTTATATATTTTTATTTCTTTGCAAAGGCAATAAGCTGGTTTACGGTTCATCTCTTATGATAAGAAAGAAGCATAAATACTCTAGCATGCATTTAAGTTTTGATTTAGCTTTCATTAGCACTTACCTTGGAGGCACGAGTTATGATATCTACTTTCCGGTGCACTGATGTTATCCCTTCAGAGAAAACTGACTGAAAGATAATACACTGAGCTCGTTCTGCGAAGTTGGGGATCTGAGATAACTCATATAAAAATCTGTGGGGAAGAAGGGACTATTCACAAATCTTTACAATTTTTATCTGTGGAATACATAATGAATCAAAGTTGCAGTATCATGAAATACACATACAACCTCTCTACTTTGTATCAAGGCTCACAGAATTTATAATTGTTACATTATTTCTGCTAACAATGTGTTAAAAATCCTATTAATATCAAGAAAAATGCAGAGCATCAATTGTTATCACATCAATCCATTAACTGACAGTCATAGCTGCATAGTAATAAATAGAAGAATCGAAAACCTAAGTCATCAGTTTAAAAAGAAAAAAAAAAAAGAGAAGGAAAAGCTAGATAAACACTATGTATTCCTTCAACTTACGTGTGCTTGCTGCCCTTAAAACTGTGTTCAGAAATACAGAACTCAATGTATTCCTGCAAGTTTATTTCTAAAATGTCTGCCAGGAAGTTTCACCTGATTTTCAGCATCAATTTTCTTTTACTAATTTGCACCACATATAGCTGTATGTTTTATGGGAATTTACCCAGTTGTGTATTTAGCTCTGAGTGCATCTGTCTTCAGACACTGCTCAGCAAAGTTACTAAGTCTTTATCATCTCTATATCTGTCCTCATATATACATTTTCCTCATGAGTCTATTCTAGCTTTCCTTCTTTTAATTCTTTGGTAAATAAAAATAAATAGGGGCATATTCAACAGATCCAGTTGGATCTCACATAACAAAGGCATCCCAAAGGCATAAGTAATTCCTCCCTTTTCTGTTTATCAATTTAAAATGTAAGAGCTTGGCTAAATAATTCAAGAAGCTTTAGCATCTCTTAAAATAACAATGTATTATAATAACAACATAAAGTAACAATAATTTGCTCTTGGGCTTTCAGTCTAGGATTTCAGTAATACACATGCATTCCTGGTATCCAGAACCAAGCTGTCTTTTGCTCCAGTATCACTTCAGAGACATGCCATATAGATTTTTCTATCGCACTGAATGATGAGAAATTCATTATTAAACATATTAGCTTGAATTCTTCTTAAATGTGTGTAGTTATTTAAACCAAGACATCTTATTCCTTCAAATAAATTTTTTTTCTTTGTTGTTGTTTTGTTTTGTTTTTGGGTTTTTTTTGTGTGTTTTGTTTTTGTTTGGTTGTTTTTTTTTAATAATAAATATTTTCAGCGTGTTTAAATCCACTTTATACACTTTTTATGCATGCAAGGCTTTGCTGAATACATAGTGATTGACTAAAAAGTAATCAAAATCCACCTGTGGCTGGTGTGAAACACTATGTTTTAACCATAATGCTGTTTTTTTTCCTTCTTTTTCTTTCTTGTGTGATGAAAAAATCTATTGTGAGAGAAGGATCAGGGAGGCCTGGTTTGGCTCTTGGACTTAAGCAGTGGGAAAAAAAGAAATGTCAAGCTGGTATTATTAAAAATACTTCCTATTGGGAATGAACGGTATTGCCAGGAAAAAAAAAAAAAAAGGGTATTTTGCACTTTGTGTGAGAGAAACAAAAGAAAGAAAAATCAAATACTTAATTAGAGTTCTAACATACATAAAATTAAAAAGTTTAAATTTAAAAAGTCAAATGACACATATTCTTGCCTTCCCTTGAAAAGAGAACTACCTCCCACATGGCTGGCCATTAGAATACAGCGCAATTGTGCTGAGTTAAAAGAGCATCAGCCTTCTTAAACAGAAGGTATCTCCAGATTTTGGAATTCAAATTATTCAAAGTTAATATCCAGACAAAACACTTATAACTGAAATCTGTTACAAAAAGAAATCCTAGTGAATACAAATGTACTTACTAAACAAAAAGTCATAACATGAATCTAAGGTTATCACAAATAAACCACCAATTCAGACAGATGGACAAAAGTTTAGGAGAGAAAAGAATATTCTTAGCTCACTTTTGCAATTGTAGTCTGAGGAAAGCTTGACTATGACTTAAAATAATGACGATGTGAGCGTGACATAGCTTTTGGATGGATTTCTCATTTGTATAATTCTTATGGCCTAAAATAAACACAGAGAATATGCTGTTCATCTCTGTGAGGTCCACTATACTCCTTTCTTTCAGAAACTGTAAATAAAAAAATGCATTTACTTGAAAACTCTTTGATCCTACCAGAATCTTGCCGTGAAGGACTTGAGAGAATTTTCAACTCAGGCATTTTGCCATGTTGTTAGTGTAAGAGAACATTCTTGCAAAGACAGACAGGAAGGCTGATTCTATGGAGGTAAACTAATTTTCAGATCACATTTATCCACATTTGAGGAATATAAAATTTAGAACCAATTTTTTGGGAAAAACGTGCTTCTAAGTAAGCCAACAGGATTTAAACTGAAGTCCAAGGAAAGTTGTCTTCAAAGAGAAGCAAATGGCATTACTTGGACAGGAATTATACATTGCTCTCTACTTCCTGAATCAAACTATATACAAAACAGGAAAGTTCAGTACCATTATTTTGCTAGTACTTCTTTCATTAGTACTTATTTCACAGCAAAAAGGACTTTACAGAGAATGTACTACTGCTAAAAAGGGTCTCAGAAACTAGCTGAAGCATCTGTATCCAGTTAGCAAAGTCCCAAATTGTAGCCAATTTTGCATATAAACCTTTATCACAGTAACGAATATTAGCATTTAACAACTACTATCATGAAACATAATTTAGGGAGGGGTATTGTTATGTTGCATACAGCTTGTGCCAAATTTAACATGACAGCAAGACAAATCAAAATCACACATGTGGGAGAAAATCAGTGATACCACTAAAGCTTTTTATTTGTCTGGTAACCCAAACATAGAACGGTTTTCTTTAGACTTCAGTGAATTCACATCAATGGTTTCATTATATGAATGCCTACTGTTAATATTTGCAACCATTTGATAAATGGTTTAGTTTACACATTTCTTCTGATTCTCTTTAAAGAAAATACATGAGGTTTATGCCCTGTAGCATGCATTTTTAATCACACATACAAATTTAGCACTTTTCTGTCTTTAAACTTTTATGGAACTAATATGCATAGTACAGTTCCAACAGATCACCAGTTCTGCATTTAGGTTGACTCAGAGGCTGACTGAGACAACAAATCCAGTGGCACCTGATTTACTGAGTTTTCAGAAAGGACATTATTTTGAAGATCCAATAAAATTTACTTAAGTGCATGAAGCAAATAATTTTCCCCTTAAGCTACATTTTAAAAGCTTAGTTTTCTTAAACTATGCAGTTTAATAATAGGTAAAAATGGGATAATTAAGACTTTCAGAGAGAACATAGAGAGTAACTGATAAAAAATAGTTTTTGTCTTTGACACGACTATTTCACTCTGAACCACCAGGTGTAACTGCTTTATTTACAGTTCTTTACATTTAATTATGGAACAAAGGTAGCATAAATCCAACTTTAATTAAGATTAACCTTGCCCCACTATAAATTACAAAAAAAGGACAACCTCCGATAGCTCTAGAGCTTTACAAGAGTTGTATTCTCCAGAAGACAAAATGCATTCATATTTATTTAACTTCATATTTATTTAACAGCAATCAGACTGCCAAGGATTCAAACTCTGGAAAACATCACTAGTCACACAATGTATTCGTATGCCCCAAGCCAGTCCAACGAAAGCCATGGAAATGGGATGCAAAAACAAGCTAGTATATACACTTTACAAATACTTGTCCTCTTAAGTCTTACTAAAGAACGATAGCCTCTCTTACTCAAGAGTAAGGTAACAGCCGTATCTCCTAACACTAGCCTATTTCCTAGTGGGCAGTCACAAATGAGTATTTAGCTGCTTACATTAGGAGAAATGGGAAAAAATTATCTGCCCTTCAGCACTAACATTTTAATAGGAAAAAAGGTATGAAAAATGTAATACTTCTGACATCAACCAATCATATACTATCTCTGCTATTTCAGTCCCTCCTTCCCTCACCCTTCCATACACCAAAGACAGCAGAAAAGACAAAACCAGACAAGATGAAGAAGGAAACAAGATGACAGAGAAGCCTCAGGGCAAGAAGATTAGAAGAGAGTTAAGAGTACAAAAGGTAAAACTAGTGAAGTAGCAGAAGACAAACATCACTGGTGGGCCAAAATCTAGAATCAAATGTATACTCTGAAATAAAATTCTGGATTATACGATAGATATATAATAGTACATGAATTCTTGAGGATTATTTCACATTGGTCTAAGGTGTATTAAAACAGAAGGAGCAACACTTAAGAAGTTTTTCATCCCAGCAGTTGTCACTGGCCCAAACAATCCCAGGAGATTGTGGAACCAGTCTTGCAGGTCTTCAGACAATCTGACTAGAGCTGTGCCTTTGTCGCAGGACTCACCAAACCCCTCTGTTCGTGCAGCTCTTTCAAATAATTAAAAAGCAAAATCAGTCTGGCCCTGCTTTATGACATGTTAATTTAGCCCTAAATGCTGTAATGGAAGGATAAGCTTTTTACAAATGTGAGAATGGGAACAGATCTTATTGATTCAAGGCTCCATATTTTATCAGTTCTGGTGGTCCAAGTGGATGTAGTAAAACCTATCATCCCAAAAAAAATTATGTGATAAAGGCAAAGTTCGTATCATGCCTTGAAACACATAAAAAGGTATATAATTACTCAGTAAAAATTACATATCAAAATTGCTTTCAACATATCAAAGGACTGCATTATATAATAAAATATTATGAAAAAAAAATCTTACTGCTCTGGTTTATCCAGAAGCTTCAGTTCCTCCTCTTTTGAAGTCTGATAATATTGTTCAATTTTCTCCAGTTCATCCTTTTGTGCTCTCTGAGTGAATTAATAAACAGTAATTAGCTACTAATTAATAAGAAATTAATAAATTACTATTTACCCATTTGCCTACAAGCAACAATTGATTTTTTTACTGGGAAACATTTAGACTATGCAGAAGAGCCAGGTTTAAAGATCCATGACTGAGTCCTTCAGTGCCCTGCATGCCATTTATCACCCATGGCCATAGAGCACACCATCCTTGTGTAACACAGCACTGCAAATACTGCTATAGGATGCTTTACAAAGTTTAGGTCAGGAAGGTAGATCTGATATGTCTACAGTCAAGTGTAAATGTAGTCTTTCATGCAACTTCAGTCACACAGTTCACGAATGCTACATCTACACAGCAACCTGGGGTAAATACAACAATCCAGGAACCCAACTTGGCTTAGCCAGTCACATACTGAATGAGAAAAATTCAGCATGGTAGCATAAAATAGGCCTTAAGTAAGGACAGCATTTTTCAGGCAGCTCAGGAGAGAGGCGATAGGTGTTACACCATTTGGTACATTTTAATCTGATGCCAAAAGCATAACGTTTAACATTTCTGACATTTAAGAACTAAGTCAGTAAGAGAAATAAGCGACACATAAGAGACACGTAAGAATATGTCTTTTTTCAAATGTTCATAGAATGATAGAATACTCTGAATTGGAAGGGACCAACAATCATATTCGAAATCCAACTTCTGGTCCTGCACAGGACAGCCCCAAGAATGTCACCATGTGCCTGAAAGCACACGGCAAACTCTTCTTGAACTCTGTCAGGCTTGGTGCTGCGACCACCTCCCTAGAGAGCCTCCTGCTATCCTATAGTGCTATCTTCTGGATGAAAAACTTCTTCCTTATGTCCAACCTGAACCTGCCCTGATTCAGCTGTAATTGGTCAACTAGGTGGGTCCCCTTGTCATTAAAGGAAATGTGGGACTTTCCCCTCATTATGTCATGCTGGCTGTGACTGATAACTGCGTTATCCTTCAGACACTTTTCAGTACTTCCCAAGATAATTCACTCCATAATTTTGCCAATCACTGAAGTGGGACTGACAAGCCTCTAGTTTCCAGAGTCATGCTTTTTGCTCTTCTTGAAAATTGGGACAGAGTTAGTCAGCTTCCAGTTGACTGCAATATCTCTGAGTTCCCAAGACTATTCAAAAATCATCCAGAGAGGCCTAGTGATGACCATCAGCCAGTTTTTTGAATATTCTTGGCTGAATTCCAGCAGCCGCCATGGACTTATAGGATCCAGCTGGAGCAGTAGATCCCACACAAGTTCAGGGTCAACCAGGATTTGATCATTCTCGCAGTCATGGTCCTCCAGCTCAGTGCAGTGGGACAACCTTTGTCTGTCATCCGTGTTGAAGACAGAGGCAAAGAAAGCATTAAGCACCTCTGCCTTGTTTATGATCCTGTTTGAGAGGTGACCATCCTCATACTGCAACAGGCAATGTTATTTATGCACTGCCTTTTGCTATTCACATATTCTAAAAAACACTTTTTATTGTCCCCCACATTTCTGGCCAACTTCAGCTCCAATTGAGTTCTGGATGCATGAATTTTCTCCCCATAGCAGCGAGTAACATCTCTATATTCCTCCCACATGAGTTTGCCTCCACTGAGCATAGACTCCTTTTTGACTTAGCTCCAAAAGAAGATCCCGGTTCAGCCCAGCTGACCCTTCTGTCTAGTCTGCTTGCTTCTGGCGTTTTGGAACTACCTACTCTTGTGCCCTAGAAGGGGTGAAGTGATCAGACACCAGCACCTTCAGCTCTCATTGTCCAGCGTTGATTTTTTGTTGTCACTTACCCTCCTGTCACCAGAGATCTTAAATTCAATTCACTCTATTCACCTAAATTTGCTCAATTGCTTCATGGTGGCCGTGGTCATGCTGTGGTCAAGACCAATCACCCCTTAATTCACAAAAAAATCTTGTTAACAAGATACAAATCAAGGAGGGCATCCTTCCTGCTCAGCTCCCTTGGTACCTGTACCATGAAGTTATTATACAGATGTTTCAGGAATCTTCTGGACCAGTTTATGCCAGTTGTGTGATGCTCCCAGTTAACATCTGGCAAGTTGAAATCTCCCACAAGAAAAAGAGTAGTTGATTTGGAGACGTCCCTTAGTTCCTCACAGAAAAATTTGTTGGCATCATTGTCCTGGACAGGTGGCCTATAGCAGACACTCACGATGACATCCGCATTAATTGTTTGTTCCTTAATTCTTACCCAGAGGCTCTCAATCATGCTGCTGCCAATTGTAAGCTCCATACATTCCAGCCCCTTCATTACATACATCACTCTATGCTACCTATTTTATTAGTGTTAAATTTCCTAAAGAGTTTTTCAAGGTAATATCTGTAGTCTAAAATGACAACATAAAATAGAACTTTACTAGTTCTGTGTCTGAATACTAAGGTAATTAACCACCCCCTTACACTGTCTTTACTTACATTTTCATATAATGCTTCCAGTGTTTCCAGATCTACTACAGAGTCATCAACGCACAGAATAGCTGTATAGAACAAAAGCACAAATTAGACACTAGAAAACATAAGAATCCAATTCTTTTCCTGAGAAATGTACTAAAGGGTTTTAAGCCAGCTAACAGACATCTTATATGCGGTTAATATTTTTTTATTTTCAGTGTTTTGGTTTTGTTCTGACTCCAAATCAGAGCACTCATGGAAGAACATTCTAAAAAGTCTGTCTCAGGAGAACAGAGTTCCACTTTTCCCCTCTAATACACTCAGCAGTCAAAGACACGAGCAGTCAGGTACTCAGCTGATTGTGTGGCTAGCCAGGCAGAAGAACAAGAGAACAACTGATACCAGCCTATGAATAGCACAGATTTCCTGTTAACTTAGCAGGCTGGATAGGAAGTATTTGAGAGTTTGGGTATTTAGGCCTCCCTACGTGCATGGGAGATCAGGGAGATATGCTTGTCTTGGAGCTAGTAATCCTGGGAAGTAGACAAGTCGGCAAACTTGCAAAATCTGGAACCTGTGAATTTGCAAGCACAAAAGATTGTGCTACAGTTTTGAAATTACCTTCAATAACCTCATGTTTAAGTCAGCTTTACCCACCAGAAAACTACTCACATGATAATTTCCAGATAAATACTTTTCAATACCTCACAGAAACACATGAAGTGTACTCTTCGATGATTAATTATGCCTCATCACCAAAAATGAAAAGTCTCAAAATGTTTCCTATCTTAGATGTTACTATGTTTGGAATATGACACTAAGTGCTTCCAACATTTGCAAATCCCATTACAATTTAGGCAAGCGCTGCTACTCTTCTGAAACTAAATGGGATTTCTTCATAGTGCTTTCTAAAGCACTCTAATGTTAAATTCCAGTAAGCTAAGCAATACACAATGGAATGGCAATAACTTTGGATGTTTAAATTTTTTGAAGTCAGCTTTTCCTCAAGATCCACAATGGGACTCGGCAAAATTTTTGAACTCATGACTTATGTTTAAATATTACTGAGAACACTAATTCCAAAAGAATCAAGCTGAAGGTCTCCCAATTTTCCACGTAACCAGTGACTCACCCTTAGCTACTGTTTGATAGCTTTTAATTTTAACTGTATTCTATTTCTTCAAACAAAATTTTACTATTTCTGAATTTAGAAGATTTTAAAGGCTCTTGCTCTATTTGCAATCCATGTTTGAAAGGGGCAAGGCACACATCTTTAAATAATTATTTAAAAGTAATAAGCTTTCGCCTGCTCTACCACCTACCCCATGATTTTACATTGTGAAATTTACCAGCAGGCTAGTAAATTTTCTCTGTGGCAGGCTAATTAATTTTATTAAAAGGCTCAGTGACATTTAGAATGCTTTAAAATTCTGCCTGTCAATTATGATTCCGTCTGTTGACATTACACCTTGATGAGATGCAAAGAATTATAAAGAAATCAGAATCAATGAAAAAAAGCAGTATCTCCCAACTATTTCTGTCCTATGGCAAAAAGAGTGTAACCAAATGTAAAGCCTGAACAACTGAGACTAACAAAAATCTTTGTTTAAAGAAAAATCATTAGGGATTGAATTTATGAGACTGTCTGTTGTCTCCTGCAAGATAGTTCCAAGAGTTGCACTCTCTGTTGTATTATCCAATGAAATTTCAAATGAATCTAATAGACTAGAAAACCTCTTGGAAAACTGGTTTTGCAATCCAATGTATTTAATTCTTATGATTTAAAAATATTTAATCAAGTTCAAAAGCTTCCTTTGTGGTTTAACTTTCAGACCATTTTAGAATATTCTGAAATCTGCTTCCAAGGAGAAATTTATTTGTCCAGAGTTATGTAGAAAAAGGAACTTGAGACAAATTGAACTTGCTCTAAAAATGCAAATTAATAGTAAAATTTTTAGGTACAGAAGTATTCTGATGGTAGGAAATAGTTCAATAAAAAGAACACTTAAAAAAAATATTAAGTTATATACCTAACTGAAATTTTTAGCCAGAGATTTGTCACCAAAAAGGACCCAGAATAGCAATGTGGTTTTTAATGCTCTGTTATCTTATCCATATTTCTGTACTCAACATCAGTTCTAACAAATCAGCATTCTGAAGTGATGTGACAAAACCAAAAGTGTTTGAGATTAATGAAATACAATCCCATAAATCACATTTTTAACAGAATTAATAATAATCAGTGTTGATGCATTGAGTTATTTTCTCTCTTTGAACACGTATGTGATTGTATAAAAGTACCAAGAAAAAATATTTTCTGATTTACAACGTGTACTGCTATAATTGGAGATGTCCATGTAGACAACCTGCAGTTAAAAATCTGGCCTTAACACTCAATTTAATGATAGCTGGACATCTTAGGATGTCAATGTATGTACAGACACATTCCTGGTAAGTCAGAAGTACTGCCAAAATCTACACAGTCTACTTTATTTCATCTTTATGTATTTTAATATCTGTGTACTTCTCTAATTTTTTCACTCAAACTGACTAAACTTAACACCACACACATTTGGAGCAGAAGACAAAAATGAAAACATGCAAATTTTATGAAGATCGGCCCATTTTTTTGGTAAAGAAGCATTAATTTTGAAAAGCTGCAAGAAATCTCCAAATTTACACGTGTCTTAGTATTCTTCATATTCTTAAAATATGTCATGTGCAATACATTCAAGGTATGCTGTATAAATTAACTTGTATTGGGGCAGCTGAAGAAAAACCATTACACTAGATCAAAGAAAGTAATTATTTTGCTTTCTACTTAAAGAACAAAAGCTACTTAATTTTTCAGTGAGAAACAAAATGTACTTTTTAATCATATATGTATTAACATTATCAAAATTAATACAAACCTTGCTAAGCTTTTCAAAATGCTCTTCCTGGCACAGTGACTTTAACCGTAATACTTTACTGCATTAAATCTCATTATAGCAAGACTTACATAAGCGTAAGTAATATAGGTGAAGTATCATAAATCTACAAAAGAGGCTCCAAAACAATTAATAGCTATTACAATATCAATCATCATTGGTGGCTTTTACTTTCATCTTGCTTTCTAGTTAGCTGTCTTCCTTACACTGTCAGTTTAGTTAGAATATTTCACCTACACCTCACAATATGTCAAAAGGAAGTAGACTCATGCTGTGAAAAGCTGGTAATTTTATTGGGTTCCTCTACCTTTAAAAAATCTGTTACTTGGCCAAGTCTGGTTTCTGAGATCCTTTCTTGCAGGGAAATTGAGGCAAACATTTTTATGTGGCCTATGGTGTCTGCTCACAAGAAGAAGAATTTATATACACAAGGATCATTAGTGCAGGGTTGCACCCATTAGGATATAATAACCGTCAGCTAGGACAAAAAACAGATCAGCATCATGCATTCAAACTAATAGGCACACATAAAAATACTTGCCAACTACATTTCCCATACTAAGAGCATTGCTTTGAATATAAACTTATACCAAAGATTTTTAACATATTCACTTGTAAAAAATGAATGTAACAGATTCATTGCTGCACAGGTTTTTCATACTCAGATCACTTCAAAAACATAAACCAAAGAAAAGCTGAGAATTTAAAGCATACTGTGTGCAGTCTACATACAACTTTAGAACTTAGAGGATAAATACGAAAAATATGCTTATCTCCTTAACAAGTTTAAATACTAAACACATTTTGGCTTGATATGACAATTAGACCATGAAATATGAAGAAATCACGTTAACTGCTCTCTAATAACAATAATAACCCCCCCTACATTATTAAAGTAAAAAGAGCTTGCCAAAGGTATACGTATTGGACCTGGAAGTACTTAATTGTTTAAGGTACTACATTTTGTTGAGTAAGGCTTGATCTCATGGGAAGGTGTAGCCCATCACTGGGAAATTTAAATTAAATTTTGATCGACCTGGTTAATTAGACAATGACAACAACTATTAAATACAAGTCCCTACATGGCAAAAATGCCTAAATATCCAAATCACCCTGGTTTACTTCTGACAAATTGATATGTTATGGACTTATTTAAAGGTTCTGTCCAGTATTTAACTGTCATGCAATACAAAAAACCCCACACATATCAAAGAACCACCATGGGCATTATGTAGGTTTAGAGGACTAGAAACACTCAGCTCCCACAAGAAGTCATGATCAAAAGATTCTGGCACTAATGTTAATCCACTTGCATCATGATGGATGCCCAAGGCAGATTCACAGAAATGTCTGTTGTGAATTTTCCCAAAAAAAGAGAAAAATCATTTAATTTTGAAAAAAACTGTTTTCCAACTTCTGAGATGGATTTTCAGCTATCTCTATACTTCATGCATAGTATACAGTATACATAGAATGCATACATGTAATATTCTGTGTAGGTGGAAAAGTCACACAACTCTGAAACAACAGTTTTTAAATCTTCATAATCTATACTTCCACTATGCAAATTATTTCAGTTGAAACCCCGTAAAATTCCTTTCACATAGTGAAAGGAATATTTCAAAGATTTCTCTCTACCTAGAAGTACTTCCAAAATATAATAGAGAAAGGAACTGTGAAACTATTTGTGCTGCATGGTATGGCTAAAACACAAACTGGAATCTAGAAATTCTGAGCCCTCTGAGGACTGCAGATTAGAGTTGCTTTGGAAGAGTTTGCCTTATGCATATCAAACACAGTCTTTAAGATACTAAGAAAAGTGCCTGTTTAACAGTGATACTGGTCTCTAAAGTTTAGATGTGCTGTAAACCATAAACTGCACTAAGAAAATGCAACCTATTTATATAACTTCTATGGTCTCTCATTAGAGGAATACCATATAGCAATCACAGGATGATTAGAAATATAATAGTGAATCAATGATTATTAGAGTGATCATCACTCTGGTTGAATTAATCTGTGGTTTACATTTCTCTAATTATTTACTCCAGTAGGCTGGCAATAGAGGGTAAATTGTGAAGTTGAAGAAAACCAGTCAGACACTTTTCAACTGGTTGACATTGTACAATAGTATCGTAACTGTGTTTTTTCTATAAAGTTTGTTTTCTCCTAAACACAAAAACTGTGATGCAGAGTGGCATGCTAGTTCTTTGCATTGCTCACCATCAGAATATCATTACTCTAATTTGATAATAAAAATAAATTCTAGTACTGGGGAGTGAAAAAAAAACCACCACAAACAATAACAAAGGTGAATCCACAAAACCAGATCGCATGATCTAGGCTTTTTAACAAATTCCACTCAAATTCATCCCATCTAAGTGTGATGAAACACATTTCTCTAATATTTTCAAAGCTTAATGTGTTTCTGCATAGATAATTTACAGAGTTGGTGAACACAAGAATGTTCCAAATGTCCAGTAAACATACCAGGTCCCCATATGTGCTGTTAAGGTTTGACCAGTGCTACTCTGATTTAATAAATGGAGTCTCATATATTATATTTAATTGCTTAAAAATCTAGGAAAAAAATATTTAATTAGCATTAGAAATGCTAAGGATCAATATAAGGTCCTCATCTTCATCATATAGCCTACATTCTGCCAGCACTGTAGTGCTACAGTGAAGCTACTCTTGCTTTGGCAAATGTATCAGCAAAGCCTACAGCTCTGTGTGGGGTGATATACCCCTTTACTACCACAAAGAGTACAATAAGCTATAAAGCGCATCTGGTGTGATCTACAGCTTCTCACATATTTAGTTTGATGGAAAATATACTGGCATGTATATCAGCAGACCATCTAGTTAATGTGTCCGGATGGAAATCAGGGCTATTAGACAGTGAAACATTTCCAGCAATATGGAGTAGCAGGACTTCTGATGCTCTACAATTTTAGTGGCAAAATACAGGTACTGTGGAGGTAGGGATTCAGAAGAATCACTCCTTTGAACTTAGGTATCTACAGTTTATCTGCATCTCATCTGTATCCCATTTTCTCAAGCCAAAAGTTTTTTTATCTGGGCTTCCCCACAATTTTGCCAGTTAACTCTTGAACAAAGATCTCAGTAGCTCATGGGAAGCCAGCACAGATGATGTACACTGGAGAAAAGAGTAGTATTATGTGTTTTCCAGTGCACTGACATTGCTAACCACTATATTGGAACTGTCTCATTGAGTGGAACGTTGCCCTGTAAAAAGCTGGGACAAGGACCCTCAGAGGGGTTTCATATACAGTTATAATTCGCATTTCCCATTACAAACGGAACTGAAACACCTCACTGTGGAGTGAGTTGAAAAATTTCAACAGCAAAGCCATACAGATAGTCTACAGCCACAAGTTTGTCTCTCAAGATGTAATATTTCAGCTTAACAATGATAGGAAAAGACAGAAAGGATTGATACAAAATGGAGATTTTCTCTAAGTGCATACTGTTAAAGCATATCCCTTACCTAACAACTGATCTACACTCATTTCTTCTATTTAAAGGTTTTTAAAAAATGCAGAGAAGCAGCCTTGAAAATAATTGCAAACCTATGCACAATTTTAATACTGCTATTTGTCTTTTTAATATAAAGATCCTATATAGCATACTAAAATCAGACAGATTTTCTGCCTCCTTCTTGTGCTCAGGAAATGAATAGTACTAATAGTGGTCTCACCAAAAACTGTATTACCCTCACGAGTACCAGAAGAACATTGCAGCACCTAAGATTTATTCTCCACTCCCACCTAGTAGGACTGGGGCAGCATGACAGTGTCAACTCTGCATCATAAATACCAACACTACCCAAAATAATTATTCTGTTATACATTGTCTTCTCCCCAGACCGTACTCAGATACAGCATGAATTTAAACTTATCTGCAAAGGATGAACTTCACTCTCACAGACAAACATGCGTGGCAGATTCCCGCCCTGAAGTGCAGTGGGTGGCTCATTATCAAATGCAAACTAAAGCATCTGAGTGCCAGACATGGTCCACTTGTTTGTTTTGCACTTCTGTTATCTACAGAATATGCTGTGAAGCTATGTACTTTAATTTGAGAGGAGAGTCCTACAGATGCAGAATCTCACACTATTTTAAAGGACAGTGTAATTTTTCCTGTGATTACTCTTGTTTTGCCTTCTCTACAATTTTGCATGCATCTGTATGAACATGGCAGTTCACTTGAGTTTTTCTCCATTTCTGTAACTCCTGCTTAAGGCAGAGTAAGCAGTACACTATACGTGGACAGCAAATTAATTTGTAATAAATTTTCAACAGACATGGTCAGGAAAACTGGAAATATTTTTTTCCTTCATTTTTTACTTTCTTTTGCTTCGAATTTCTCAATTCTCTGTTGCAAGTGGTCAAAGACCATTAATTTTTCCCCTGTTTTTCATGTACTGTATTAAGCCATGGAAATTGACTTGAAAAAAAAGAGATGAGTGACTAATTTGCATAGTTCTTAGAGGTAGCTCTTTGTAACTTCACTTTGTAACAAAATGCCCCCACAGTATTTGACATTCATGATCCAGTGATCACATGCTTTTTTGGTTAGCCATGAGTCATTTAGTCTATTATGAATTTTTTTCATCCAGTGCATTGACTACAGTAGTCTTCAAATAATTTTTCTGCTGACAGGCATCACTGCACACAGATTTAAATTAATAAAATATGATGGGATAAACACACACCAGAAGAGAAACAAGATAATTCTACTATTGTCTTCATATTAGTATACCTTTCTCAAGGTCCCCTCTACAGAGCAGTGTTTTCCCTGAGTCTCATGAACTGGTTTTTTTTTTCAAACCTAGATAGCCTGTGAACACAGACTTTGATTAGAATCACTCATCCTGCTTTGTTAATTTTTTTTTTTTAAAGTTCCACTAACAGTATTCCCAAATCCTATTTTTAACTCCTAGCTGTTTCCATAAGCAAGACACAGCATATCCTATTGCTGCCTTGAGCAACACATGTGGTGACAGGCCAGTTGTTGGCTACCTCAGACTAGAGAGGGTGATGAGTTCTAAACTTTTCTTCAGTGACAGTTCTTGTTTTGTTGTCTCTCTTTTACCAACTCTCTAATTTTCATTAAACTTGTAGGACTGCATTAGCTATGTCTACAACTGCAAGCAGTGTAGTTTTTAGGAATGCATTTGTAGACAGCAACAGTTTGTGCTGAGGATTCAGTGTTCACCCTATACACATTTCAGGGAGTTTTGACTATCTCTGACTTGATCCTGGGGTATTTAAAGCCTGCTTTAGGTGGAGACTGCTGGAATGGTCCTAAAGCAAATCGTCCCATTTAATTTAATTCTGAAGGATGTTTGTGCACTCTGAAACTGCTCTGCATTGCTTTGTAATGCAAACACAACAAAGGGGACAACTGCTAAACGTGATTCAAAAGTGCACTGCTGATTCAAGCTAAAAATGCTAATGTATACATACTCAAATATTTGAGTCATTATGTACTCTTAAATTTGGTATAAATTGGCCAGAAGATTTCAAAAACTATAGAAGCAGAGAAAAACAAGTGAGAGAGAGATAGAGATTTTCTATTTTAGTAGAACAACATGGCATGGAAAATAAAAAGTAATAAAAACCATCTCTGAAGATACTTAAGAATACTACCCAGTTTTCATAATACAGCTTCTATCCTATTCCTATGTTGCTGTAACTTCTGCCAGAAAATTATTCAGAACTTTAGTAATAGCAGGTTTTTTTTCCATCTCATTCTGATACCTTTCACACAATACTGGCAGGCATAAAGTTATTCCTTCTTTTCCTTATTCCCTTGCATCCCAGGAGACATCTTTAAGCCTTTTTGCTTTTAAAGTGCTAGATGCTCAAAGACTCTTTTGAAATTAATAATAATCAATGCCAGCAGCATCTCAACACCCTACCCAGTATTTGCATGTGATCGAGGGAAAACAATGGCAAAAAAGGAGACATCAACTTGAGTTCTTCCAGCAGTTGTTTTAAATGGTGAATATTTTCCTTTCCTTAATGAGAAAAAGAAATAAACAATATCCTTAAACAATATCTTTTTAAATCCAGAACATAAGCAGACTCTCAACTAACTCAATGTTCTGAAAAATCTGTATTTCTCTACAGTTGTACTGGCAAACTCAAATAATGTCGACCAGTAATGGAATTAGCACACTGAGTAGCCCTACTCTTTGAAAAATGCCATCCAGTAATTTTCTTTCTGATTGTTATGTGGTAACATCACTTTGGGATGTACTTTGTATACTGCTAATGAAGAAAACTTCAAACATTAAACAAATGCTGACTGCATGTTTGAAGCCCTTAAGATTTATGTATAAGCCCCCCATTTAATTTTGTTGGTGGAGGACTTGCTCTAGAAAGGGAGAAATATGAAAACACCAAACTCAAAGTGATATGCTAACTGGAATGGAACAGAACAAGTTGTACCTAAATTCAATTCTGATTATTAGGAGAAACTTTAATACAGTAGAATATATTGGAAGAATTATTTTTCTGATAGCTTACAGAACTATATTCAAAGCACATTCCATAATGTAAGAAATACTCTGAGCGCTACAATAAAATATTCATGTAAGTACAATACATTAAGTGTAAGAAACACTTACCCTGTTGAATATCCTTCATCTCCAGGTGTAAACTCGATATTAAAATTCCTACAGTTTGAGACCGTTTTCCATCCAACAATTTGATAATCTAGAAAGATGATGCAAAATTATTTGAGATCAAATGAATACTCTACAAAGGATTTACTCACTTTAGCAATAAATTAGAAGCTATTAAATGAGAAGCTATTTTATTTATTCTAATAAATTTGAATAAAATAGAAGCTAATTTGCAAATTTAATTCAATGTTTCCCCAAACATCAAACCGTTTTTTTAACTAAATATGGTTTTGGTAGTAAAACCTTCATCTTTATGCTCTGCATCTAACAAATAGCTTATAAACATAACACTGAATTCTCACCCCTTCTAGTAAACAACATCACTTTTTACTTGTAGGATACTATTAAGCAGGAAAAATAAAAGGCATATGGTATATTTATCCTGGAATACAGTTTTTTCCTCTTCTTCTTAAGGTGAAATTTAAGAATGATTTAAGACACTGAGTACATAACAAGTTCCTCAGTTTATCTGTTGGTTTACATTTCAGTGTGAACACGTTTATGTCTGGTTTTGTAAAAAAGGACCAATTTCCGACCAACAGGAATTGAAGATTGGTCTTTTTATGCCCTCTCAACACTATTTCTGGAACACTGAAAGTATTTCTTTCACTCTTCTCTGAGTGTGCTTATTCCACACTGTTGACACTTCACAGGGATTTGAAGATATTGCTCACATTTTGGGTAACAGACACTTGATAGTATAATATACTGACATTCAGATTGTGTTTTCAGATGTCAGCTGGGGGAGAAGAAGAAAAAGGAAGAAGGAAACCTTAAAGAAGCTTTTTTTTGGCTGGTTGAAATTAGTGATAATGTTGTGGATCAGTCCATAAACAAAGAAAAGTAAACCATCAGAATATTACAAGTGTAGTTCAGATGTTAGAAATACCAAAAACAAATTTCCCACAATGTTTGGACTGTTGGTATTTGTGATTTTGATTTATGCCATAAGGGAGATATGACAGCAGCACATCACAAAATGCAATACAGACACTAGTTCTTCAAAATAAGAAATGCTCAGATCCAAGCAGTTGTTTTACTTCCTAGTGCTGATGAACAAATACTATTAAAAATACTAACTCATATGCAAAATTAAAACTAATAGCTATATTTTCCATAAATTCAGATACTATATTCTTAGTATCTAAACAATATTTAAGATATATCTCTCCAAATTTAATATTTTTGTGACACTATTT
>VXAU01001770.1:96082-108288 GCA_013399695.1 Formicarius rufipectus | reverse complement strand
TCGCCTGAACATGCAAAGTTAGTTCTTATTTATAACAAGATGGAACACATTGTGTCTTCAACAAAGAGCTGACAAATATTTTATGTCCCTCTTGCAGAGACTCAAAATTTACTAAACTTATGTTAAGGTAGATGTTACATATTTTCTGACAAAATTTGAAACTAAATCTATCCTGAGAGATTTCTCTGCCTGTATGGATGACATGTATGCTGGATATTAAGAAAGTAATAAAAGCGTTTTCTTCAAATGACAAAGAATTCACGTTCTTTATCACATGAGTACACAAGTAGACAGATGATTTGGCTGCAAGTTACCTTAAATGAACACTGAGGAAGCATCACATCCTGTTGACTGAGACAATGTAAGTAACTGCCCTGTTTTTCATGGTCATTCCTGAGGCTTACATGAATTTGCTGAGCTCCGCAGCACATTAACTTCTTACAGGGATAATTACAGGCTTGAGTAGTATGCAATTTGTATAGCATTCACTGACCTCCAAGTTGACCTTGTTCAGGGCAAATTCATAGGTTGTCATAAACCCCATTTGACATGCCTAGTTTGAGGCAAAACCTTTCCAGACTATAGCTGTTGCAGACAACATGACACATGAAATAATTCTGTTGAAGTATTTTTAAGTGCTAATATATTCTCCAGATAGGATCAAACTAGCTCATCAAAAAGACATTGCTAAGCAAGACTTCCTCCTTAAAAGAAAAAAAGAAAAAGTGAAAAAAAAAATGACAGAGGACCCTCTGTAATTTTAAAAGCTAAACCAGAGATTTATGGTTTTAAATGGCAACTGACTGTATGTTCATATTCATTTTAGACAAATGTACACATGGTCACAATTATCAGGCATCAAACTAGATGCAGACTACCTGAAACAGCTTCACCCAAGTAACTGAGGGCTAATACTTTATTCATTAGAGAACAAAAATGCAAGACCAACACAACAGAATAGCTTAAATCGGATATAAAACTACTCCATACCCATAGTTATAATGTTAAGTATTATATAAGACTTCTGTCATAGATTTTTAGAATCATTGTGAAACTTGAAAGATATTGCAACTAAATATATAATGAGTAGTAAAACAGAGAACAAATTTTCAAAGATACTAATTTTGTCCCAAATTATGGCTATTGTGGGAAAGTCACTGAGAGGGAATTAAATATATACATGAATTCCAAATAGAAAGGAGACACAAAAAAGTCAGCACTTTTAATTCAATAGAAACATAAGGCAAACAAAAGGAAAGTTTGTAAAGACTGCACTGAACTATTTATATTTAGTCTGTGCTTTTAAAATACAAATCATGGATCACCTCTCAGCATATTGGAACTTGCTTGTAGCTGGCAGTGACAGGTAAGCAGCTAAAACCCAGCTGACGCCAGCTGATGCTACTGTGCCAGCTTGGTGGGCTTTGCCAGCCATCGGCAGTGTCTCCAGACTGTGAATGTCTTGTAATGGATGCAGCATCTTCTGGCTTACTGACAAAATTGTGACTGCTAGTGATAATTCATTTGCTTTACTGATCCATAACATTATTTGCTCTGTGTGGTTTTTCCCCAACTATTTTTTAATGCTATTAAGTTAGTTGATTTGCTGGACAAAAGTGTTCCATCTACTTATTTCAATTATTTAGCATCTAATTTAAAAGCGAAGATATACTGAAGCTTGAATACACTAGCAAACTACTCTGCCATTCCCATTAAAAGGTGTTTCTCTAACAGAGTCAGAAATGTATTTTATTAAATCTTATAAAACAGACTTCACTGTTTTGTCTAACTGCAATGTCTACATTCTGTCCAAGACACTTACTAGTGCTGAAATGTGAAGAGATTCAGTTTATTTTAGTGATTAAAAGCTAAATCCTTCTTCCTGGTGGTGCATGGATTCTTTCCATAATATTTAAATTTACTGAGAGAAGCCATAAGCTAAAGAGCTGTCCTGCATATCACAGTATTTCCCTCCACTCCCACTCATTAACTTTTATGGTGAGTCAACAGCCTGGGTCCACAAGTAGACTGTGAAAACCCTGTTCAAACAGAAGAAGAGTATCCTGTACAAGAAGTCAAAGTATGCCCCTTAATCCATTCTACATAAATACTCCAAGATTTACCAATGAAATTTCAGAAGCTTAAGACTGGACATTATCTCTACTATTCCCACTCGAAGGAGAGCCAAGTTTAACTATTTCCTATTTAACATGGACGAACCATAACTCTATATTTTAAAAATATTTTAGGAGATGGAATTCTAATCACAATTTTATTAGATAAGAAAACCCCATTATTTTCAGTCTTTTGATAAAGGACACACAAATGGCAATTTCTCAGGCTAAAATAGCAGGTATGAAAGGAGCTATTAAGAAACTTATTTCAATATCTTTATTTCTATCAAAACTGTAAAAATTATTCAAAGCCACAAAATAGGCATTTACTCCCTCTGGATCCTTTCTGTATTTCACACCACTGTAGAGTTTTGTGATAAACAAGCAAATGTCAGTCATTTTTTTCTCAGCACAGCAGAAAATAAATAAAGTGAGAGTGCCTCAGAGGACCACGCACTAGCATTTTACTACTTGTACTTTAGTTTGAACACTGTTTATTATCTTATGCAGACAGCTGAAGACAGTCATTGTGTTCCAATGCTGCAAAGCTTCCAACACTTTCTGCAGTATCTGCCCTTCTTGCAGAAACACAAAATTCATTAATAGCAATTTCTCATTTAGTTAGATGGACATAAAACTTGCTGACAGACATATCCCTTTCAGTTAAAAAATGCAATTCACTCAAAATATTGACACTCTTCTTAAATGAGAACACATGTTAATAATTATGTGAAGTCTGTTAGAGATAATAGACAACAGAAAAGCCATTATCTTTAATGTCCTCCTGCGTCTTTGAAATGATAATCGCGGCGCTAAAGGACCAAAAATGATTGATGTACTTTCATTTGGAGCATACACCTGACACAAATTACTTCACATTNTTTTTTTTTTTTTTTGTAAAATGAAGACAGAGTGGCATCACAAACATCCAACTATCCTGTTTCTTGAAAAAGTGTAGAAAATACTTGAGTTTTGGAGGATAAACTACTAACAAGTGCTCAAATATATTGGAAAAACTAATACAACTCCAAAATATGTGTTAAGTCTAGCAAAGGAGCTACAGAATGCACGTGGAATGAATCGCAGCAAAGGAATGTTCTTTTCTAAATAAGCTTTTTTTCAGGATTACAGAGTATCAGAACTTAATACATAATGAATCATGTCTTTCATTTAGTTCTAAAATGTGTGTCCTAAATCTGTTTCTTCTGTTTGGTAGTACAAGAATTTTGGTTCTTCAAATTTAACAGGAAAGGGCTTGAAAACAATTACATGTGCCTATCACCGTTGTTTAACATTTGCATGGATATGTACAAATAATACACATTCCATTAACACGGAACGAGCGAAAGCAAAAGTGTCTGCATGCAATTCTTCAGTCCTTCATCTGACATGAAAATATCTATGGAAGACTTTCAGAGTCTGAGAAAGTGGTTAGATCCCTCAAATTATATTACATCTATAAAAGCTGAGTTCTTTGAAAAACAATGATCGGTTTTGGGGTTTTGGTTGATTTTATTTTCCAGAAAAACAGGTTACCATTTTAAAGCTAATTGTTTTCAATTCTCATTTTTCTCAAAAGCAGCTATGGACTTTAACGGTACTGTACTGAATCTACTTTGAGTTGAACATTTTTTGTACATACAATTTCATACTTGAAGTCCATTTATATTTTCACGAATATAACTTAAAATTTGTTTTTCTCAATAGACCATACATTCCTAGACAAATATTTTAATGTGAATGCTAAAGGAAAGCAGATGTATGCAGAAATCATATGTCCAGAATGCTGCATCTGAAATCTAAGCAGAACAAAGTTCAGAAGTGATTAACAGTTCCACTTTCACAAGCACATAGTGATGATTTAAAAAACAGAGTTAAAAATATGAGTCATATTCAAAAGGCAACTAAAGTCTAAATGTCCAACAGAATCAATACCTAAACTGAAGTTATGAACTAAAATAAACTGGTGGATCTAGTCCTTCTTGATTTCCAAGAAGCTGTAACATCTTAGAAATATGGAAAAAGGGACCACCTACAAGCATTTGAAAAAGCTTAACTAAAGACCACAACACTTTCCATGGCATAAAGTTTTAGATCCAATGGATATTATCAAGCTGCACCATATGAGCAACTTACACATTTAGATAAAGCTAACAGAATTTGCCAAAATCAGAGAAAAATTTATTTGATTCATAGTCAGGTGCTTAGGAACTTTTGTTTTTTTCCAGTAATTTGCCTGCAGCAGATTCAACTACTTCAGAACTATACCATGAAATAAATCCCATTCCTTCTACATATTCTTTACCTACCTAGAGTCTCTGGGAAAGTCAGCAATCATCTCTTTTCCATTTCAAGCACCTCTGAAAAATCACTGCATTGCATTATCTCATATAAGATTATAATGCATTTAGTCTAAATATTAAAAAACATTTCTGCGAGAGAATTCTATTTTTAATACTTAAATATATTGCACACTATTTAGCTCTAATATTGTGACATAGCTAATATATTCATCTAGCCAGTAAATTCTCCCAACCAGAAAAAACAAATACTGTTCTCAAGACATAATATATAAACCCCCAGGATATTAACTTTTATCATTATCTGTATAATACTGTAGAACTTTGAATAAAGGATTGCATATATGCAGAGAAGATAAAAGCACAAGATTTTCCTAAATTATTTCAGAGAATATAGAGTTTGAAAAAAAAAATCAAAGTTCTTCCAAAGCTGCTAAATTTTCCAAAGGTGTGCATGACCAAAGAAACATGAGCAGTCATATATTTTGCAGAGCTTCTAAACCCAGATAAGTATTACCATAACAAACCCCAAGTATATATAAATGTACTTGAAAGCTACATCTGACCTTCAGTTAACCTGTATTATTTTTACATTGTACCACTATCAAGTGAATGTACTATATTTCTCTAAAATAAATTATTATATTTCTAAAAATAAATACAATGACCATCTCTGCAGTCTTTTAGGAAGTTATATCACCATTGCTACTGGAAGGTTCTTAAATTCCCTTCCTTTTTTAAATGAAGGATTGTAGTGCCTAAATCTAGATGCAGTTCTTAACTGAGACATGGCTGGGTATTTTGTCTTGCAAGCAATACTTCCACTGATCTATCAGAGCTGGTTTTCCTTTTAGTAGCGTCACAATTTTACAATCCATGATTCCCTTGTAAGGCATTATAATGGCAAGACCCCTTCTGCTAAACTATTACACAATCAGTTAGCCAGTTGTACGTCATCTTATTTTCAGGTAGCTGAATATCCTTAACAGTATTTGCTTTGTGATTAACTGCATTAACTTCATGCTTATCCTTCCTTTTCTTTCAGACCATATCTCAGATACATGAAAGCTTTCTGGAGGGTCCACTTCAGCACATTTAAAGCCTCTTGCAAATAGGTAGTGGCTGCAGACTCAGTATTTCATTACTCGAGTAATACGTGAAAATGCCAGCATAGGAGTCTACAACTACAACCAGCATAGAAGTCCTCATTGTATTCTCCCACTTTGGCACTAAGTATATATATGTATGAATGTAAATATCATCTATATTACAAATATTTCCTTTGGAAATTATACATTACATTGTAATTACATTATTTATATAAATATGTATATAATATTAATATACTCAGAAGTTTTCCTTCTGAGCATAACCTGCCAAATAGTACTGGGAAACAGACCATCTGTCCTCTTTATATGGAATTCCAGAATCACAGAACTGGCTAGGTTGGAGAAGACCTGTGAGATCATTGAGTCCAACCTATGACCAAACATCACCTTGACAACTAGCCCATGGCACTCAGTGCCACATCCAGCCTTTCCTTAAACACCTCCAGGGATGGTGAATCTACCTCCCTGGGCAGCACATTCCAATGCCCAATGACCCCTTCCGTGCCGAAACTCCTCCTAATGCCCACCCTAAGCCTCCCATGGTGTGGCTTATATAGGACAACATTGAGCTATTTCTGGATGAAAATGACAGATGTCTTATCAGCCGTAAGCAAAAAAAGTACAGCTTATAGTGCATTTTTTAATACGTGTTGCCATAAAGTGTCTACTATGGGGACGAATAAGGATAGAACTAAGTGAAAATTCTGCAGGCTTTCCACAAAAGCAGTCATTTCATGGCCTAAGCATACAGATTATTCCAACTAGTTTCACAAAACTAACAATTCTGAGAATAAATTGAATTATATTGTTTTATTTGGAACTGCAAGAGAAATGCGAATAAATTGTAAAGATGTAATAATTCAACAGGTCACTTAATGTTAGTCTCCTTAATTTTATAAAGCCCAGTTCAATGAGAAACAATTCTCCTCTAATTCAAAAGATAAAAACTTACTTCCAAATGAATAAGGAATCTGATTGTGAGGCACTAATGTAATTCTCATTCAATAAGAAAAGTATTTGATAATCACGTTTTAATAAGCAGTTATGCACCACCTATTGGTCTGTAATTTTCCTAAATAAAGATAAAGGAGGCTGAACTTAGTTTGTATAAGATGGTATGAAACAGGGTATAAGTTTGTGCAAACAAGATTTAATGCAGTGAATGGGTCAGTCCAAAAACATATTGCTAAATAAAATAGCTTAACTATTCCAAACACAAACTTCAACTCCAGATTTTATCATGGTACCCACATCTTGCTCTGGAAGGCTTTTTTATAGCACACAAAAAAAGAATTTACAAATAAATACAAAATAAGACAGGATCAGCTAAAAAGTGTAATATATGAAGAGCCTCCTAAGATTCATAAGTGTTTCTAATGTCTTAATTCTTAATGTCTGTAGAAAGCATCTTTAGCTGAACTATATCATATCACACACTGTGATACTTGTACCACTTTTAAGACCAGACAAGCACAAATTTCTGTACTGAAGCAAACAAAAAGGTTGTTGTTAAAACCCTAGCCAATAGACATAATTGTTAGAAAAAAGGTAACAAAGGTTGAGAGCCATGAAAAAGCACGAGAAAGCAGAAAAGAAGCCAGCAGAACAGACAGTTTTATACTGATCTACAGGAGCTCTCTGTTGCTATCTACTATTAAACCCTTCTGTAACTAAATGAAATGCTTCTCTACTACTGTATCACTTGCAAGCCACCAAGACTGATCCACTGGAGCCATACTTTACACATCTGGGCTTTCAGAGACACAAAGAAAAACACAGGACCATCTAAGAGGGCCAACTGTCTGTAAAAACATTCAGCTGCTACTATGAGTCATTTAACAGAGAAAGGTGAAAAGACATCACATACAAAAAGAAAATGGTTCTGTAAATGACAATTTTGTTTACATTCAAAAAGCTGGTTTATTTTTAAATTGACCAAATGACTCCAAGTTTCTAAACTCTCATGGAAAGCCCACGGTTTGTAATGCCATGATCGTAATCTCAGCAGTTTACCAAACTAAAGACATGGCAACGGATATTAATTTATCTCTTAAGAAATTTATTTTTGTATTTTCACACATTACTTTAAAGGAACTTTTTTTTCAATCCATCAATTTCACGAAATATATCCCTTGTCTAAATAGTAAGTTTACCTTTAATAACAAAGCAGAATAATTCAAACAATGACAAAGAGATCTTTGCAATACAATACATTGGCTGCTCACAAAAAAATAGTACTTATTATCATACCATAATTTTCTGTAATTATTAGCCAATTCAATTTTGGATAAAGCTAAGAGAGATCATTAAAAAAATCTTGCTGCTCTAACAAGTAGGTGAGTTTACAAAGCAGCAAGGAAAAAGAAAAACACTACCTCATCTTTCAGGATACAGGCTTAATTCTTTACCTGCTCTGCTGTCACGCACATGGTGAAATAGGTATTTCTTAATTGCTGAGATTTTAAAATACAAAGGCAATTACTTGTGCATATTAATTCTCTGTTAAAGTTACATTTGTTATATTCTTCACATTGGTAAATTCTTCAAAATTCTTTAGAAATCTGTAATTTTTATTACATACTTCCTTCTAAAACAGGTTGTCCAATTGGCCTTGGACATTGCCTTCGACCAGGGATAAACTACTACACAGGTCAATTATTGAAATGTAAAAATAAATACTAGAAAGAGGGCATCAGAAATGTGCACTAATGGGATTTATAGATGCAGGTGCTACATATCACAAGCACTCGAAGAATTTGTCAAGTCAAATATGTTAAAATATTTCTCACACAGATATTCATGTCCAACTTCAAGCTAATATGTGAAGGACTGTAGCAATTATTTATGTGGAGTGTACGTACAAACGCCAGCACAGCCTCATTTTTCAGTTTTTATTTTTTGCATTGCATGAGTTTGAATTTTATAAATTGTACAGCCTTACTTACACTTCTCATTTGCTACTGTGTTAAGACACAAGACAGGAAGTCTACAATCAAAGATGTTTTGAAAGATCTGACTGCACCAACGTGTATCTATGTACATATTTCACATTCTGTGTATTGTAAAATTGATGGTAGCCAGCACAGCTCACATGCATAGGGCCCTCTTGTGGATCCAAGCAGGTAAAGTCCAAGAGATCAACAGTACACTGCATGTTTAAATAGTTTCTCATATGTAACCATACTATTTTAGGAAAACAGTATTGATTATTATTCAGCCTAGAGTTTTTCTGGCAGCAAATACTACGAATGCCATTTCTTTTTCCTACCTGCACATTGCAATGGACAAGTACCACCTCTCTCTGTAATGGATTATGTCTGAGGCAGATAATATCTGCGCTACAGCAATGACATTCTTCTTGCATGTAGCTTTGGCCATTAACGACATGACTGGGCTGTCCCTTGCTGACAAAACTCTTTAGCTATACTGGAAAAAAAATGGTTTGGAATCCCTTATTCAAAATCTCACTTTAAACTTTATTTTTTCCAATGAAACTAAACTCAGTGGAAGAAAGGTTTCCTAGAGTAAGTTAATGACAGGCATGAATTATAAACCAGCTCAAGGGCAGACAATGGCCTGAAACACTGGAAACTCTCAGATAAAAATTAGAATTTTCATTCAGTTCTGCTATATAATACTACTTCCACCTCACTGGGATGTGGAACTTTCATTATTAAAGGCAAGAAAACTTCCAAGGTAACTCTTGCTTCTCACACAAGACCTGAGTCAGCAATTCACCTGTTTTTCTTGGCTATTCATTCACGAAAAAAACTGCCCAAAAATTAAAAGGGAGTTTTCTCAGAATGAAAAGCTAGTAACAAACACACACACAAAACAAACACCTAAGAAATACCTTTTTGGCCTTCGTTTTTTTTTCGTACGTCTCTGATAATGGTTTTCTTTTTTCCTGAGTGGTGTCTTTGGAGAATAAATATTCAAACTCAGTAGTGTCAAGTATATCAGGTTCTTCTAGCGATTCCCATAAAGTTGGCATAGCAGTTTTCCTATAAAGGGAAAAATAATAATAAAATTTCCAAACATTTATGAAAAACCAGAATAGATATGATAAAAATCCATGATAGATTTAAACTCAAAGCAACACAAAGAGAATTATTTCCCTACAACTTTCTTTTGTAAGGAGTCAAAATGCTTTGCTATTAGTTTTAGCTATTAGTTTCGGCCATTTAGTCCATGCCTGCTAGACTATCAAAATCCATTATTTGTATTGTACCATTCTTTGTACAACTGCAGCTTGTGCAAATACATCTCAAGAGATTTCTGCCACTTCAACTAGGATTAGGAGTATTTCAACAATAGCTTGAGAAATTTCCAGTAATCTATTTAGACCTATATAAATAAACAAAATCAACAAATAGTAAACAAACTTTATCGAAGCATATTTTAAGAGCATTTGCAGAAATTTGTATAGGACTTGATTTACTTCATGTTAGCTGCAGATGTTGTATGCTTGTATTTATCCTTGTTGCATTTCTGAGAAACTAATTATGTGGCTTACATTTTGGGAGACTAGACAGTATCCTTCTCCATTTGGCCAACTGTAAATTTTAAATGTGGATTATCTTTCCTTATTGTTTTCCCTTCCAAGACCAGTTTTAGTTTTGGATGGGTTTGAACTCTGTTTAGACAATCCTCTAGTTTTATCTGGATTTGGAGAAAATAGTATGTAGTGCTACAAATATTGTACTTCAATTCTAAAAGGGCTTTGCATCAAAATTTCACTCCTCCAGGAAAGTTTGTGGGACTCTGTCTATCAGTAGAAGGTGGAACCATTTCTTCCAGCAGATGTCACTAAAAGGCAGTGAAATTATTTGGAATTTAAAAAAGTGATGAAAACCACTATAAAATACAAACGGTTGATGTCACTAAACATTAGATGCCATATGCAACAAAATGGAATACCTACCAATTCAAAAGGAAACAGAGTTATTTTTTGTTTTCCAATATAGGATATTTTTAACACTGAACTGTATGTCTACTGCCATGATTGTTAGGAAATGCTTATTTTTTTTCCATTAGCATCTGCTGACGCAGCATATTCTGTGTCCCAGGACACATTTAGAGTTCCACAGCTTCACTCTCCCTGATATTAGCCAGAGTGTCAGCAACACTGAAGAATGAAGGATTCTTCCTGGCTCTGCAACAAGAAGTCCTGAATAGCTGCTGATCTGAGCTGCAAACTCTTGAAGAGGTTCCCAGTTCTAGTATAGACCATGAAAATGTCGGACCATTCAATCTGGTGACCAGGAGTTCATCAGAATGCTTAGACCTTATCTTGCAAAAGCTTGGTGAAGCAGAAATATTTCAGAAAAAAAAAACTTGATTCCAGTGAATCAATAGGAAGAATTACAGTAACACTTACTTATGGACCAACTCTTTATTCACTATGAAACAATTATGCACTAGTAATTTAGGGAAAGTAAACCCCAAATGCTCAAGCTTCCTGCTCCAAAAGATTAATTCTGAAAAACTAGAACAAATTTGTTCTGAACAAATATAACTGACATTTTAATAATATTTTGTTACTGTCAACTATTTCATATAAAACATTAACACCTCACAATGCTTTATTATACCAGAATGGTACTTTCGCATAAAAATAAATTCAGAGCTGTAAAGTAAAATAAAACTCGTATTTAAATACACTTAACTGAAATTATTTAACAGTGCTTAAATATGATAAAAACATTAAAATAAAATAACAATAATAGGATTTTTAAGAAATAATTTCTCTAGAATCATTATTATAAAATAAACTATAATTTATAATAATTTGTGTCCATATATACTATAGAACATATAATACTGTGATGTGTTGTGGCAGTAAGTCATATATAATAATTTTAACAAGCAACTCCTCATTAAACTGGAAATAGTCTGTGTCAATTAAGCATATTCCAAAAATACTTTTTGAGTCATCCCTCTTAATGGAGCTCTATATTACAGTAACAAGAACCAAAATTAGCTTCAGTCAAAATCCAGAAAAGCAGCTGAGTAGTGCTTGAAGCCACATACCACTGTGGCAGTAAGGTATGCATGCTGGCCCAGAAAGTGTGATTTTCTCCTGCCAGCTGAATTAATGGGTAGCATAAACAAAAGATGGTGGGATCATTATGGGATCATTACAAAAACTCTGTCCAAAAATTGTTTACTTATGCCTACTGAACAAATTATCACTTATAAACAAATCAGTAAAACAGTATGTTTCATAGTAACTCTGGATTTGTTACTACAGAATACACTAATAGACTACTGTTAAGAGAATCACAGAAAGGCCTGGGTTGAATGCTTCTTAAAGAACATCTAGTCCTACCTCCCTGCCATGGACAGGTACACCTTCCAGTAGAACAGGATGCTCAGAGCCCCATCTAACCGGGCCTTGAATACTTTCAGGAATGATGCATCTGCAGCTCCTCTGGGAAGCTTGTTTTAGCTGAGCAACTGAGGGAGCTGGGGTTGTTCAGCCTGGAGTAGAGGAGGCTCAGGGGAGACCTTACTGCTCTCTACAAATACCTGAAAGGAGAGTGTAGCCAGGTGGGGGTCAGTCTCTTCTCCCAGGCAACCAGTAGCAGGGCAAGAAGGAAGTCTTAAACTGTGCCAGGGGAGGTTTAGGTTGGACATTAGGAACAAGTTTTTTACAGAGAGAGTGACTGGGCATTGGAATG